>VWZO01010788.1:22159-87085 GCA_013396975.1 Bucco capensis | reverse complement strand
TTCTCCTCTCCTTTCTCCTCTCCTTTCTCCTCTCCTTTCTCCTCTCCTTTCTCCTCTCCTTTCTCCTCTCCTTTCTCCTCTCCCTTCTCCTCTCCCTTCTCCTCTCCCTTCTCCTCTCCCTTCTCCTCTCCCTTCTCCTCTCCCTTCTCCTCTCCTCTCTCCATCACCACAGATCCATAGGGACCCCAGATCCCCACTCTGTGTGCACAGTGCTAGCAGATTTCTTAGCACAAGCTGGGAAGCCACTGGTAGGTCCAGCCTGGGGTGTCCTGGGTGCAGGCAGAATGATCCCAAGCTTCCCTGCTGGATTCACCACGGCACAATGGGATAGTCTGAACATAGGGAGATATCTTATGGAGCTCTGGAGGAAAATCTAGGCTAAAGAATGAAGGCATGCATATGCCAGAGTGATGGGGGCTCCCAGGGGAATGGCTAGGATGTTGGAGACTCATTCAAAGTGGACAGACCCCCCCTCTTCACAGGATCATTTAGGCTGGAAGAGACCTCTAAGCTCATCAAGTCCAACCATACCTAGCACCCCCATGTCACTAAACCATGGCCCTAAGGAGAGCAGCTAGATGTTTCTTAAGCCCCTGCAGGGCATTTCCTCTTGTAGTCTCAGTGTTACCCTGACACAGAGAGGTGCTGGACATGCCAGTGCCAGGGGGCTGATGGAGCACAGAGCTGTCCCAGATGAGCCCTGGAGAAGAGTCCCTGAGGAGAAACTTCCTCCAACACATCATGGGTAGGCAGCTTAGCTCTGAGAGCACTTCCAACAGGAACTGGCTTTTGGAAACCTTGCCAAAGAGTGACAGAAAGCCCAAATCTGCATGTGAAGGAGGGGTTTTAGTTAAAGGAGCAGACAAAGGTGTCCTGCTGCCTCAGCAAATGGAACAGTGCTGTGTCCTACGCTGGAAGAAGACATGGAAATTGCATAGACATGCAGTCCATCAAAAGACTTCAGCATGGGACTAATCACAGAATCACCCAGAATCATTAAGGTTGGAGGAGACCACCAAGATTATCAAGCCCAACTTTACCTAGCACTCCCATACCACTAAACCATGGCTCTAAGCACCACATCTAGATGTTTCTTAAATCCCTCCAGGGATGCTGACTCCAGCAACTCCCTGGGCAGTCTGGGACAACACTTAACAACCCTTGCAGGGAAGAAATTTCTCCTTATATCTAATCTAAACCTTCCCTGCTGCAACTTGAGGCCATTTCCTCTCATCCTCTCCCTGTTAACCCTGGAGAAGAGACCTAGCCCCAGCTCACTCCAACCTCTTGCAGGGAGTTGTAGAGAGAGCTAAGGGACAACCTGTGAATAGCACCAAGCCTAAGGGGAGACTGTGCTTCCCCTTGGTTCCTTTCACCACTCCTGTGATTTTCTTGCCTCTTGGAGCAAAGGAATTGGGAAGAGATGAGAAGAGACCCTGGGAGCTCCTCCAGGCCTGCCCAGTAACACTGGGTAAGCCTGAGAGCAATGCCTGCCCCCCCTCCAGCCCCAGAGCCACAGCCTGCCTTGCAGCCCTTTGTGCCAGAGCTCCTCCAGCATGCTGGCTCTGCTGGCAGCCAAAGCTGGCAGGGCTCTGTGCTGCTCGTGGGCTGGCTGCTGCTGGAGCATTGGCAAGCAAGGCAGGGGTGTCAGGGGCAAGCCGAGCCCCAGCTTCCCAGGCCTTGTGGGAGGCTGCAGGGCTTGGCGGGTCCCAGGAGCCCAGCAGTGGGGCCAGCAGAGGGCACTCCGATACCACTGCTCACCCAGGGCCCGAGCCCTCCCATGGGCAAAGGGGCACCCCCCCAGGGCTGCAGCTCTCCTTGCCTTTCTCCTGGGGGTAGGAGGCAGTGAGCATCAAACCAGCTCTGCTTGTTTCGCTGCGGGAAGAAGCAAAATGGGTGAGAAGGCTGTAAGGGAGAGAAGTCCCAGAAATCTTGTGTCTGCCTCCAGCAGCTCACAGCAGTGCCACCTCTAGCAGAGGAGCGGTGCACACAGCCCAGGCTTTTCACCTTGGAGGCAATGGGAGTAGCATGGCTGTGGCACAGGGCAGCTGAGGGAAGGCACTGCCTTTCCCAGCCTTGGAAGGACTGCTGAGCCTCAGGCTCAAGAGCAGGAGCTGTCAGTCCCTTTCTCCAGCTGCCCATCCTAGTGGTGTCCCTGTTGCTTGGGTAGAGCAGTTCTGGGCATACCCCAGCCCTTCCCACCTGGCAGACAGCCTGCCTGGGTGTCAGCAGCACTAACTTGCAGGTGGAAGGTGTTTGAGGCTGCTCTCTTAGCAGAGGAGAGGTTTACCCTTAACAGAGCTGGCATCAGCCCTTTCAGTAATGCTGCTCATGGCATGGGGTGGCCCTGAGGATGAAGAGGGCTGTGGTGAAGCTCTGGTGGGCTGAGGCATCCTGGTGAGAGACACCTGGCAACAGACTCTTCTGAAGAAGAGGAGACTTGCAGGAAGCTGAGGATTGCTGTGGGGAGCCCTTTCCTGTCTCCTGAACACCTGGAAGCTCTTTGCAAGCAGCTGAAGGAGTGCTGCAGGCCTGTGCAGGAGAGTTTGCTAGTGCTGCTCTTGCAGCCAAAGCAAGCAGCATGGTGTCCTACAGCCAACAGCCCAACATCAGAGGTGCCTGAGCTCTGGACACCTTTCCCATCACCAAGTAGTGTGATAGCTCCATGGGAAACTAGGTTCCCTGGAGCTTTTTGAAGAGGTGGGGAGGGGGAGAAAGGCTCCCTGGCTCTTCTGCAGAGGTGGCAGGAGCAGAGCACCTTGGTACGTGCTCAGAGAGCCTGAGCTCCCCATGCTTCTGCTGCAATAAATCTGGAGCAGCTCTAAATCTGGAGCAGCTGGCTGAAGTTCCTCCAGGGTTCAGAATAAAACACATCCATCCATCCTGATGTGGTTTGTTTGCCCACTCCCTGTGTTTTCTAACTGGAATGTTTAGAGCTGGGGAAATTGCTGCTGAGACTACAGTACCCACAGTCCTTCACTAACAGGCTGGCAGGGGGAAGCAAAACCCAGACCTCTGAGCTGAATCTTTCCTTACCTGACCCATGCAAGGCAGCTGGAGGT
Organism: Bucco capensis; assembly: GCA_013396975.1. Taxonomy (NCBI): domain Eukaryota; kingdom Metazoa; phylum Chordata; class Aves; order Piciformes; family Bucconidae; genus Bucco; species Bucco capensis. The sequence continues at coordinate 84,023 of VWZO01010788.1, read as the reverse complement.
CTTCATCCAAGCCTGGTCCAGCAGCAGGTGCACTTGGGGAAAGATTGGAGAGCTCAGTGAGGGAGAAACGTGGCTGGAGTTCCCTACCTCCTCCCAAAGGCCATTGCCAAAGCCTGCTCCTAGCAAGCAGGGTCTCCTGAGGCTCTTCCTCCTCCATCTCTGCAAGCCCTGTCCAGAACTCCTTCTAAATGAACCCTCAAGTCCAGTTGGGAAGACATCACGAGGCAGAAACAACAAGCATAATGAACCATCTTTAAAATGATCTTTTTTTTTCCACCTGCCTTTGGAGTTTGGTTAATTTATAATCTATAAAAGTCTCTGCATAATTGTATCTTGATTAAAATGGTATAATTAGGAGCTCTGGATCTCTCTCCCCTTTCCCTAAGATTATTTCTGTCTAATTGCTTTAATCTGTGTTTTCATGCACCCACTAGAAAATCAAAGGATGCTCCCAGGAGGATGAGGGTGAGAGTGAATAAAGCTGACGACTCATTAAGTGCAGCAGAGAGAGGAAACTGCATCTAAATCACCACTACATTAAGGAGGTGAAAGAAAAAAACCCAAATGAATCAATAACAAAGAGAGAGAGGATTCAAAAAGAAGAGAAAAAACAAACAAACCAACCCACAACAACCAAACCTGACATAGATTTTAATATTAATTAAGAGCACCTTGATGAGCAAATCATCTGCTCTTCAAGCCAATGTCCTCCAGTGGGGATAGAGAGCAAAACAAGGTCTGGGGGGTTGAGTTCTCCAGATCTGGGGGTGTTTTGTGGAGGGGAGGAACTTGTGCAGAGCACAGAGTAAAATTCACTGAGCAGAGCCTGAAGGACCTGGGTGGAAAGGGAGTCAGTCTAATCCAGCACTGAAGAGTGGGGCCACAATTACACAATCACAAAGGTTAGAAGAGACCTCTAAGATCAAGTCCAACCATCCCTAGCACTCCCATGCCACTAACCCATGGCCCTAAGGAGAGCAGCTACATGTTTCTTAAAGCCCTGCAGGGATGGTGACTCCAGCACCTCCCTGGGCAGCCTGGGACAAGACTTAACAACCCTTGCAGTAATCATTTCAGCCTGGATTTGAGTGAGAGCTGGATCATTCTCCAGGCATACCAGCACCTGGACTCATGTAGAAGGTGCTGGCTGATTGCATTGCTAGGGTGGCTTGATGAGGCCCTCAAGAGTTGACCAAGTCCATCCTCTGCCCTAGGACCAGAACAACCTCACCTCTCCCTTCCAGGTGATTCTATTTTCAGTGATATTTCAGGATACAGACTCTGCCAGCTAGCCCCAGTAACCTACAAACAGGTCACTTATTTCCTCTCTAAGTAAGAAATCAGGGGGGAAAAAAAGCTATTTTAACAAAGCTTCCTGCTCTGTGTATGGTTTATTAACAACTGCTCTAGTCTCCTGAGGAGCAGACCAAGGTAGTACTGTCCTCTTGTCTCTCATTTCATGGGGATGGCAGCCACCATTTTCTCTCTGCCTGCCTCAGGAGTAAATTGCCACACATGGCAGTGCAGAGAGGCTGATTTTTACCCCAGATGTGACTGAGAAATATTGTCACCAAGCTGTGACTAACACTGTTTATTTTCAGCAGTGCTAAGGAGCCCAGACAGAACACTCTCTGGGTGCAGCCACTGTGCTCTGAGCTCTGGAGCTCTGCAGTGTCTGGTTCATGGTGGAGTTGGTGATCCAGCTGCCCAGAAGATGGGTGAGCACCATCTCCAGTCAGCACTGACAACATCATTTGCCTTAACCTATCCATTCCCTTTTCATTAATACAGGATGCTATGGAAATGTGCATTCACCTGTGGTTCAGTAATGGTTCTCAGCCAGTCACCTTGGCCAAAAATTGGTCAGTCTCTGTCTCCTCATGACCTTCACTCTCATTCACAGTATCCCAGTATGTCAGGGGTTGGCAGGGCCCTAGAAAGATCATCTAGTGCAACCCCCCTGCCAGAGCAGGATCACCTAGACCAGCTCACACAGCAATGTGTCCAGGCAGCTCTGCAATGGCTCCAGACAAGGAGACTCCACAGCCTCCTGGGCAGCCTGGGCCAGTGCTCTGGCACCTGCACTGCAAACAAGTTCCTCCTCAGGTTAATACTAAACCTCCTGTGGTCCAACTTGCTCCCATTCCCTCTTGTCCTACCATTGGATGCCATGGAGCAGAGCCTGGCTCTCTCCTCCTCACACTCACCCTTCCCATATTTCTAAGCATTGCTGAGGTCTCCTCTCAGTCTCCTCTTGTCCAGGCTGAAGAGACCCAGCTCTCTCAGCCTGTCCTCCTAGGGCACATGCTCCACTCCTTTCAGGATCTTGCTGGCCCTGTGCTGGACTCTCTCCAGCAGCTCCCTATCCTTCTGGAGCTGAGGGGCCCACAACTGGACACAGGATTCCAGGGGAGGCCTCCCCAGGGCAGAGGAGAGGGGAGAAGAACCTCTCTGGCTCTGCTGGCCACGCTCCTCTTAATGCATCCTAGGATGCCATTGGCCTCTTGGCCACAAGGGCACATTGCTGCCTCATGGGCATCCTCCTAGCCACCAGCACTCCTAGAGCTTTTTCCCCAGGGCTCTTCTCCAACACATCAGTTCCCAGTCTGGACTGATCCATGGGCTTGTTCTTTCCCACATGCAGTACTTTACACTTCCCCTTGTTAAATGTCATTCAGTCTCTCCCTGCCCATGTCTCTAGCCTGTCCAGGTCACTCTGGATGGCAGCACAGCTCCTGGTGTGCCAGCCACTGCTCCAAGCTTGGGATCATCTGCAAACTTGCTGAGGGAACACTCTCCCCCTTCATCCAGATCATTGCTGAATATACTGAACAGTCCTGGCCCCAGCACTGACCCCTGGGGCACACCACTAGTCACAGGTCTCCAGTTAGACTCTGCTCCACTGACCACAACTCCAGTGTCCTAGTTTAGGTCAGCACAAGGTATTCCATGCCATGTAGATCATGTTCAGTCTCTGAAGCTTTGACACCAAGCTTGGGCCTTAGGGTCTCTTACATAAAGCCTAAGGCAAAGCAGTTGCATCATTAAACTCCTTAGCACCTAATTAACAGCCAGCACACAAAAAGGAGAAGTTTGGTTCTCTATCCTCCCTGAACGTTGAGTACCTGAGCCTTGTGAGGATCAGCAGCCCAGCTCTGCTCTTGGCAGGACTCTCACTGTTCTGCCTTCCATCTCAATCCAAGAGTTCCCAAGTTCCANCTGAAGCTTTGACACCAAGCTTGGGCCTTAGGGTCTCTTACATAAAGCCTAAGGCAAAGCAGGTGCATCATTAAACTCCTTAGCACCTAATTAACAGCCAGCACAAAAAAAGGAGAAGTTTGGCTCTCTATCCTCCCTGAACGTTGAGCACCTGAGCCTTGTGAGGGTCAGCAGCCTAGCTCTGCCACTACAGGACTCTCACTGTTCTGCCTTCCATCTCAATCCAAGAGTTCCCAAGTTCCAGGATCCAGCTCCTGAGTCTGAGTCCTGGCTGCTGCTGAGTCCTCCTGCTACAGCATCAGTGGTGATGGGGAGGGAGTTGCCATCAAGGAGGGGTTTGGGAGACTCCATGGTCATGTCAGCTGACAGGATAATACTGGAAAAGCAAGGAGGATCAGCTGCTTGCAGCCCTTGAGTTGGAGAAGGAGCTAATCTAATTAAGTGGAGACCACTATCAAATTAGCAGCTCTCTTTTAACAGAGTCATTTTAAGTGGTTTGGTGTATTTATAGTAGGTGAGTTAGGGGAGGGCTTTTCTCTCCTGAGGTTCTGCTTGTGTGTAAGGCAGAGATGTCAAATCTGATCCCAACTCTCTGTTCCTCTGCCTAGGAAGGGAGAGTCTGGCTTGGAGCTGAATCCTGCCCCAAACCAGCAGCACAGAAGTTTCCACTGGGGATGAAGCCTTTCCTCAAAGCAAATGTATCTTGTGCAACCATCTCAGGTCAGTTGACAGCCTGGAAAGGGCAAGAGGAGGAGCTGGCTTGCCATGGTCAGAAATCAGCAGCCCTTTTCTGCTGAGCTCTGATGGGCTTGGGCTGGACCTGTCAGCAGTGCTTAGAGCAGAGAGGCTCTTGGCCCCCCCAGCCCAGCAGCAGTTGCTGGTTGATGGAGTGCCCTCTGATGAGTGTCTCTGGCAGCCTCTGGCCCTCTCTGTTACTCTCCCTTGTAATTCCATCTCTGGGGGAGCTCCTGTGTGGCAGGATCTGTGTCAGATGATCCCCCCAGGCTGACAGGAGGGAGGAGGTGGGAAATGCTCCTTAGGAGCTGTTTCCATGCACAACAACAGGAATAATCCTTAGTCCTTTATCTAAAGCTTTTATGAATGTTAATTCATTAACCTTTCCCAATCACTCACTGAGGTGAGGATTATTATCCATGGGATTGGACAGATGGGGGAAGCTGAGAGGTGGAATGTCCAGCCTGAGGCTCTGGGACCAGGCACCTGGTCCTCCCTTGCCCTCCAAAACCTTGGCCTTCCTCTCCCAGTGAGGGGTGGGCTGACTTGTTCAGGTTACCCTGCCCCTGACAAGAAGAGAGCTTCCTAGTAATGTTTGCTGCTTGTCTCTGGCTCTGACAGAGTCTTTCAAGACAAGCAGGGACACTGAGCTCTGTACAACCACAGAATGTGGTCAAGGGAGGGCTGGCCCTTCATCCTCCAGGGGCTGTGGTCCTGCATCCCCCAGGGGTATGGTCCTGCATCCCCCAGGGGCTGTGGTCCTGCATCCCCCAGGGGCTGTGGTCCTGCATCCCCCAGGGGTATGGTCCTGCATCCCCCAGGGGCTGTGGTCCTGCATCCCCCAGGGGTATGGTCCTGCATCCTCCAGGAGCATGGTCCTGCATCCCCCAGGGTTGTGGTCCTGCATCCCCCAGGGACATGGTCCTGCATCCCCCAGGGATGAGCCCCTCAGTGTCTTTCTGTGCCTGTCAGGTCACTACCTCTGCTGTTGCTTGTAAGCAGAGAGGGAAAAGGAAGGAGGAGAGAAAGGGAACAAGGCAGAAGGCCTAGAAATAAGAGACCTTTTTGTCTCCTTCAACATCCCCACCTCTCTTTCAACTGAGGTTTCTTCAGCTCTTAATGATTGTCTCATTCCTGATGGGAAGGATTAAAACCCAAGAGATTAGAGGATTACACAGAGTGGGTGAGATGGACTTTGCTGCTTCTCTCCCTCTTGCTGGGACAGATCTCTGGGAAACCTCTTTCTCTTGCTTTTCCTCACTCCCTTCTCCTCCCTTCCCCTCCCACCCCTTGATCTTCACAGATCAAAAGGGCCTTGCCTTCTGAGGGTTTGAGCCATTCTGGCCATCTTCAAGGCCACTCTCTGATCCTTGCTCAAGGGTAGGTGCAGAGAGAAAGGGGCAGCCACTGACATCATGTCCTAGCTGTCCAGTAACTGCAGCATTCCTCCTCTGAGGATCCCTCCTTTCCCAGGCAGTCTGCATTGTTGGAGAGGTTTGTGACAAGGCAGGACTAAAGCTCCAAGGCCTCCAGAAGGCATTGTGCTGAAGGTAGCACCCATGGGGATGTGAAGCCCCTCTGGGAGGTGAGCCCATGGGAAGAAAGCCAGAGTAGATGAAACTGCTGATGGGTTGCTTTGGCTATTCCTTCTCTTGCAGGCCAGGTGCCAGCAGAGGTGAGGGAGCTCTTGAGCTTGAGGGATTTTCCAGCAGCAAGTCTGACAGAGCAGAGGTTTGCTGCTGTTGCCTCCAGAGGTGTTAGGGGTGTGGAGAGGAACAGGCTGCACTTTGGGTTGGTCCCTCCATCTTCTGCTCTTCCTCAGGATACCAACTGCTCCAGATTGCCTTCTGCTAATGGGGCCTTCAAGGGCTTAAATTGTCCCACTGTAGTTTCAGGCCAGGGCTGGAAAACTCAGCATCCTTCTGCCCTTGGATTTTGCTTTTGTCTCCTTGCCTGAATTCACTGTTGCTCTTAACCATCAGGGTTAGGACTGAGCCTGGTTCCCCCTGGGCAATGTCTACAATACCCACAGCCAGGAGAAGGTTGATTCCATGCCTGGAGGTACTACTTTATCCCAGGATAATCTTCTACCCGTGGCATAGCCAAAGACCTCTCAGGCTGATGGTGACAGCAGCGTGCAGCCCTTGGCTCTTGGTCTAGCTCCACAGCTATTAGGGAGAACATGGCAGTGCTTCCACCCTGGAGGCTGTGAGCAGGCTGATGTCCAGTGCACTCAGGGGATGTTATTCCCAAACATGCATTCTCTTGGAATGGAATGGATCCCCTCCACTCCACGAGGAATGAGACATTGGCATGAGTACAGGGAGGGTCTGGGCTACCTAGTGCTCCTGCAGTCCTGGCCATCTTCCACAGCCACTGCAAGCTGCAGCTATCCATGGAGTAGGAGCCTCATGTCTTTACTCCTGCCAGCTGGAAACAAATTCCTTACCTCTCTCCTCCTGGAGTTCCCAAAGCCAAGTACCCAGGCAGTTCCATCTGAACAGGAGGAGGAGGTTTGTTCCTTTGAGGGTGGTGGAGCACTGGCCCAGGCTGCCCAGGGAGGTGCTGGAGTCTCCATCTCTGGAGAGATTCCCAACCCAACTGGACACATCCTGTGCAAGCTGCTCTAGGTTCTCCTGTTCTTGCAGAGGGGTTGGACTAGATGATCTCCAGAGATCCCTGCCAAGCCCTAACATTCTGTGGTTCTGTGAAAGCCAAGCTGGGAGGCTGGGAGCAGCACATGAGCTGGGAAGGAAACCTGCCAGCTTGGTCTCTCTCCCTCTCTCTCTTTCTTTAGCTGCCTTGTGAGGGAAGTTGCAGGAAAAAATAATGCAATCAAAAGGCAAGGCCCAGAGAAAGCTGATTCATGCCGAGCCCAGGGCCAGGGGCCGGCTCCAAGCAGAGCTGTAAAATCAATCTGTCACTGCTCACCGCAGTGAAGAGCCTCTGACTGCAGCCAGCCCAGAGCCCAGCCTCCTCCCACACCCCCGGGGCTCCTGTTCCCCAGCCCTGGCACCCTCGGTGTGCCCCTGGGGCAAACAGGGAGCAGGGCTGAGCTGCCACTGAGCCTCCCTTCCCTGGCAGTGCAGGAGGGCTGCCTCCCCTGACTGCCCCTGTCTTCCTCAGAGGAGGCAAACAGCACAGGGACCAGGTGATGGGGAGGGAAGGAAGGCTTCTCTGCACTCCCAGCCCCTACTCCCTCTCCCCATTAAACATTCCCTCCTGTATTCCCCCACCCTGAGCACAGAGGTTCAAAACTCAGTTTTAGCCTCACCTTTGTGGCTGCTAGAATTCTGGGCTATTCTGGGACTTAACAGCTCCCTGGCATATGTTGGAATAACACTAGGGAATTGCTCTAATAAGGTCAGCTCCCTTGTTCAGCCCTAGCAGCTTCTCCAGTCTTGGAGGATGTAGCCACCAGAGCAGCAGCTGAGCAGAAAGAAAGGTGCAAAGCAAGGTGCTTCTCAGGGCTGCTTCCATCCCTGTTAAGGGGACAGAGAGGTTAGGCCAGGGTGGAGGGGGTGGGGGTGCTCTTGGAGGCATTGAGACAGAAGAATTAGAAGGTAATTCTAATTAGAATGTAATTCTTCTGCATGTGCTGGACATGGAGAATGAGGAACCTCTGCAGCTGACAAAGTATCCTGGATGTCCTTAGGAGTTGTTTCCTTGGCGAAGTTGTGGGGGTTTGTTTTGGTTTGTTTGTTTTCTTAGGAGGTAACAAACAACAAAGTCTTTTCAGGGCTTTTGACAAGGTCACAGCCTCTGCAAAACATGAGGGTGAGCTTCTGTACCTTCTGGAGCATGATCATCTGCAATGGAAGGAATAAGCACCAGGGGCCTGCCTTCCAATCAGAGGGAAGACCCCAACGTTCCACCCCTGGAGATGTGATGCTTGCTGCTTCTTATCCCTCAGGGCAGTTCTGTTCTGCTGGATTTAAGTATTATTCTTGGGTCAGGGGGAGTAGGAGCAAGTACTGTTTGACTCCCATGGGCTCTGGAGGAACAAGGATCCTGCCCCAGCACTTCTGAGTCCAGAAGGGCTCTGTGCCAGCAGGAGAGCCTCTGGCAGACTCATCCTGAACAGACTGCAAGCTGATCCTGGAGGAACTCAGGCAGAAGCAAATCCTGCATGAATATGGATTGTCTCCTACTTCACCACCCTCCAAGATTAGGTAGTGTCTGTCCTTGGAGGAGGGAGAGAAAGATGGAAGCAAGTCTCTGTTATTTTAGCTTTTAGCTTCAAAAAAGCTTGGAGGAAAAAGCTCACCATGCTAACCCCCCAGAGTGATAGAGGCAAGGATACGAGAGGCTGTAGCTGCCAAGGCAAACTTCCTTCTCTTCTCATTCCAGGTTGAGTGAGGAGCTTTGGCATTTAATCCACTGGGAATAGACATCTGGAGATGGTCCAGGAAACATCCAGAGGGGTCCTCAGAGCTGCCCATCTCCTGTCTCTCTGAGGAATGTGTTTGTACCTGTGTGTTTTTCCCTGCTTGGGTTTGCAGGTTTGGAGTAAAACAGGATACAACAAGCTTCCTAGGTGTCATTTGCCACAGGGCTGGGGACCTGCTGTGCTCATACCCAGTGGGCCAGCTGGCTTCTTCCTGCCATCCAGGTGATGTGTGATGCCTGGAGCTGCTGTTATAAGCACTTGTCACCTGGGTTTTGAGGGAGGCAACTCATTCCTGTAGGGCTGCTGACTGATTGTGGGTTGTGTCTTGACCCTGAGGCTGTTGCATGCATGTGGGAAGAGAAGGAGCAGTCCTGTACTTGCTGAGTTTGGATTTGCATGAGGGTTTTTTTCCCTCTCTCAACAGAGAGAAAAATGTGTGAGAGGGTTAAAAGGAGCTCACCACCTCCTTACATCTAGATCTGCAGGTGGGAGATAGGTGAAGGTACAAGTAGAAGGATGAGGAGGTGAGCCACTGGTGAGCTACTGTAGATGCAACTGAGCATCCCAGTATAACACCTTTAGTAACAGTGCTGCTTGCACTGGGGACTCTGTGGCACAATAATTCCACTACAGTTCTTGGACTGCTTGAAGAAGCAGTCTTCATTATCTTCATTATCTTCCCAGAAGAGGTTACCTGTGTTTGCATGTCCATCCCTGGGAGCAGGGTAAGGTGTCTCTTTCCCTGGAAGCTGTTGCAAACATGTTGATGTTGATGCTGGGGGGAATGGCCTCACTCAGCTGTTGCATGTGTGCACGTTGGTGGGAGGCAGGAGTGCAGATGGTGGCTGCTCAGCTGCTAGTGGAGGTTGCAGAGCATTTCCACTTGTTCTTGCAAGCTGTGTGTGCCCATGGGAAGGACACAGTCAAGTGGCCCAGGAACATGTGGATGTGTATGGGGCATGAGTAGATGAAGGTGTTGGGGTAAGTATCTAACAGCAGAGGGGCCAGATCAGCCTTGGAGAAGGGAGCAAATAGTGCTAGAATGGACCTTGAGACCTTTCTGAGCAAGATGATCTGATGTGGTTACCTGCAACAGCACAAGACTGGATTGCACATCCCAGGAAGCCAGCTCCCATGTTCCTAAGTTTCTTTGCAGCTGTTGCACCTCTGCAACAGGCAGTGCCTGTGGTGAGGGCGAGGGATGCTTCATGGCATGGAGTTATGTCCAGCTGGGTTTGTGCTTTCTGTGAAGGGGCTGGGGAGTGATATCTTCAGGGTCACCCTATGTGGGGTAAGGGGCTTTCCTAGCAGGTATTGCCTGTGTGCAATATCTGGGGGGCTGAGCTATGGCATCCCTGGTGTGCAGGGATGGTTGTTTATGACTGTGGGCAAGCTCTTCACCAGGGATGGCAGGGGTGGGTTGGAGCCCAGGGAGGTGGAAGGTCTGCCAAGTAAATTGTTGCATGTCCATGAGGATATGTGGTTATGTGAAGGATTTCTGAGAAGCTGTTGCATTTCTGTGTGTGGTGATTTGAGGAGGTGGATGAAAGACTGTGTCCCCAGAGGGGCTGTGTTTGTGTGGGGAGGAAAGGTTCCCCCCCACCTCCTGTTGCATTTTGATGTGCCAGTTTCCCTAGCAAACACCACAGGGGCATCCATCAAGGTGTAGTTTCCCACGGTTGTTGCACATAGCTGTGTCAGTAGGTGTTACACACATGTGTGTACATGGAGCTTCTCAGCAGCTGTTGCTTGTACCTGTGCTGTATTTTGATGTGGGTGACCATGAGGGGAAGCTCTAGCATCTCTGTGTGTGTGTGTGTGTGATTTCCCAGTAGCTCTTGCTCCTGTGTGTTCCTGGGAAGCTGTTGTATGTTGTGTGTAGTTCTTCCAGCAGCTGTTGTAAGGAAACTGTGAGTGTGTGCGTGTGTGCAGCTCCCCAGCAGCTGTTGCATGCATGCTCATGTCTCTGGTGGAGGCCCTCCCCTTTCTGCCTGCACCGGAGTGGTGCCTGTGCAGGCGAGGAGAGCTCGGAGCTGGCTCCATGGGAGAGGGACCTGCGCCTGCCACAGCCTTCCCAGCTGCTTGTCCCGCAGCCCTGTGAGAGCCCAGCCCCTGTCCAACTCAACACTCGCCTTTTAAATGCCGAGCCAGCCCTCGCTGCCTTCTTCCCCCAGTGATGCGGCTGCGGCGAGGGCAGCAAATCCTCCGGCTGTGCGTGTCCTCCCTGGAAGGCTGCTGCTGCTGCTGCTGCTGCTGCTGCTGCTGCTGCTGCTCCAGCCCTGCCTGCCGTGCTCGCCTCTCTGCCAGCCTGGCAGCGCTGCCTAGGTGCAGCCAGGAATGAGCCAGCTGCGGGCCGGGGGACAGCACAGCTCCAAGGGGTGACACAAGGTGGGGGATACCCCCCAGGCACCCCTCAGGACTTCAAGTTGCTTGAAGACAAGAGGTCTGCTGTGCCTCCACTCGCTCTCTGTCATGCCCCGCATGGAAGCTGGGAGCAGTCTCCCCTCCAGGAGCAGGTAGGTGTGCGTGTGTCTGCGTGACACGTTCGTGTGTGCAGCCCTTGTGCCGCTGCCTGGCCGTGTCCTCGGCTCCCCGTTGGCATCCCTGGCGCCTCTCGGAGACGCGGCTGAGATTGGAGGGGGAGAAGGGCACGGGGTGGATGGATTGCCTTTCTCCTCCAGCCCGTGCGCACACTCCCTGGGGGGGTGGATGTGTCTGATCTGAGGATGGAGGCGAGAGGTGAGTGCAAGGGAGATGGGGAAGTGGTGGGGGGAAGGAGGGGGAGATAATGCCCACATGGGGTGATGGGAGGGAGAGAGGCTTGGAGACAGGTCTCCCTTTCAGTGTGTGTGTGTGTGTGTGTGCATGCACTCACTCAGGATCAGGATGCTGAATAGGTCCAGGGCTTGCTGCAAGCAGCTGGGTTTGACTGGTCTGCTTCTATTCAGACCTTGCAAGAGGAGGGGATACATATGTGTGTGTGTATACCATATAGATGTATAGGGATATGTCTATCCCCCCACACATATGTGCATATAAGGATACAGATACACAGACATATATGTATATTGCCTGCAGTTATAAGGAGGAGGAGGAGACAGTCTCATCCCACAGCCCCCTCCTCCCTGCCTCTGTGCAAACTTTGTCAGGGAGCCTTTGCAGACACGAATGTGTGTGTTTGTGCTGTGTGTGTGTGTGTGCATTCAGCTGCTTAGGATGCAGGGGGGTGAGTAAATCTCTGCTCTGCTTTTCCACAGCTCTGCTGGGAGGCTGGCTGGCTGCAGAAAAGTCATTGCGTGGTGTCTGTCGGCTGTGAGTGTGCCTGTGGTGATGCTGGGAGCTGGGCATTGCTGTAGGGGCCCAGGACAGCTACTGGAATGCATACATACATCTATAGGCATTGCTTGCAGGCAGGCTGCCTGCCCCTTTATTCCACCAGAGGAAACATGCCCATATTTTTATGCATTAGGGATCGTCCTGCTTTGGGGCACGGGATGGGGGAAGGAAAAGCTGAATGAATGAATGGGAGCAAGAGGAGGGGAGTGAGGGGGGGTGGGAAAGGAGGAGGCGTTGGGGAGAGAGACGAATAGCCGCATCCTATTCTCATCCCAGGACAGGCAGGAGTGCACAGCGGCTGCTGCTCCCATTCCAGAGCTTGGATCTGGCTGGAGGGGGGGTGGGGTGGCAGCAGAAGTCTGCTAATGCTGCTGCAGCAGGCAGGCAGCATATTCGGGAGCTGCTGTGCGTAATGCCCTCTCGTGTGTGTGTGTGTGTGTGTGTGTTGGTGTGGCTCCCTCCCTGCCTCTGCCTGCAGGCATGCGAGCACACGTGTGTGCATTGCATGTCTGTGTGTATGTGTGTGTGTGTGTGTGTGTGGGGAGGCAGGGGTGGCTCTGCACAAACGATGTGCTTTGCAAACATCCTTGCAAGCAGCCGGGGAAGGAGGTGTCAGCGCTGGGGAGGAGAAGCCTGGCTTGCCGTGCGCTGCGGGTGCGTGCTGTCTTGCGGCCGTGCTCGTTCGCAGCCGCTCCGGCTTGGCTGCTGCTGGGGGCAGGTGGATGCACAGCGACTGGGTGCCCATGTGCTGGCCACATTCAGGAGCTGCTGCCCCTCCTTTTTCTCCTAAAGGCTGGACAGCACAATCCTTCTCCCCAGTCTGGAGGTAGGGAACTCTAAAGCAAGCTATGGAGCAGGGAGAGAGGATTGTTGAGGTTGGAGGGGGAGAAAAGATGATGGTTAGGGAGTGGTGGGGGAGGAAGGGCTGTCCAGGTCTCTGCAGGTGGGACTGGGGAGCCTGGCTGCATTGCCTGCTGTGAGCCAAGGAGTCTGTTGTGTGCTGGGAGGTGGGAGGGAAGAGGGGAGGGTGTGTGTGTGTGATGTAGGAGACTTGGGGTGGAGGGGAGAAAGGGGGCTCTGTTGGGCTAGGAGGGGGTTTCTGGTGACTTGAATCCCTGTCCCCCAGTCCCCACGCACCCCATCATTCCCGGGTCCTGGGAAACACAGCCTGACAGCATCACTAATGTAATATTCAAAGGAAGCTTCATTTTCATGGAGCATGCATTATTAATACATTTCAATAGAGTCCTCCTCTTGCCTCCCCCCACATCCCTCCCCATGCAGGCTCTACCAGTAGCAGTGAGGAAGCTGCAGGGGCTGGAGGGGTGCAGATTATGGTTCCAAGGGAGAGAAACAGCTACTTCAATCCCACTGATTTTCCCAGCCTGGAAACCTTTCCTCTCTCCAGTCCCTTCCCCACCTGCTACTCTCACTCACCCCATTATTTTACTCGGGGTGGTGGCTGGCTTCCAGGGCATCCCACTCCTCAAGCAAGCAGGTTTGACAATGCCTTCATTGCTCTTCCTCTCTCCAAACCTAGGACACTGAGGGAAGAGCTGTGAATGCTTGGCCTTTCCCTCTCTTCATCCAGCTCCCTGCCAAGTGGCTGTTTGGGAATGTGCTGTCTGATCCTCTGTGCTGGTGCAAAGCTAAGCTGGGGAGCAGAAGCCTCTTGGAGGGTAGAGAGAGGGTGTTTGGGGAGTAGTTTTTGCTGAGGGACAGCTTCTGGTTCAAATCAGAAATCACAGGCAGGAGAGGCAGGCAGGAGGGAGGGAAAGGTAGCTGTGATGGTGTCTGTGATGTTTGTTCTTACCTGGGTCGTGTCAGAAGTCAGATGCATCTCCAGGCAGAGTGCAACTGCCCCATCTGACCCTCTTGAACAGTAGTGGAGAGCACTGCTCACATCAGGGCCTGTTGAAAGCTGCTAGTGCTGTCAGCATCTGTGCCAAAGATTATCAGCATATTTGCTGAGAGAGCCCTAGCTTGCTGTCTCCCTCACCCCAAACACTCTGTTTTTTCCCTCTGTCCCCTGAAAGCATGGACCTGGGCTAAGGTGTTCTTCCGAGGGAGGGTAGAGGACATGTAGGGATCACTCCTGTCCTCACCCTCTTGAGAACTGATGAGAGGCACCCTGCTCTGGCAAAGGGATGTGATGTTCCCCAAAGACACTTGCAGCCCTCACCCATTGCCTGGCCACTAGAGCAGGACAAGAGCACCTTAAGTGCAGAGCAAATGTGCTCCAGGAAAGTATTTCCTTTTCTGGAAAGAGAGGAGCTTTGGCTTTTCTCCTTCCCAGAGGAGCAGAGCTGTCCTGACTAGTGGAGAGATGCCAGGCTGCCAGCAGCTCAGGGGCAAGATGGAACTTCCCTAGTAGCACTGCAGGTTCTGCTGGTGGGGATTGTCCAGGTTGGGTCCTGCTGCTGAGTTCCAGCAGGTGCTTGAGCTCTCTTTGAGCTTCTCCAGGGGCAGAGCTCAGTGTCCCCTGAGGCCTTTCTATATGGGAAGAGGGATGAAGGAGGACATAGACTTGAGTCTCCCAGGGGAGGCAGGCTGACTGCACAGGAGCTACCTCCCACGCCGAGGTGGCTGTAGGAAGACCTTTTAGTGGGGGGGGGCTGGAAGGGGAGAGTGCAAAGCTGAGCCTGTGCCCCACCTCCAGCCCTTTCTCTCTGCTGGGGCACGATGGGTTGCCTGCAGCTGTGAAGCAGATGAAGGCTGTATTTAAAGCTCCAAATGAGTCCAGCTTGGTGCTTTGGAGCTGACAGTGACTGTGGGGCTGCTGTTGTATTTACTTCAGTGGCAAGATGCTCTGGCAGCAGGTAGAGCTTTGCTTTAGCAGAGATGCAGTTGTGCCCTTGCTTTCTTGTGACTTGCTTTCCTGTTCCCTAACCTTTCCTTTAAGAGGTGATAGCAGTTCTTTGGGTCTCCTGGGAGCTCAGGGTTGCCTAAGCACTGCCTGAGCTCTGAACCACTTTCCTCACAGACAGGACTGTCACTGGAGAGAAATGACCTCATCTGCTCAGCTCTCATAAGCCAAGAGGAGACCCAGTTCCAGCTAACCAGCTGAGGTACCAGAAAGATAATGAGGAGTGGGAAACAAGCTGTTAGGAACCAGGTTGAGGTGAATGATTTGATAGGTTTAGTTCCTAGATGTTCCTCTTGCAGGAAGGCTTTCAGGTTCCCAGGCAGCTCTGGTTTGGGTAGACACAGTGGAGCCTTACAGCACAGCCATGGAGATAGGCACAGGATCAGAAGCTGTCCTGCTGTTGAAGGTGAGGCCCAGGCATCCTCCTGTGCTGACCCTGCTGATGTGCTGGGGCCATTCCTTCTCCTGGCTGCAGTCACCCCAGCGAGTGCATCTCCAGCTCTTCAGCCCTGGAGCAGAGAATTTTGTTGCAGGTGATGTTTTTGGGAAGCTGATGGTGCACCATGTATTTTACAGAGGTGAGAAGATGTGTCTGGGGGCTAGGGACTTGCGTTACTCCCTCCACAGAGACACTCACACATGAGGTTAACACCCATCTGCATTTGTTAAGCTGTAGGGGAAGGTCTGTTTGCAAGAAACTGTGGTTGCTTTTGATCCCTGTGGGTGTCAGTTAGTCTGAGAGCAGAAAAGTGGAGCAAATGCTGTTGTGAGGAAGGATCCTCCCTAAGATGACTTGGAGAGGGGGACTCAATGCTGTAGGAGAGATCCCTAGCTCTGCCCCAGCTGGCCTGTGGGGAAGGGTCTTCTTTCCCCTCCTCACTCCTCAGCACTCACCTCCCTTCTGCAAGGCTTGGGTGATGAGCTAGTCCCCATGGAAGGTGCAGGAGATGTGCAGGCTGGGGCTCAGGATGGTGTGCAGGCTACCAGTTGCCTCAAGGCAAGGTGTCATATGTTTGTACTCATTCCCTCCATGGCTCATGCTCTCAAGCTGGAGACCAGATGGGTCAGAGCTGCCTGCGTATTTTTAGGTTACTATGAGGGCTCCATGAGTTATCTTTCCTCTGGGAACATTGCTTCATGCATGAGAACATGGATGTTGGTGAAGAGGCAGAGAACCCTTTTCTGCCAGGCCTTTTCCTGTCTCCTTGTGTGCAGAGCTTATACCTGTGTGAGCACAAAGTCTGCATGCACATGGATGTCATTCCCTCCTCAGCTTCCTCTGTGTTATCCATGTGGATATGTTCCTGGCTGCATTGGTGGGTGATGCAGGTCATTGTACACCAGTTTATTTGTGGAGTGAGCAGGTTGTATGTGTGTGTATAGGCATCTTATCCACCTCTTGACCTTGCTATCTTTTCTCAGTGTGTGTAAGTGTTGCTCATTGTGTGCCATGTCCAGCTGGAGGACATCCATCCTACCTCAGCCATGTATCTTCTTCTCCCCACCTCTCATCAGTCTGCTTCTTCCTCTCCATGGGGAGAGGTCCTGTGCCTTAAGAGATCATCTGGAGCTGCATTAGCTGCTGCCACATGTGTGAAGTGAGTTAGCTTTCCTGATGTCTGTGAGCTCAAGATCATCCAGAAACATGAAGCCTTGAAGCACAA
Source organism: Bucco capensis (assembly GCA_013396975.1). Classification (NCBI taxonomy): domain Eukaryota; kingdom Metazoa; phylum Chordata; class Aves; order Piciformes; family Bucconidae; genus Bucco; species Bucco capensis. The sequence continues at coordinate 67,813 of VWZO01010788.1, read as the reverse complement.
GGGAAGCACAACTCCTATCATTTCCAAGGCTTCAATGAGCCCAGTCTGGAAGAGCTGGCATTCAAATGTGGACTGACAAACTGGGGGGAATGCAGAGAAGAGCAACCAAAATGATGATAGGGCTGGAGGGACTGAGGTATGAGGAGTCATTAAGAGAACTAAATATGTCTAGAGCTTGCTTAAATGATATGGTAACAGTTTACAAGTATTTGAGGGCTCTCAACACCAAGGAGAGATTCTTTAGGGAGGCAAAAGATGGACAAAGTCAGAGGTGTGGGCTGAGGCTGAGCAAAGAGTTCAGGGTTTGCCTGACTCTGAGGATCCATGCAAGTTTCCTGGTGTGAGTGCTCAGGCTGACTGTGGAATAGTCTGGTAGCTTTATGGAGAGGCAAGTGCTTGCAGCAAGGAAGCACATGGTGATGAAAAGGGCTGGAGGGAAGAAGCTAGCCTGGGCCAGAGGTGTGATCTGCAAGGCCTCTGCTTCAAGTGCAACATTGCCAGGACAAAAAAAAAGAGAGATGTTGGATTATCTTTCACCTTTAGTTGATTGTCTGTCTCCTAGGTGGGCACTGCTGTGGAGGGAGCAGAGAGGTGGTACAGCAAGAATGAGTAAACACAGCCTCATGGAGGTGGAAGGGAATATTCCCTCCATCTTTCCAGCCTCTCTGCCTGGAGAGGTAGTCAAGGAAGCAATCCTTGCAGAGGTTCCTGTAGGTGAAAAGGAGCTTTGAGCCCAACAACTTTCTAAGGAGGGCACAGGCTGAACCTACCAGACTGAGCAGTTCCCTCTTGCCAAACAAAGATGGCTTGGCATGGGCACAGTGAGGTCAGGAGGATCAGGCTTCCCTCTTCACAATTCCTAGTCACAGATGGCCCAGAATTGGGCCAACAAGGTCAGAAAGATTAATCCCCTCCCCCCTTTTCCCCCCATGGCAGTCACAGGCCAGGAAAATTGAGTCAGCTCATAATAAAAGGATTAGTGTGGCAAGGCTGCTGTGAGTAGAGTGATAGACAGGCTGGGGAAATGGAAGGGAATTCCAGGATGTTGGCTCTGCTGAAAAGCTCTGTGGTTATCAATAGGGGAAGGGGATTTGGTCTTCAAAAGTTTGGAGCAAGGCATGGAGGGAGCTGGCACTCAAGCACAGGTATTCTTCCCAGCAAGGAGCTGTACTGGCATGACTGGTTGAAATGACCTCAGTCCTCCTTCCAGCTTTAGGACAGAGGGGAAAAGAAATCCTTCTTGGAATGAGCTCTGTTGTTTGCTCCCTTGTCCATCCATCTCCACTATGATCTAATACGCCAAAATGAGATTGTTACTCATAGCTCCCACTTGCCTGTGACTTCTGGGTCAGCCTAGCCACAGGAATATAAGAAGGATCCTACTGAGCTGAGTTTGAGATCCTTCCAGCCCAGGATCTCCAACAGTGGCTGAAAGAGGGAAGAGCATCAAGATGGGACAAGTGTGTGGGAGTACTTGCTCTGAACACTCTTCTGGGTAGCTGAGGGACCTCGTGCTGCAAGATCTGTTGGACATTCCAGAGGTCTCTTTGTTTCTTCCCTGAAGTTGTGCAGCTTGTTCTGAAGCCAGGGGAAGTTTTAGCATCCACAAAAATGTCCCAGCAGGGAGTTGTGCAGCCAAAATACGTAGTGCTGAGCACAAGAGCTCCTCTCCTTTGTCTTGAACCTGGTACTTTGTGGTCTCATCTCCTGACCTGGGTTGGAAGAGACAGTTAACACCTGTCCCCTCTCCTCTTCCCTTGTCATCTGTGCTTTTATAGACCTGTCTCATTTGATGGTCTCTGGTGTCTCTTTTCCAGTAGCCCTTCAACTTTCATCCTTCTGCATCTCTCAGCTGCCTCTGCCTTGGTTGCAGCAGTGCAGCTTTGGGGTGACAGAAGGCCATGGGACATGGCTAAGTTGGAAGTGACACTGCAGAGGTGAGCTGGGCCACGTCCCATACAGGTGAAGACTTCTGGGGCAGCCACAGTGACATGATGGAGGAGGAGGTGAAGAAGCTGAGGGTGCCCTTGGCTGTCAAGACAACACTGAGCAGGATCCTAGGAGGCTTGAAAAGGAAGAGGAATTTTGAGGTGGACCTTGGGATGTGGGGATACATTCTTTGACCATAAGTGGTGGTGGTGGTCAGTCCAGGCAGGAGTTGGGACTGGTCCAGAGAGAGAGAGTAAGAATTGAAAGGCCAGAGGTGATGGAGGTGTGACTGGAGGTCTTGGGGAATACATGGCTTGAAGATTCTGCTGGTGTGATGGGCAGTGGAGAGGAGTGGAGGGAGAAGGTGAGAGGACATAGACTACCTATGAGGAGGCTCTCAGGCCTAAACATAGCACAGGGACACCTTGGCCCACTTGAAGAGATACCCAAGAGTCAGTTCCCAGGTCAGGACAAGGCTTTTCTACAGCAGATTGAGAGATTTAGCAACAAACCCCTTGCTGAAATCAGGATTTTCCCCTATTTTCTGGCTAGCTGGGACCCTCAGCCAGGTGCTGGAGGAAATAGGAAGGAAAATGAAATATCAGCCATCTTGTGAGTGGCACAGAAGAAGTTCAGAGGGAGGAAAGAGGCTCAGGCCAGGAAGAAAAAGGCTCTGGTAGGCTGCAACAACCTTGCAGTATTGGAGGGTACAGGGGAAGAAGAAGGTGCCTCAGGAGCCCTCATGACTCTTACTACAGTGGAAATCCGCTCTGAATAACCTTCAAATGCAGAGCTTTATAGGACTGAAGCAAGTGGTAGAAAGTCTGCTTAGATGCTGTCAAAGGTGACCTGAACCAGGACAGGCAGCAGGAAGGGTAAGAGACAGTACTGTCAGCAAGGGCAGGAGGTGAGGAGCTCTGGTATGAAGGCAGAAAGGCCTGAACAGCTTCAGAAGGACAGACAGCAGTGATGAGATCTGTGTAGCATCCATTTATAACTCCAGATTTCAGTCTCTGCTCCCCACTGGGTGCCTCTTACAGAGCAAAGAGCTCTTGTCCCATCCCAGCAGCCTGCTCCCAGCCTGGTCACTCCACAGGACAGGACAGTTGCCTCCCTCATCCTTACAAAGCAAGGAATGTGCTGGGACATGTATCACACCATGTGTGTATAAAGCTTTTCTGCCAGCAGGCAAGTGTGGACATGGAAAGAGAGAAGGTATTTTTTTCTGCCTCCCCTCTCTCTTTCTGTTCTTTCCTTTCCTCTGTCTCCTTCCCCATGCTGGTTGTAACTTTCTTCCTTTCTCTGTCTCTTCACCTAACCCTGGTTGCATCTCCGTTTGCTTTCCTCTAATCCACTCCATGGATCAGTCACAGACCCCCACTGTAGGGTTTTTTTTGAATCAAAGCCCTTTATCTTGAGCTGAGCAAGGTCAGAGGGAAGCATCTTAAGGCATCAGTTGCATTTTCTCTCTCTGCCTCAGAGCAACTTCAAGGGTGGCTCAACAGGATTAGGAGAAAGCACAAGACTGGACAAATGGATTTGGCAGGGGCTGGCTGGTGGGCCTGGGGGAGTGGGAGCTGCTTGCTGTGCTGGGCACTGGGAGAGCTAGACTGCTCAGGGCCTACATGGTTGCCTGTGGTGCCTCTGGGCATGTGAAGGCAGCTGGGATGATGCTGAGAGAGAGAGTGAGCAGCCTCAGCCCCCAGCACTGCTCCTCGCTAAGCAAAGCTCCTTAGCGCCGGCTCAGTGCCTCAGGGCCAAAGCTCAGGGCATCCCTCTGGGATCACTGCCCCCAGGAGAAGCCTCTATGCACAGAGGCTGGGGAGCTGTGTACAGCTGGGACAGCCTGGCTCTGGCCTCAGGAACAAGCCAGGATGCCATTCATGGAATCCTAGACTGGCCAGGTTGGAAGGGACCCTAAAGATCATCTAGCTCCAACCTCCCCACACTGAGCAGGGATGCCAATCACTAGCCCAGGTCACCCAGGGCCACATCCAGCCTGGCCTTGAACACTGCCAGGGATGGAGCAGCCACAACCTCTCTGGGCAACCTGTGCCAGTGCCTAACCACTCTCTGGGGAAAGAACTTCCTCATAATCTCCAATCTAAATTTCCCCTCCTTCAGCTTATAACCATTCCCCCTTGTCCTATCACAGTCTGACTGCTTAAAAAGTCTCTCCCCTTCTATCTAATAATCCCCCTTTAGGTACTGGAAAACTGCTATAAGATCCCCTGGAAGCCTTCTCTTCTCCAGGCTGAACAATCCCAACTCCCTCAGCCTATCTTCATAGGGGAGGTTCTCCAATCCTTTAATCATCTTTGTGGCCTCCTCTGGACTCGCTCCTGTGCTCCCAAGCTTCCTGCTCCATCCCCAGTCTACTGGGTGCTGCTGGAGGTGTGAGAGTCCAGAGGAGCTGTCATCACCAGGCTCTGCTTCCTTGGCTTGCCTTCTTCTGCTTCCCTCCTGCACTGCTTTTGTCTAATGTTTTTGCAAGTGTCAAGGCTTGCAGGATGATGGATGGGCAGGAGGCCACACGTCAGCTCTCCTGGCACACTCTGCAGCTCTGACCACTTTGTGGCCAGTTGTCCCTTCCTCTCACCCAGGGTATCTTCTCCCTGGGGAGCAGTTGGCTCTGCCTGGGATGGGAGAGGGTCTAGCAGCAGGCTGCCCCTTCACTTGTGATGCCCAAGGTGGTTTGACTGGCCACCTGTACACGCAGCTACCAGCCTGTCCTGAGAGGGAGCCATCCCTTCCCCACCACACAGTGAGCAGAAGCCCCAGTCCATTTGTTCTCTGATCCCACAGGTGACCACTTCCCTCCTTCACCTGAACCCTCCCTGTCCTCTACTGTGTTCTTAGCTTGCTGGGGCTCAGTGATTAGAAAGGAGACTCAAGAGGAGCATCCTCCCCAGCAGGCCAGCACCTCCTCCTGGCACATTGTGTTCAAGGGTGTGCATGCATTGTGTTAGCCTATGTGCACACACGTGGCAGGATGGATTGAACAGCCAAGGGAATGGAGAATCACAAAGCCTTGGCCTTGCTTTCCCAAGCCTCCCAGAAAACTAGGATGCTGCATTAGCCAGGGATTAGCCTTGCTCCTCCCCAGTGTAAGGATTTCTCTCACACAACTCGCCACACTATTATCTTCTCATTAGCAGCTCTTCTTCTCCCAAGCAGATGAAGGATCTCTCTAGGCTCCCCTTTCCTCTCCAACACATCCCAGGGCTGGTCTGCAATCCAGGACACCCCAGCCCCTCAGCATGTCCTGCCTGGGAGGGGGGAGGCTCATGCTGTTTCCACAGAGAGGAGAATATGCATGCATGATCCGGGAGAGACACCCTGGCCTGTTTGTTCTTAACGCTCCATATTATCTCCATTAATAACAGCACCTCTGCCTCACATGCTAATTAAGGCTCAAGACTGTTAATGTAACAGGGAATTGGGGCAGAGACCACACAAGACTGGCTGGATTAAGTTAACCTTATGGAGTGTTAATGGATCTCCTGGAGGGGCATTTCTGCCTAATGAGAATCCAGCTTGAATGGTAATCAAGGGCTGGCTCTGGGCAGGCTCAGCAGAGCTGGGAAAGCTGGTGAGGCTGTAGGGCTGGGGAAAGGCATGGACAGAAGCTGCTTGTGAAGCCAAGGAGGGATGAGAAGGGTGCAAGGCTGGGGAAGAGAGGAATTTCTTCCCTGAAAGGGTTGTTAAGTCTTGGCCCAGGCTGCCCAGGGAGGTGCTGGAGTGACCATCCCTGGAGGGGGTTAAGAAATGTCTGGATGTTCTACTTAGGCCCATGGTTTAGTGGCATGGGGGTGAGAGGTAGATGGTTGAATTTGATGATCTTAGAGGTCTCTTCCAACCTTAATGATTCTGTGACCTTGAGGTGAGGGAAGAACTGGGCTGAGTGATGCTGGTGGTGCTTGCTGCACAGGGACAGATGCTGAGGCTGGCCCAGTGCTTTCTGTGGTGGGCGTTGAAATATGAACACAAAGAGCTTTTTTCCCCCTCCTGTTGTGACTGCCAGTAGTGAAAGGTCACCTAAACTGCATTAGCCATGAGCAGGTCTCCTCTCTAGGGGAAAAACCAACCTGAGAAGATCCTGGCCTTGCTCCCAGAGAGCTGCACTGTGAGTTGTGGCTTGGTGCATGTGAGAGCCATATCTTCCCAGCTTGTTTTGTGGAACAATGTGGGGAAAACCTCAGGGAAGGGAGCTGGCACTGAGGTGTGTGTCAAGAGTAGACTGCCTTGCAGAGGAGCAACAAGGTGGTCTCTGTGCAGAAGAAACCAAGGGCAAAACTGAGCTCAAAGATTAGGCTTTCAGTGTATATAGAATCCTAGAATCCTAGACTGGTTTNAAAGTGGTTGAGTGAAGTTTGGGGATATTACAGGTTGCAGATTGCAGTTGAGGTAAACTCAGTCTGGAGGCAAAACAGATGAAGCTTAAGGGTTAGGCTGTGTTAGCAAGGCAAATCTAAATGATCCTGGGCCTGGATGGAAGCCTGTGAAGCCTGCTGGGGTAGGTGTGCATATTTTCCCCTCTGGCTCTTGTGTGCTAGTTTTGTCCTCCAGAGGGAATAAGTGTGGAGCAGGATATAGGGCAAAAGCAAAGGCTGGAAGGGAGGCCCTTGGCTTGCATTTCAGTCTGGGGAGTTGAGTCATTTCCATCAGAGCTAGAACAGACACACAGAGCTCAGGGCAGGCAGTTTGGGAGGAAGGTATTGATCTGCAGAGTTGTTTAAAGGAAGCAAGAAATGCCTTCGGAGTTTTCTACTTGCTGAAGTCTCCCTGCCCCAGGAGGTGCTCCTAGTGGGCAGGCTTCTTGCTTTTGAGTTCCAGCCTGCAGGTTACTCAGCAGGTGTGGGATCTGGCCAAAAGGATTTAGCCTTCTGCTGTGGAAGCAGTGCCAGAGCAGCTCAGAGGTGTTGCTTTGCTTCCAGAGGTGTGAGCCTGAGCTGTTGCTGACTGCAATTTGTGAGAAAGGTTTCTTGCACCAAAGCCAGCTGTGGGTGTCAAACAGGTATCACTGGAGCTGCAGGAGCCTCTCTGTGCTCCTGGCTATGGGGATTGCTGTCTCCTAACTCTGCTGCCTTCAGCTGCCTTACCTGAGCTGTGGCAGCTTTAGACAGCCCCATGGCTTGGATGGGAGCAAGGAGTCTGCTTGGTAGTGCTCAAGGATTTAGGGTGAGGGGTTTGGGATGCAGTTGCTGGGAGCTGGAAATAGGTGAGAAGGCCATGGGAAGGGAATAGGTTCAGTTTGCACGGTGAGGTTTTTCTTCACTTTCTGGCTGTAGGTATGGGAAGATCCCAGGCAGCTGCAAGGAAAGGAGTTCCCTTGCTGTGTGTTGGTGTGTGGGAGTTGGATCCCAGGGCAAAGTCCACTGCTGCCAGAGAGCAAGGGGAACTGAGGGGAAGTGAGAAAGGAAAAGCAGAGCCGGGAGGAGAGTCAGTGCAGGACCACTCTGCCCAGAGAGGGATCCCAAGCTGGTGACAGCCAGGGGTGCACACAGCACAGGCACACCTACCACAGCAGTGTGTGACACTCACAGCATTGCTTTCACCAGGCTGGTGGGCACCAGCACACTGATGTCACACAGACACAACCCCCAGAGGACACATTGCTCCCTGGGACACCTCACAAATGGAGCAATGTTTTCAGCAGAGAACAGATTGGCACACACACTCCCTTCTTCCCCCTCTACTACAGCACTGGGATGCACACATACATGTTCCATCCTTTGGCACCTGGAGCCCACTACCACACAGATGTTCACCAGAGGCCACAAGTTCCTACAGCTCAACGTGCAGCCCTGACACCACATTGTCCATTTTGCCCCCTTTCAGCATTATCTCCCCCACGCAGCTGCACTCTCTCCTGGCCACACTGACAGACCAGGTCTCCTGTGCTTGCCAGCACAAAAGTGGCACGTGCAGGTGAGGCAAAACACATCCCTTTGAGATGAAAAGATGACCACCACACCAATGCAAACCCACCCAACACATTCCCATTGACTTCTGTTGGCCTTGAGATGAAAAGATGACCACCACACCAATGCAAACCCACCCAACACATTCCCATTGACTTCTGTTGGCCTTGAGATGAAAAGATGACCACCACACCAATGCAAACCCACCCAACACATTCCCATTGACTTCTGTTGGCCTTGAGATGAAAAGATGACCACCACACCAATGCAAACCCACCCAACACATTCCTATTGACTTCTGTTGGCCTTGCTTTCACTCTCTCTTTTGCTTTGCTAGTGCTCCTTCTGTGCCCCTGAAGCACAGAAGCAGATGGTTTGGAGTTAGTTTAGGTGATGATGGTTCTCTTTTCCACTAGTGGCTCTCTTCAGCTGCTTAGCTCAGTGCTCAGACATGAAGATCCTCCTTGTGTATCCACCTCTGTGTTACCTCTCACCACCTATTAGAAATCCTGAATGCAAAAGCCTCTTTAAATTGCCCTCATGCCCATGCTCTAACCCAAGAAGCATTTCAGGCCATGGTGGCTTTTCCAAGTTCAGCAGCATCTGTTAAGCTTTGACCAAATGAAGCAACTCCATCATCTCCACTGTGCTCTGGATGCATGCCTTGCTGAGTGAGGGCCCTTGTCCCTTTCAGCCTGCATTATTCATCCCCTGTAATGCACAATGGCTGTTTGTGGGCAAGGGCATGCAGGTAGAGCTGAGCAGAGTGCTGAGGAGCAGCACAGCTCCTGGCAAGCTGAGATTGCCTGGTGCACAGGCCAAGCTTAGCTGAGAGAGAGGAAAATTAGCCTCAATGCACTTGTGATAAGTGAGTGGTGGAGAGGAAGGGGTCTGCTTTGCAGGGTGTCAAGGGTTAGGGCTGGGCCAACCACTAATCCAGTGGCAGAGAGTCTCTATTATCTCCTTTTCTTTCATTCCAGGAAGGAAAAGGGAAAATTAACAGAGAGAGAGAGACTTGGGCATTGGAAATGAAACTTAAATGACTTTAATGAAAATAATAACAAGATAATGAAATATCTATATGTATACACACACAAAACCAGTAGCACACCCAACCCCCCCTTTATGGCAACTCCCTCCCCATCACCACTGATGCTGTAGCAGGAGGACTCAGCAGCAGCCAGGACTCAGATTCAGGGGCTGCATCCTGGAAACTCTTGGACTGAGATGGAAGGCAGAACAGTGAGAGTCCTGCAGCAGCAGAGCTGGGCTGTTGACCCTCACAAGGCTCAGGTGCTCAACATTTAGGAAGGATGGAGACCTAAACCTCTCCTTTTTGTCCTGGCTGTTAATTAGGTGCTAAAGAGTTTAATGATGCACCTGCTTTGCCTTAGGCTTTATGTAAGAGACCCTAAGGCCCAAGCTTGGTGTCAAAGCTTCAGGGCCTGAGTATGACTTAGATGGCATGGAATACCTTGGTTTGACTCAGTCTGGGACAGAGAGGGTGAGGTGGTGGTGAGGCCTTCCCCACATGTTTCTTCTGGCCTTCTCTCGTGCTGCTGCAGGAGGATGGAGTGTGGGACATATGTGGGCAGGTGGGAGGGCTCTGGGGGAGGGTGTGAAGTGGGTGGTCTGAGGAGCTGAGAATCTGCATGCCTGAATAAGGGTGGGGAAGATGGACTTGCTTGGACCATGAAGGGGGCTGGAGGGTGTTTGATGAAGAGCTGGGAAGCAGGGTGCCAGGGCACACCACGTGTGGGAGGGCAGGGAGCTCCTGGAAGAGGCTAAGCAGTGTACTAGCTTTAAGTGAGCTGTGTTTGTACATGCTTGGAGCCCATCCCCAGCCAACAGCACTGGGCAAGAGCTCATGGGATCTCCTCTGTTTTCTGTCTGCATGGCTGGTGCTAAACCTAACAGCAACCCCTGCATTGCCTGTGTTCAAGCCAGCTCTATGTGAGCCCTTTCATGTCTCTAGGCTCTTCCTTTTGTACCTGTGGCAGTCGCTACTGCTCCAGTGATCCCAGCACAGCCACAGACCCCTGCCTGCAGTTGCACCCACATCCAGCTGCTCTTCTCTCCCTAGAAACTTCAAGCTTTCCCATCTCTCTCCCATTTCCAGGAACACACAGGTACATGCCCTGATGCTGAACCCTGATTGCTCACCAGCCCTGATAGCAGCATCATGCTGGGATGCTACTGAGCTTGTTAAACAAGCATGGCAGAGTGCTCACTGTGCCACCCCTGGGGCCAGCCTCACCTCCTCTCCTTCTTACCCACCTTCTGCAGCTCCTGCTCTCTCCTCTGGAAGCTCCAAGTGGTGAGGGAGGACTCTGGAACTCCTAGAGAGAGTGCAGAGAAGGGCTACTAAAATGAGTAGGGGACTTGAGCAGCTCTGTGCTGGGGAGAGGCTGAGAGAGCTGGGGCAGGTTAGGCTGGAGCAGAGCAGCCTGAGGGGAGATCTGAGCAATGCTTAGCAATCCTTACAGGGTGGGGGGCAGGAGGCTGGGACCAGGCTTTGTTCTGGGGTGCCCAGGGACAGCACTAGAGGCAATGGAAACAAAACTAGCACCCAGCAAGTTCCAGCTGAACATGAGGAGGAGCTTTTTTTCCTTTGAGGGTGGTGGAGCACTGGCCCAGGGAGCTGCTGGAGTCTCCATCTCTGGAGAGATTCCCAACCCAACTGGGCACATCCTGTGCAAGCTGCTCTAGGTTCTCCTGCTGTGGCAGGGGGGTTGGGCTAGATGATCTCCAGAGGTCCCTTCCCACCCCTAACCTTCTGGGATTCTGTGATCCTGGCTTGTATCAGGACAGCCAGCAGCACTAGGGTAGTGAGTGTCCCTCTGTACTCAGCACTGGTGAGGCCACACCTCTGGGTTCCTCACTGTAAGAAAGGAATTGAGGTGCTGAAGCATGTCCAAGGAAGAGCAATGAAGCTGGGGAAGGGTCTAGAGAGCAAATCCCATGAGGAGTAGCTAAGGGAGCTGGAGTTGTTTAGTCTAAAGAGAAGGAGCTTCAGGGGAGACCTTGTTGCTCTCAGCTGTAGTACCTGAAAGGAGCCTGGAGTGCTGTGGGGGTCAAGCTCTTCTCCCAGGTAACAAGCAACAGGATTTTGAGATTCCTGGGCTCTGGGGGAAGCTGGCTCCTTCCTGGCCAAATCTCTGCTTCCCATAAGGTTTTATGTAGCTCTTCACCATGCTTAGGTTTTGCAGCCACATCCCCTGATGCCACTGTGAGACCATTTCAGAGCACCTGGGGCTTGTGGCACCTTGCACTTCTCTTTGCATGCAAGTGATGCACACCTACCAGCAGAAGAAAAGAGGGAAGGAGAAGGGATGAGTGTGGCTGCTTTTACAGCCTTTCTGCTCCAGAGACTCAGGAGCTGCCACATCTGTCAGCAGATAGATCTGGGAGCTGGTAGAATGGACACAACTAGAGAAGGTGTAAAAAACCCTGGAAGATCCCAGAGATGGAGGCAATTTAAAGCAAGCTGGTGTGGCAGTGCTAAGTGTGTGTGTGCCTAGAATAATACAGCTGTCTCCAAAGGGAGTTCCAGCTTCCTAAGTTCCAAGGATGCCATTTATCTGGGAGGGTGAATGATGCTAGCTGTCTGCATTTCTGGTGGTGTTTGTGTTTGTCTGCCTGTGCTGGATGCTGATGAGCAGTTGTGTTTTCCATCTGACACACAATATGATGGCTGGTGTTGGAGGATGCTGGGGCTAGCATTTTAGGATCCAGAAGGATGGTGTGTCACTGTGTGGGCTGAGTTAGGGTAGGTAACAGGATCTGTTGGGATCAGTGTGTATGCTGGAAGTGTATTTGTGTGTGATATGCAGCCAGTGGTGCTTGCTTGGCTCATGCTACAGAGTGTGTGAAGATGATCTATGTGCTTGTGTTTTCCTGTAGGTGTGATGTGTGTGATGCTGTTGGCACTGATATAGATGTTTGTGTGTCTGTGTGGCACTTTTTCTGGTCTTTGATCTGGAGCTGGGCTTATTCCATGATGCTTGTGCAGTGACAGTTACCTGGAAGTGGTCAGGAGTCTGAGTGTGGTAGATACATTCAGATATTCAGCATGCATTTGTGCAGTGGCCAGTATTTCCACTGCTGGGTGGAATTGTTTTAGCAGTTGGTTGCTAGTTGGTTGTGTTGGTGCTTGTCTGAACTATCAAGTATATAAGCTACTACAGCTGTGCAACCTTGTAGATGCAGGAGATATGTGAAGAAGAGAAGCCCCTCACACTTTGGAGGGACTTGGAAATTTTAATTGGTATGTGGGGGTATAAAAAGGCTAACTGTGTATGTGTGTGTGTGTGTGTGGAGCAGCTGTGTAAGAGCCTGGGTGTGAACAGAGTGCTTGCAGGGTGATGTCTGCAGGCCTTGGAGGTGGCATGGCTGCATGTGTAGGCAACACATCACCTTCTCTCCATATGCCCTGCACTGGGACAGCAAGGTTCTTAGGATGCAGGCCATCCTCTTTCCATCTTTGCAATCTCTTCCCACCCTTCTGCCTCTCTTGCTCTGCTGCTGCTTGTCCAGTTGCCTATCCCCACAATCCCTGATAGGCCCTGACTAGCTCACACCCCACACTGCCTGTGGACTCGGCAGCTGTGCAGCTCTCCGTCCCTCCCACACACACACACCCTGGATCTTCATCTGTGGTATATTCAGTTGCCATTGGAAACCTAAGAAAGAAGTGAATCTACCCTCCAAGTCTTCAGCTTGTGGGTTTTTTTCCTCCTCTTTTTTTTTCTTCCCTCCCCTTTCCTCCTCTCCTCACAGAAGGCGAAGTCATTTGCAATGAATCCATGGCAGCTTCCATGGAGCAGTGAGCTGGAGCACCTCCTCACAGGCTACTCCTTGATGTGACTGAAGAGAGACCTTGCCCAGCACTTGCCCAGGAGAGCAGAGCTCTGGATTTACATCCTGCACAGCGCAGCAGCCCCGGCACAGGCACTGCCAGGTAAGCCAGCCTCCACACCGATGCCTCTGCTCCTCTCTCCCTCCCTCTCATTGCTTGTTCCCCAGAGGTGTGAGGGAGGGGAAAGGAGAGGGTTTCTGCTATGCTCTGAACAAAATCTAGGCTTTCATCAGGCCTTCCACCCCCCACTAGTGGAGAGCTACTTCCTTCCCTCCGACCTCCTCTCCTTGCAGCTCTGCATGGCTGTGTGGGGAGGGCTTGTTTGCAGCTCCCCCCACGCAGTCCTGAGCCTGTTCCTCTCCTTTCCCATCCCTGCCTGGGCACACACCTGTCTGCTCTTCTCCTTAGGGTGGCATTTTCCTCCCCCCTGCCCTGTTTCTCTGGAGAAGGGGCCTGCAGGCTGACCCTGCTGCAGTCAGCAGCTCAGCCATGGCCCTGGCCTGGCTCCTCGTGGGGCTGCAGCTTGCAGCAGAGCAGGAGTGGGGTGTGCAGGGTATGGGGAGGGAGTTCCCCTTCCTGCCTCACTCCATGGATATTTTGGGTATCTCCATTCCCCAAGGAGGCTGCTGGCTTCCATTTCCAAGGCAGGTACCTCCTGTGAATAGGCCTGGCACAGCTTTAGGGTGGTGGGCATGCTCTCTGTCACTGCTTTAGCTGCTCCTGCCCGGCTGGAAGGGATGTTTTCCTGCTGGAGACACAGTGTTTCATAAGCTGGGAACACTGTGTGCCCTGCACACAGAGGCAGTGAAGGGGCTCTGTGCTGAGCCTGACCCATTTTGGGGCCCAAAGCTCTTGGGAGCACCTGAAAGGGCCTCCTGCTGCCTAGGGCTGCCCTCAGTGCCCCTTTCCCCCAGCTCCTCTGCAGGGAAGGCACAAAGCTCAGCCACTCTATTTCCATGTCTCTCTGCTGCTGGAGCTGCTGTGGCACAGGGATGGGAGGGGAGCAGGGAGCAGCTGTTTCTCCCATCAGCCTGGGCAGGCCCAGACCTGCCACCAGTCCTCAAGGAGCATGGATCTGCCTTCCACCAGAATAAGACTCTAGAGCAACAAGCAGCAGGAGGAAGGCATCCTGAGGGCTGCAGGTCTTAGAGGGGAGCTTTAGGGGTTGACACCTGTCAGGTTGTGGTTTCAGCCTCCATGCAGACTCTGGTGTTTTCTGAGTCAGATTTTGGCTCTACTGCATTTCTCTGAGGGGAAAGGGGCTGGCAGGGTCTTGTGCTGCTGCTCAACCCTGGCAGTGGCACTGATGTGGTGTCCCCTGAAGGAGGTGATGCGTTGCTCCCCATCTGCTCAGGTCCCACCTGCTGGTGCATATTGCAGTGCATCCCCTCTGCTGCCACCACAGTGCCCTGCCACCAGCTGTCCCTGGCTGCAGTTCCCTCTCTGGCTACCCCAACACCTACCCTTCCACCAGAACTCCTGCCTTCAACTTTTGTCTGGTGGCAGGAGCTCTTCCTCTTTTGAGCTACCCCTGAGGCCTGTTTTTCTCTCTTTCACCAGCATCCCTTCCTCATTCCCCAGCAATTCCCATCCCTGGTGACCCCTCAGTGCATGCCATGCTGGGCAGGAGCAGCTTCAGGCAGCTTTGTGAAGGGCTGATGTTCCCCAGAGGGATTGTTTCTGGATGCTGCAGCCAGCTGCCAGTACTGTGAAGTGATCTTTCCCCCCGTGGTTCACAGCCTTTGGTGCATGGTGTCTGTGTGCTGCAGGTGACAGAGTGACTGTGCTGGTGTTGATGTGTCACTCTCCTTCTTGGCCAGGGCCCGGCAGGGAGCGTGACCATGCAAGTCACACTCAGTTTGGTTACTGGGGAGTTTGCAGCAAGCAAACTCTTCCCAAATGAAGCCTTTGAGTCCATTTGTCACTGGTTGAATTCCTCAGGCCTCTCAGGATGTGGCTTTGGCAGTGGCTCTGAGTGGACAAGACAATCAATCTGGCTCGAGGGAGCTCGGTGCTGGGTCAAAGCTGCTGCGGCCCCGGGCTGGAAAATGCTGATCCAGTCTGAGCTCGGTCTGCTGCTTCAGATTTGTTTAGAAAACAATGTTGGCTTAACTCTCTACTGGCAAAGTTTGATGTGATGTTGGGTATTATCCGTCTGCACAACTCTAGCTGGATGCTGTGGCTGCAGTGCTGTTTGTCCTTGCACACCTGGCACGTGCTCCGGATCATGTGTGCCCTGCTTAATGTGACAGATGCGCTGCAGCCATGCCTGCTTCAGTCCCTCCTGTGGGGCAAGCTGCTTTGAAAGAGGGTTGGAATTCCAGCCTTAGCAAGGAGCAAGCCATGTCCCACACCAGGCAGTTGCCCTCCCCTTTCAAGAGTTCCGACAGCCCTGGTCTCCCACATCCCTAGAGAAGTGATGCACGGTGAGGCAGGAACCCTAGAGGTCCATCTCTCCTAGCAGAACCCCAGGTCCAGGGAGATCCTAGAGAGACAGGTATGTCCTCTGACTGGTGGTCACATCACTGCCTGCCTCTCCCCAAGGGCTTTTGAGTGGTGTCTCAGCCACTGTCCTGGAAACTATGTGCATAGGGACAAGAGGATGGCACCAGCTGGGAGGAGGGCAGGCATTAGGATGAAGAGGAAGGGAAGGGAGGTGACATCTCCACAGGAGGATATTGCTCTCCAGCCCTGACCCCCCTACAGCCCCACAGTGCCTAAAGGAGGGTCCTGCTGGCAGAAAATGGGGTTGCACCATGGGCAGGAGCTGAAGCAACCCCATCAGAAGCAGGTGCTCACATGGGTCACAGGAGCTGCACAACTATCACTGCTGCACAGCAAAGACTTTTTCCAGCTCTGTCCCTCAGGTGCTTGTGTTGCTGAGGGAGCTGGTTCTGGCTGTGGGGAGCTGGTGCTGGGTGGTTCACCTCATGCCCATGTTGGATGTGTAGGCAAGTCTCTGGGGATAAGGAGGAGCATTTGCTGGCCAGGCTTGGCAATCTGAAGCCAGCTTCACTTCAAAGTCCAGCAAGAGGAGCTTTGGGGGGTTGAAGGCAAAAGATGTGACCCTGCCCGCAAAACCCTGTTGCTAAGGGCTCCTGAATCCTAATCTCAGTGAGGTCTCTCACTGGGCACTACGCCGTGCCTCAGTTTCCCTACCTTAACACAGGGGGCAGGTTGTGGCCACAAACACTGCAGGAGAGGAGGTGAATGAGGAGGAAGGGTGGGAAGGCACTCTTATTGTTTGCACAGTGCTTCAGAGAAGGAGGGATGCTGTGGGGAAGAAGAGGTGCAGCCTGTGGGCTCTGTTGGCATGTCTGTGTGCTGACCTTCCCAGGGGGCTTGATGCTGGAGGAGAATCCATAATGACCCAGGGTGCTGTGTGCCAGGGCTGAGGCAGTGATTCACTCAAGCTTCTGTTTGTTTGGGAAGAGAAAGGGAGTTTGTGGCTTGTCACTTGGGGAACAGAGTGGGGATTCAGCAGGCTTCTTGGCTGGGCCTCCCCAAGCAGCCATGCCACGTGGCTGTGTGTGTGGCAGCCAGGAAAAGGGGAGCCTGGGGCAGGCCAGGACTGGTGGCTGGCCATCCCTGGCCCCTGTCACTTCACCTCCCCCCTACACAGCCACTGCTCAGCAGCCAAGGACAACCCTTGAGCTACACAGGCAGGACAGACCTGGGTATGGGCTTTGTGCTACCTCCCTGCCTGGCTTAGTCCTCACATGGTCTCAGAGCATCTGTGCAGGTGTCCAAGCTGCTTCATCCTTCCTGGAACTGCAGCATTCCAGAAGCATTTGGACAGCACATGGTGCAACTTTGGGGATTGTCCTGTGCATATAGATTGGAGTTGGACTCAATAATCCAACCTGGTCTCCTCCAACTCAGGACATTCTGTGATTCTATGATGCCAGCCCAGGCAGGCACCTTCAGCAGGGTTGTGCTTGCTGTGTGGAGCTAGGTCAATAAGCTAGGAGGTCATGTTGGGTGAACTCAGGGATTGAGCTCTTTCCCTGTCTCCTCCCTCCTGTGCTTCTCCAGGTGGGAGCTCTGCCTTGTTTCTTTGAGGTGGAGACCTGTGGGCAGTGGAGGGAAGGGGGATTGCAGGGCACAGAGGGGATGGAGACACTAAGAGAGAGGGAAAACCTGAGGGAAAAGGGGCAGCAAGGAAGAGAGGGGGAGAGAGGGAGGCAGGAAGAGAGCAGTGTGTCTGCAGAGGTGTGGAAGTCTTTTAGGCTAGAGTTTAGGTACAGTAAGGGTGCCAGAGCACGGGCCCAGGCTGCCCAGGAGCCTGTGGAGTCTCCTTGTCTGGAGCCATTGCAGAGCTGCCTGGACACATTGCTGTGTGAGCTGGTCTAGGTGCTCCTGCTCTGGCAGGGGGGTTGCACTAGATGATCTTTCTAGGGCCCTTCCAACCTCTGACATACTGGGATACTGTGAGTTCAGCCTGATCATGTTTTCCTTGGGCATGGATGTGGTCTGGAAAGCTGTGGCAGGAGGACCAGCTCTACACAGAGGACTTGCTCATCTCCCACAGCCACCTCCTGGACCCAGGGAAGAAGTAGTCTGAGATTCCCTTCTCCTGCTCTGAGCTCTCTTCTGCTCTGCTCCCAGTATGAAGGAGGGAGAATTGCTCCTCCCTATGTCCTCTGTCCTCCTGGCCCTGTGGAGCCAAAGAGGGAGTGTGTGCTGCTGGGAATTGCCTTGCTGTGTGCTGGAGGGATGTTGGTGAGGTCTTGCAGGGAGCAGCAGGCTTCCCCTGAGACTGCTGCCCAGAAATACTTGTGGCCACATTCCCTCAGCTAGGCAATGTCTGCAGGGAATGAATTCAACACCCCACAAGAGGCAGAACCTTCTCTCCAATTGCCCCAGCAACATGCCCTGTGAGAGCTGAAGAGAAGCAACTAAATAAGAGAGATTTATGGAAGTTTCTCTTCCTCTTGCATGAAATACATTGAGTATGTATCTGCCAGGTAAGGTGCAGGTATGGCAGGGCTGTCACAGGCTAGACAGATTCCCTACAGTAGTTCTGAGTGTGTTAGCTTCCAGAAGCTGGAATGCCCATGTGGGCCTGCAGGTGAGCACATCCACACAGCCAGTGATGTCTTCACTGGGACACAAACCTGAGGGTGCTTCTTGCCCATCTTGAGCTTCCTCCCTGTCTGTCCCTCTGTGGGAGGACTAACAGGCCACATGGCTTGAAGTCAGCAGCATCTCAGGGCCATCAGCCTGTGCCCTGCTCTCAACTCCCATGCCTTTTACAGCCAGCCAGCCTGCTGAGAGCTGTGGAGAGGCAGCCTGGCACAAAGAGAGAGACACTCCTCTAATGGGGTTAGTTATTCCAGTTCCCCATCATTTCCCATCGTGTTTCATGTCTGGGGGCTGAGGCAGTTGAAAGGCAATCAATGGAGCTAACAGCCCAGCATTGTTCTGCTCACCTTCTGATTTCCTTCTTTTCATCCTCCCTGGGTTTCATCTCCTCCCAGGTTCATGCATCCCCCAGCACTGAGGTCACTTTCTTTTTCAGTGCACTTTTAGGCTGTGTAGAATCAAGCTAGCTCAATTCCTGCCCTGATTTTCCTGAGGTCAAGGCAGGAATCACTCTTCAGCAAGAGACCCAAACAAATGAGCACACATCCAGCCTGGTTGGTGGATGTTAGCCAAGAAAACTTGCACCGATCAGTTCCAGTCACCTCCTGTGTGTCAAGTGACTCAGGCTCTCCATTTTAGGATGTTGCTGGGCAGCTGGATTCTCTTCTGATTCCTCTTCTCTCAGCTGTCCCTGCTAGTGGTGTTTAGGAGAGTCTTTTCCCCTATTTGCTTAGATGAGGAACTGTTGCACACTATGCTGGTAGAATAATGGGTGCTGGGACAAAGGCAATCATGAAAAAAAACCCCCAAAACCCCCAAACAACCAGGAAACCTCCCCCCTTTCCCTGAACAATAAGTTATCAAGTCCAGATGGTTAAATCTGAGAGTCTGGAAGGAGCTTAAGTGATTGAGCTGCTAACAAAAATATGCAATCTCTTGTGAAACAAACAAACAAACAAACTCCTGCTTTGGGGAATTGGAGAAGATCAAATGTTGTACCTATATTTAAAGCAAGACTCCAGTGATGATCCAGGGAATTAAAGCTCAGTAAGCTTTGCATCTGTGGCTGGTGAACTGGTGGGAATGATAATTAAAAAGCCCTGCTGGAAGACAGCTGGAAGGCTAGGGATGAGCCAGGGCCCTAAGCAGCATGGCTTCAGCAGAACTGCAGCTTGCTGGGCTCCTGCATCCCTTTGAATGGGTCAAGAAAGCAAGGGGATAAAGGAGAACAAATTGATCTCATGGAGTTAGACTTCCAAAAGGCTTGTTGGGAAGATCCTGCACAAGAAGCAGTCAGTGAGAGGCAAAATATTGACATAGATCAAACACTTGAGTAGGAGACTGAAAGAATGAGGGGATTAAACAGGCAAGGCTCACCACAGCAAAATGTTAAGGTGGCCTCCAGGTTCTCTTCTAAATCCCATGTGATTTACTGCATTGTTTAATGGCTTGGAAAGGTGGGAGGAGAGAGAGGCTGCATGGAAATTTGCAGATGAGACAAAGTTATTAAGCTGAATGTGGCCAGAAAGGGCTGTGAGGAATGAGAGAGGGAGAAAAAAAGCTGAGTTAAATGACTGTGCTCTGGCAACTGCAACTCAGTGTTGATATGTTCAAAGCCATGTGTGTTGTCTCCCAGCTCTTTAGATACCCCCAAAGGTCCTGAGGGAAGGGTAGCAGCCAAATGAATGTGTGGGCAGAGTGAGTGAGCTCTTTGCAGAGCTCTGGGCTGCCCTTGAGCAGGCAAAGGAGCTGTTTGGCTGAGGAGGCAGGGGGTAGAGGAGAGCTGCAAGGCTCTGGCTCCACCTGCACTGCTACTTGGCTTGGAATTGCACACTGAGCAAGGGTCAGCCTGTTTGCAAAGGGATGCTGGAGGACTGAAGGGGCTCTGAGGTGAGGCAGAAAGCCTGTGAACCCCTCCAGGTGAAGAGGTGGAGGAGGCAGGGGCTGCTGATGTCAGAGAGCTGAAGGGATGTTGGAAGGGAATCAAAGCATGGGACTTCTGTGTAGATCTGTCCTTTCTCTTCTCACCACACAGGAGTGAGGAAATGCCCAGTGAAATCCAAACAGCCAGGATTCAGGTTCCCTTGGTTGCACTGTGGAGCTCTAAGTCAACAGATTTTTGCCAAGACCAAGAATCTAGAAAGGTTCATAGCAGACTTGTGTGGGTTTGTGGAGGGCAAGAACATCCACAGAATCACAGAATCACGAAGACTGGAAAAGACCCCCAGGATCATCAAGTGCAGCCTATGACCCAATACACCACAACATCTAAACCATGCCACTCAGTGCCACATCCAATCTTCTCTTAAACACCTCCAGGGATGGTGACTCCACCACCAAGTGAAGTTCAACTAAGGATAAGCCCAGTTTTGGAGCCTGAACCTTCAGGTTCAGTCTTCAGAGCCTGGATTAACCTGCAGCTCTTAGAGGCAAAGAAGAAAATCCAGCTAGGAGCACCTTGCCCCTCATCTATCTGCCTTGAGGTTTTTCCACCTTTACCCCCTAAAGATCTGGTGATGTCTTTCCTGAAGCAGTGTGGGCATCAATCTGATCTGGAGTGGTTGTTGCCCAGTAAGGAACCTGCTGGGACAGGAGGAGTGAAATTCTGGTCATGTCCCAACTCTTCCTAGCATCCCCTGTGTCCAGGAGCATCCTGCAGCTCAGGGAAGAGTGGAGTCAGATGCTCTCCTAACATCAATTGGCTAAACCAGGTCACAGTCCATAGTCAGAAGCAGAGGCTTCAGCCTGAGGCTGAACTCAGTTCCAAGGAAAAGCAAACATGAAAAATGCAAATCCACCTAAAACCTTGAGATCAGAAACTTAACTTGGAAAGTTCCCAAACCTTCCTGGGGGTTTGCCTATGCTTCCACCTCCCTCCTGAGATGCTCTCCTTAGGGCCATGCTTTAGTGGGGTGGGAGTGCTAGGTATGGTTGGACTTGCTGAGCTTAGAGGTCTCTTCCAACCTTTGGGGTTCTGTGATTCCTGTGAAGGCAGGAAGCAGCTCCAGGAGAACAGGCTGTTGCAGCCTTGCCATTTCCCAGGCCAGCCTGGAGCCCAGGACTAAAAATCTGCTGGGGCTGAAGGGAGAAGAGAAGTCCCTGAGCCTATAGAAACTTTGAAACCTTAACTAATTCTTTCCTCCTCTCTTCAGTGTCAGGAGCTGAGTTTATAACTCAGGAGAGTGAGCCTAGCCCTTGGGTTGTTTGACTGAAGACATGATTTAGGGTGCTGGAGTCATTAAGAGCTTGGCTAACTGAGCCTGTTTGCAGAGTTTGGTTTCTAGCACACACAAATCTCAGCCTCCTCCTAAGTCTGTCTCCTTCCTGGGCTGCCCATAAAGTGTGAGAAGAGTGACTCCTTGCACAGAGAAATGTTTGGAAGGCAAGAAAACAAAGCCTGGAGCTCATGTCTGCATGCTGCTCTTTGCTGGAACTCTGAGCTCTGTTGGATTCTTAGAGCTGGGCTTTGGGTTTGGTAGCTAACTCACTGGAAAGCAGAAAGCAGATGGCCCTTGCCTGTGCTCTTAGATGAGAAAGTCATGGTCCTGGAATGTTTGGCCTTGCTGGGGCTAGGTTGCTGAAGCTGTGCTCTTTGCTAAAGGATCACAGAGACAACGGAAGACAAGACACTGAGAAACCTGCAGAGAGAAGCTCCAGCAGAGAGGGACCTGGGAGTACTGGTTGATAGCCAGCTGAACATGAGCCAGCAGTGTGCTCAGGCAGCACGGAAGGCCAATGGCATCTTGGCCTGGATCAAGAATAGTGTGACNCTGGACTTGGTGATCCTGGGGGTCTTTTCCAGTCTTGGTGATTCTGTGATTCTGTGATGCTGGGGAGTGCAGGGCTGAGCAATGCTGACATCACCCACACTGTGTGCCAGCAAGCCCAAGCCTTTGGAGACAGCTTGATCACCACCACTCCATTAGAGCACCTAAAAAGACCTCTGGGATCAGGAGATGATTGCATCTCTGTGCTCTGTTACAGCAAGCAATGAACCTCTGGGACCAAAGGCTAAATGCAGCACCTCTGGAATGTTACAGCACTTAGAAAGCTCCCTGAGTGACTCACAGCTCTCTGCCCTCCTCCATCACCACTACCTTGCACTTGTCTCAGCACCCAGCCACCTTCTCTACTGAGATGGAGCTGCATAATCCCTGCAGATGAGACCACACCACCTTCTCACTTCTTAGGGCACTGGGGAACTAAGTTCAGTGTTGGGATGCTTTTGCTAGCCTTTTGCTCTCCAGAAGCAGCAAGGACCTGCTGCAATAAACCATTGGCACTCGGAAAGCAGCATCTGTGAACCTCTGGTAGTGCTCCTGCCTATTCCAGACTGAAGGCTCTTCTTCCACTGGTTTGGATCTTGCAGATGACACCTGGGATTGGCCCTGTCATGTCAGCAACTGGAGCTTACAGACAGGAAGGGGAAAGCATGGAATATCTGGTCAGAGATCCTGGCGTTTAGAAAGCACCAATTAATTTCTCATGCACCCTAGAGAGGTGGAGCTGTGTCATGTTAGGAAGTTGACTTGTAGAAGCTGGGGAAAATCCTAAAAGCTTTTGGTAATAGAGGTTTTAGGGAGTTTAATACAGATGGAATTAAAAGTCTCGAGGCACTCGTGGTACATGGATTTACATCAGGGAGATTAGGGAAGGGGAAAACATGATTGGTGCCCAGGAAAGGCAGGAGGTTAGCTGTCAGCTGGTGGGGATGGAAAGCTCCCCAGTGGGCAGGCACCCTGACAGCCAGGCAGGACACACACACACATCCTGGGGCTGGAGATACCTCCCAGCTGGACTCTCCCCTTGGGACCTTGGCACCAACCTTCAGTGGCACTCAACACTCAGAGACTTCTGTGCCTCCTCCAAGTGTTGCTGGCCTTGCCCAGCATCTTCATTCCCTTCCACTCCTACAGAGGAGGGGGAAGGAGGAAGATCTGCTCTCTTCCCTGCCTGCAGGGCCACAGCTCCCTGGGAAGACTACAAACCAGGCTCTTCCTTCACGGAGGGTTTTTCTACTGTCATCCCAGAAGGTTAGGAGTTGGAAGGGACCTCTGGAGATCATCTAATCCAACTCCCCTGCCACAGCAGGAGAACCTAGAGCAGCTTGCACAGGATGTGGCCAGTTGGGTTGGGAATCTCTCCAGAGATGGAGACTCCAGCACCTTGCTGGGCATCCTGGGCCAGTGCTCTACCACCCTCAAGGTCCTCTTTCTTTCCCTCAGAAATGCACCTGGCACAGAGCTAGGAGGTCTAGCTATAAAGTGCAGTTAAAGGGGAGACTGGGCAAGAGCCTTATGAAGGAATTTTGGAAGGTTTAGAAAAGCTCCTGATACCCACAGTCTTCAACTTGTCTGGGAGAGGAAGCTGAGGAGCCATCCCTGTGTGTTTGGCCAGGTTCTGCTCCTTTTCCTGAGGCCTCAGTGCTTGTCACTGCTAGAGAAAGCAGATAGCCCTTGCCTGGGCTCTTAGATGAGAAAGTCATGGTCCTGGAATGTTTGGCCTTGCTTGGACTCCCCTGCTGGGGCTAGGTTGCTGAAGCTGTGCTCTTTGCTAAAGGATCATAGAGACAACAGAAGACAAGACACTGAGAAACCTGCAGAGAGAGGGAGAATCATAGAATCATAGAACAGTTAAAGCTGGAAGAGACCTTGAAGATCATCAGTGCAGCCTTTGTCCTAGCCCTAGCAACCTGCTAAATGATGCCTCCCAATGCAACTTATCCCTGTCTCTTAAACACCTCCAGGGATGGGGACTCAAGCACCTCCCTGGGCAGCCTGGTCCAATGGCTCACAACCCTTGCAGCAAAGAAATTCCTCCTAATGTCTAGCCTGAACCTCCCCTGGCGCAGTTTCCATCCATAAAAGTACCTGTGCTGGCTGTGCTTCTGTCAGGAAGGCTCTGAGAGCCAGTTTGTCTCCTGTCCCTCTTGTTTCTTCTCTCCAAAGTCCTCATCCCTTGTTAGCATGCCTTGCTGAGAGCAGAGATCAGGGCTGATTCACCCTGGCTTCCTCCTGAAGTGGGACATCATCCAACTGAGGACTCCATTCAAATCCTGCTTCCAAGCTCTTCATCTCCTCATTTCCTTGGCAGCCTAGAGACCTGGCTGGGACATCAGGGCTTTGCCAAAGCAGGGACATACCTGCTCCAGGGGAGATGGGCAGGAGGGAGAGCAAGATGTCTTGTCAGGGCAGAGAGAAACCTGACTTTGTCACCTCAGTGCTCACAAGCACCATCTCTCCTAGCACTTCAGGAGTAGGGTGAAGTGTGTCTCTACCACACAGAGCAGAGGGCTGGGATGCAAGATGCCTTTTCTTTCTGTTGGCTCTGGGGGGGCTGCTGGAGTGTTGACTCCAGGAGCAAGGCAGGCACC
Source organism: Bucco capensis (assembly GCA_013396975.1). Classification (NCBI taxonomy): domain Eukaryota; kingdom Metazoa; phylum Chordata; class Aves; order Piciformes; family Bucconidae; genus Bucco; species Bucco capensis. The sequence continues at coordinate 43,644 of VWZO01010788.1, read as the reverse complement.
ATGTCTCTGATGTCTCCTCCAGTGCCTGGGTAGATGCCTGCAGGGCTTCCCCACAAGAAGAAAAGATGGGAGAGAGGAAGGAGGGTGAGAAGTCTCCATGCCTTCCCAGGGAGGTCCTCTTGGGCTATCAGGAGGTGGTGGGAGTGTGTGGGGAGTCAGGGAAGGAAAGTGGGGCCAGGGGATGCTTTGCTGGCAGAGAGCTAGTGGGCATTGTGGTGGGCAGACCTTGTCCCTGGGCCCCCATTTGTCAGCTGGGAGATGCAGCTTGGAGAAAAAAGGAGCTTTTGAAAGTAAATCACAGGCTTTAGAAGTAAAAATATTACCATGGTGACTAGGGACATGGCAATGTGATGTCTGGGCAGGAGCTGGAGCTAGCCCTGGAGATTCAGGTCTAATCTGTGGTAGGGAAGGGAGTAAATCTGTTGCTGTGATTGCTTACCCCAGAAAGGTGTCTGACCTGGCACTGCTGGGAAGATACTTGTCCTGCAAATCACAGAATCAGTAAGGTTGGAGAAGACCTCTAAGCTCATGAAGTCCAACTGTCCACCTATCACCACCATGGCACTGAGTGCCACACAATCACAGAATCAGTAAGATTAGAAAAGAACTCTAAGATCAGCAAGTCCAACTATCAACTTATTCCCATACCACTAAACCATGGCCCCATGCAGCTCTCGATATGTTTTATGAACTCCTCCAGGGNCACCTGGGCACTCTGCTGCCTCATCTGCAGTTAACTACCAACCAGCACCCCAGGTCCTTCTTTGCCTTTTCAGTTGTACTGCACCTGAGCTGCTGGGCAGGCAGACACCTGCTTTGGGGTGAGGATACAGCAAGATTTGGGCAGGTTTCTGCCTAAGTTCCATTGGCACTGAGAGAATCTCTGCATCTCAGCAAAGGAGATGCTCCAGAGCAGCTTTGCACCTGTTACTGTAAAAAGTCATTGTCTGTTGCCAGGCAGAGCCATGCTTCTGGAGGACATCTGGCACAACTAAGTCATCATGCCAACCAGCAGCAACTTGAGGCTGCTTTCACAGAGATGTTTGTGGAGTCACCTCAGCCCTTCAGCAGAAGATGTACACTTGCTGCTAGAGAAGAGAGAAGCTTCTGCTTGCTGCTGCTGGTGGAGTGCTCCTCACAAGGGCTGCTCCATGGCTAACATGCTCCTTAGTGACAGGGCAGGTAGCAGAGCTCTAGGAGGAGCAATGGGGAAGGCAACTTGGGCTGCTGGGAGCTTTCTTAGCAGGCATGAGATGAGAGAAAGGAGGTTCAGCTCAGTGGCACAGGAGCTTTGCAGCTGTAAGGATGCCAGCTGTGGTCTCCAGGCCTTCACTTAGGTGAGGACAAGTTGAGGCACACACGAGGGGCACACACCACTTGCCTGGAGAGGGGAGAACTTCTTTGAGGACAGGTCCTAGGACCTGTCAGCTGCTTTCTGCTGCTGAGTTCATCTGACATGTTCCTGTTGGGCCTGCCTAGCAGAGGGTCACAAAGTCACAGAATGGCTATTGGGTTTGGAATCTCTCCAGAGATGGAGACACAGAGGCTCACAGCTCTCTCATTTGCCTGATGAGCAGAGTTTCTGCTCACTGCCCTTGGAGTGAGTGGCCTGGATGTGAGGCTGTGTCCTCATCCCAGAGCACTGGGATGGAGAGAGCCTGGTGGAGGTCAAGTGCAGCTTTGATTCCCTGGAAGATGACAACATTGCCTGCAAATCCAGGTGGATGCCAGCACGGTTTATATTAGCTGCACCATGGTGGCATCTTACCTACTGCCAAGGCATGGGAGGGTGAGAAGGGGCAGAGCTTTCATGGGGACCTGCCTCTGGGCAGGGCTCTTTTATACTTCATCCTTGGAGCTGGTGAGCCTGGGAGTGTTGGAGGGTGACATGTATGAGGAAAGCTGACCCCGAGCAGGAGGACCCATGAGGCTGTTATCATGATGCAGCCAACAAGCTGAGCTGCTTGCTATTGCTTTGATGTGCTCAGATGACAGCTTGATGCTTTATTCAAAGCACTGGTTACAACTTCCTTACTTTTTCTTTCCCAGGCACTTCAAGGCCAACCAGTGTATTAATAAATTAGAGGGATTAAAATAAACAGTGCTTTGAAAATCATTAAGCATCCCCCAAAGTCTGGAAACAAACAGCAGTTGAATAAAAATATAAAATGCAAATAGGCTAAGAAGTGGGCCATAAAATATTGCAGCCTAGCCCTGGGGCAGCTGGGGAAAGCAAAAAGGTGTTTATTCCATTGTCTCTTTGGACTGGGACAGAGGAAGGAGTACTGGGATGCCATGGCTGAGGACTGGTGCCTGCTCCAGTTCCTGCAGAGATGCAGAGGCTGCCCCAGCAGTGGCTTTGCTGGCTGTGGGAGCTGAGGCCACAAGCACAAGGCACAGGGCTGGAGCTGAGGCTGAATGCTGCAGACTAGAGCCCATCTGTGGGAGCAGCTGTCCCAGGCAGCTCCTTCTGCTGCTCTTGCTCCTGACCCTCACCCTCCAGCCACTGCCTACCCATTCTCTCCTCCTCTCAGCTCATTGCCTTTCTCACTCTAAGTCCAGCTCCTCCTTCCCTCTCTAAAGATCCAGGGACTGACACAGCCAATTCACACAGCATCCATTTCATTTTCCCTCAGTGGTACCAAAGCTGCTTCCCTAGCCTTGGTGACCACAGCAGCAGCAATTCTGCCTGCTGCCAGGGCTATGAGAGACCAGATCATTCAGTGCCTCAGAATGGCATGAGTTGGAAGGGACTCATGAGGATCATTGAGTTCAACTCCTCTTTATGCACGGGACAACCCCACATCCCTTCCCTCCCCTCCAAAAAACAANCCAGCTAGCAAAGCAGTGCTTGATGCAGCCCAGGGCACACTTGGCCCTTTTGGCTGCCAGGGCACTCTGCTGACTCCTCTTCAGCTTGCTATCAAGCACAAGCCCAGATCCCTCTCTGTGGGGCTGCTCTCAGCCTCTTGTCCTCCAGTCTGTATGTACATCCAGGGTTGCCCCATCCCAAGTGCAAGGTCTGGCACTTGCCTTTGGTGAACTCCATACAGTTAGTGATTGCTTAGCTCTCTAGCCTGCCCAGATCTCTCTGCAGGGCCTCTCTGCCTTCCAGGGAGTCAACAGCTCCTCCCAATTTGGTGTCATCATGCCTTCTAGTCCTGCATCCAAGTGGTTTATGAAGATATTGAAGAGCACTGGCCCCATGATGGATCCCTGTGGAGCCTCACTAGTGACTGGCTACCACCCTGAGGAAACCCCATGGACTCTAACCCTTTGAGCCCAGCCCCTTAGCCAGTTGTTCACCATCTCATGATGTACTTATCTAGCTGTATGCTGAATGTTTTGCTCAGAAGGATACTGTAGGAGACAGTATCCAAGGCAAAGATCACATCAACTGGTCTCCCTTGGTTGACCAGGTAGGTAACCTTGTCATAAAAGGAGATTAGGTTTGTTAAGCAGGACTTTCCCCTGCTAAAACCATGCTGGCTGTGACCATCATCTGCCTCCTGGCCAGGGTGATGCTTTTGTTGTGAAGTGCCTGTTTTGTCAGTCTGTGCCAGCTCCCAGACACTCTGTGCCAGCACTGAGGAGACAGTCCCCAGGGCCATCACAGGGGGGACAGGCAGTGGCTGGGATGATCTGCTTGCTGTGGTGTTCTTAGGGGGATTGCCTACAACAGGAAATGCCTGAGAACATCATCAGATGTGTTTGCAAACTGCTGGGCTCCTGCTGGAGAAGTGGAAGGAGTGAGGGCAGTCAGGCTCAGCTCTGTTGACTGCAGGATGAGCTCAGGCCAGAGAAAAGCTAAGGAATCCCAACTGGCTGATGCTCCCAGGCCAGCAGGGAACAGGATGGTCCAGTTTTCCAGGTAGATAGATATTCCCTGCCTGTCAGGAGTCAGAGAAGAGCGCGGAGTGGTTGGGAGGAGGAGTGGTTCAGCTGGGAGAAGTCAGCCTGAGTCAGGAATTGCCCCGAGCAGCTTGAGTTTCTCTTGTGTGACAGACTTCTCAAGCATCACTGGCCAGGGAGAAAGCAATCCAACAAGAGGAGAAAGCTGGCCTAGGAGCAGGCTAGGCTGATAATTGACTCCTTCTCCCTGCCTGGCCAGCATGCTGTGAGTGCAAAGCATCGTGAGGCCAAGTGCCTGCCACTGCCAAGGGACTTTTCCTCCCTCCACACATCCACTGGGATCTCTAATCCAGGCTAGGTAGGACAATGCTGTCATGTTAGTAATGGTATAACTCTCTTAGCAGTCTCCTGCTGTGACAGAGGCACAAAGAGAACAGTGTAGGCTGAATATGCACTGAGGCTTGCTAAGCCTCTAATCCCAGCTTTCATTTGCTCTCCCTCTCTTCCCATTTTTTTTTAATCAGTTCCAACTTAATAACACTGATTCACTAGTTGCTGGTTTAGCTGTCCTTGGATTGCACAGGGCAGAAGGATGAGGGGGAGAAGGAGGAGCTGGGAGACGAAAGGGTGAGGCTGGATCATGCCCCTGTAGCCTCTCTCCATGGAAACTAGAGCTGTGAACCTGAAAGTCTTGGCTGTGGTTTGCCCCAAGGTCAGAAGAGGCTGGTGATCAGCTCTGCTGTCCCATTCCATTGAGTAGTGGCTTTCTCAGGGCAGGTTCAGTAGGTGTTAGCAGCTGATGGGGAGTGTTTGGTGGCCTGTGGGATGGAGGGAAGCAGAGCACCTGAGTGCCCTGCACTTGGCTCTGCTGTTTTGGTTAAACCTGCAGGAGACAAGAGGCAGTGATGGAGCTAAGCCCTTCCAAGGCTGTGCCTTGCAATTGCATCTAAGAGTCTATCTGGCCCTCTCTGCAGATCCTAGCCAACTCCAGATGTCTCTCAGCCCAGGCAGCTGCAAGAGCTGCTGTGGGGATGGATGATCCCAGCACCACTGTATGTTTCTGCAGCCAAATTCATTCCTGCCTAAAGGAATCTGAGCACCTCCATTCACAGACTCTTTGGGCTGGGCAGTGAGATCCATGGGTGGGCAGCAGCAAGAAGGTAGACAGGGGATTGCTGGAACACCTCTGCTCTGAGGACAGGCTGAGGGACCTGGGATTGTTCAGCCTGGACAAGAGAAGGCTTCAGGGGACCTACTAGTGACCTTCCAGGACCTAAAGGGAACTTCCAAGAAGGCTGCAGAGGGCCTGTTTGCAAAGGCCTGTAGTGAAAGGACAAGGGGCAATGGTTTGAAATTGGAGAAGAGTAGATTTAAACTGGACATTAGGAAGAAGTTCCTCCCCACAAGGGTGGTGGAACACTGGCCCAGGTTGCCCAGGGAGGTGGTTGAGTTCCCATCCCTGGAGGCATTGCAGGTGAGGCTTGCCAGGGCTCTGGGCAAGCTGATCTAGTTGCGGATGTCCCTGGCCACTGCAGGGGGGTTGGACTAGATGAGCTCCAGAGGTCCCTTCCAACCCAAACCATTCTAGGATTCTACGATACTCAAAGGAAGGCTTCTGCCCAAGAGCTGAATTGCCTTGCAGTGCTTGCCTTGCCTGAGTGCCACCTCAGCCAGCCTCCCCCCGGGGTGAGCCTTCTCCCTCTTTGTCTCCACAGCCCTGCTGAACTGCTCTGGGCTGCAGGTGGCCATGCTTTTGGCTGGGTGACACTGAACAGGGGAGACATGGAGCAGGTCATCTGGAATAAGCATTGAAGTGTGGGCTGGTGTATAGGAGGGCAGTGAACAGGAGAAGACAGGAAGGTCAGAGAAACTAAAGATCTAGATGATTATAGAGGAACATCAGAGGACTACTGAGAGGTGAGTTCAACTAGCTTTCTGCTCCACCTTGGTTAGATATTGTGTGCCCATGGCTGACTGCAGTAGGACTGGTCCTGACTCCCAAACAGCTGTGCCCAGCTGGTGCTGGGACAGGCTGCCATGGAGAAGGCAGCTCCCTCTGAAGCTCAGGGGAGCTGTGGGGCACTCTGGCAGTTTGTGGGGTGAGGAGTGATGGCAGGGAGCATGCTGTCATGCAAGCTCAGTGAAGCCAAGCTTGTCTCTCAATCTGTCTGCTTCTCACTCGTGGTGAGTCTCTTCTCACTTCTTCTCGGGTGCTCACATCACTTCTCTGTTCTTTCCCTCCCTTTCTCTCTGTGCTTGTTGCATTGCCCAGTGAATAGCACTTGCAGGGAACCCTCTGTTCTCTCTTTTCCTTCCCTCCCCATCTTTCTCACTCATCCTTTCTCCCCGTCTCTCACTAAGGTTCTGTTTCTCTCTCTGCCAGTTCATTCCTCTCTGTCCTCCCACACTCTGTCCCCGTTTCATCAATCTCAGCACAGGCCTGTTTGCCACCAGAGCTGCTGCTTCATGCTCACTGCCATGGAGGGAGGGTGCTTAAGGCACCAGGTAGGGAAGCAGGAGAGAGGAGCTGAGAGTCTCTTTAGTGGCCATGGCTGAGTCATCTTACTCCCTCCCTTCCACATGGGAATGCTACAGCTAAGCAGGAATCTTCAAGGCTTGGAGGTTGTCAGCCTAATATCTGTGAAGCTACTGGAAGCAGGATGGAGCTCTTTGGTGCCCATCTCTTCTCAGAGACTTGTACCCAGACTGACACACTGGAGACCAATTTTCAGCCCTCTCCAGTCTTTCCTAACCCTATGGGATGCAAGCTGACAAGATCCAGCCATGGAGTTTTGATCTGGTGGTGAGCCAGAGCTTTATTCCCTGCAAATCTCCGGAGACTAAGGGCAACTCCTCTTCCTCTAGACACTACCAACCACACCGAGTGCCTGCCTCTCCCCTTCCAGCTCTTTCACTTCTTTTCATAGAATCCTAGACTGGTTTGGGTTGGAAGGGACCTCTGGAGCTCATCTAGTCCAACCCCCCTGCAGTGGCCAGGGACATCCCCAACTAGAGCAGCTTGCCCAGAGCCCTGGCAAGCCTCACCTGCAATGCCTCCAGGGATGGCAACTCAACCACCTCCCTGGGCAACCTGGGCCAGTGTTCCACCACCCTTGTGGGGAGGAACTTCTTCCTAATGTCCAGTTGAAATCTGCTCTTCTCCAATTTAAAACCATTGCCCCTTGTCCTTTTTCTCTCCTCCTGCCATGCTGTTTGTCCACTTTGGCTCCTTCTCAGCAGTGTGTCCCTCCACTCCCCCCCTGAGCTTCTCCTTCCCCAGGCAGCCCAGAGAGCAGAGGCTGCCTTGCCTGCTAGCTCTGGAGGCCTTGCCTGGAGCTCCCCAGATGCTTGCACCTTCTTAGCTCTCACGGGTAGGAGTTGCTATGGGAGACAGGGAGAAAGGAAAAGTGCCTTCCCCAGCAGCACCAGGAGCCAGAACTCTTCCATTGAGTGGAGAACACCCCGTTGTTGTGCTCCTTCCTCCCCTTAGCCCCCCTTTAGAGAGCACTCTGCAGAAAGCTGCCTTTGAAGCCCCTTAATTAGTGTCCCGCGTGTCCTGAACGGAGCCCTTCATTACCACCAGCAAGAGGCACAAATTGGCATGTGTTTCAGCTTTGGGCTCAGGGCCAGCATTTTGTTCCAGCCCCCCCTCCTCTCCTTTCCAACCTCTCCAGCTTTCCCCCTCCCTCCCAACCTCTCCAGCTTTCCCCCTCCGCTCCACCTCTCCAGCTTTCCCCCTCCCTCCCAGCCTCTCCAGCTTTCCCCCTCCCAGCACACATGCATGCACACACTCTCTCTCTCTCTCTCCAACAAACATATCTCCACAAAGGATCTTGCCAAAAAACATCCTCTTTGCAGTGCCCCACATTGGAGGGGGAAAAAAGCCCAACAGGCAAAGGTCAGTGTGCTCCCTGCCTCTCTCTTGGCTCTCTTGACCCTTCAGCACAAGCGAGTGCAGGTTGGGGTCATTATGAGCCCAGAGTGTCTCTCACAGCCTGTGGATGTGCTCAGAGGGTGCTAATTAGCAAGAGAAGGGCTGATTAGGTTAGAAATTAAGTGTTTATTTTCTCTTCTTTTGTGTGTGTGTATGTGTGAGTGAAAATAGTGAAGGCAGATGCAGTCTCAGGAATGACGGAAGGAAAAGCAGCCAGGAGTGAGTGGAGGGGGAGCTGTAGCCCATCTCACCTCTTCTTCATGCACAGGGCCCTGGGTGGCCAGGTGCTATGCAAACTTGCAGCACTCCTGTAGCACCTAGGCAGCCACCAGCCCAGCCCTCTGGCTCTCTTGTCCTCTTTGGAATTGAGCTGGGCTTCTGCCCTCTGCACAGTGCTCCCAAGAAGCCTTTCATCTCCATCACCTCATCTTCTCCAGCTCAAGATTAACCCCTTTATTTGCTGCCCAAGCCTTTTCCAGTCTCTCTGTGCCATGGACTTTGCCTCTCCATTGCAAAAGTTGCAACAGAGCAGTCCCAAAGCTGCTAGGAGTCTGATTTCCAGGAGCACCAAGGTCTCTCCTGCTCCTGCCCTAATATTTCTGCCTTGCCTCAGCCTGTTAGTGACTGGGGATAAGGAAGAGCAGGTCATGATGGGACTGAAGAGTAACTTTGCCCTGCTCTAAGGCTAGCCTGGCCTTCCAGCTCTTCAGGAAGCAGCTTGGAGACTTTAAGGGACAGCTGAAACATCATCTCCTTCCTTCTGTTTGACCAAAGGAGATCTCTGGGGCCAGTGCTTTGTATGGATTGGCCATTGAGACTTTCTCTTATCAGCCAAGGAGGGGTTTGTGCACCATGGCTAACTGGCATGTGGGGACTCTAGAGCAAGCTGGTGGGCCCCAGAGTCTCTTCTCCCAGGTTACCTACCATTAAGAGGACAAGAGGAGTTGACTGTTGCATGAGAGCAGAGTGGACTTGTCTGGAGACAGCTCAAGCCCCATTCTCTTTCCATCTCAACAGTGGGGTTTGGCCATGTGGCTCCTACAAACAGCCAAACAAACACACAGAGAAGAACCCAAACTCCCTGTTCCCACCACCCTGCAGATGCAGCCTGCTTTTGGCCTGTGTTTCTCCTGTTGCCACAGCAACAGTAAGCTAGGGAGTAAATCAGAACATCCTCTCTGGTGCTCAACACCTCCATACAGCCAAATAACAGCTGACAGCATGGAGAGCCTAGGCTGGCTCCCCTGCCTCTCCTTCCCAACTCCAGTTCTGCAGAGACCCTCCCCAGAAGTGTCAGAGCCCCAGGGAGATCACCATCCTCCTCCTGCATAGGGATGAACCAGCACTCAGCCTTATTCCCTGCTCTGGGGGCTGTGTCTCCCATGGTGGCTGTTGAGGTCTGAATCAATGTTCAATGTTCCTGGTCTCAGCTCAGCTGGTTTGTAACAAGACAAGTCCTGCCAGCTCCACTAGAGACCAAATGGCATCCAAAGCAGGCTTAGCAACCTGCTTCTTGCTTCAGCAAGCTCTGCTTACAGCTGGGAGCTACAGAGCCTTTAGAGAGGAGCAGAGCAATCAAAGCACATTTAGGACCAGGACTCCTGTCCAGCTGAGCTCAGAAATATGCTGGCTGGGACAGCTGCCAAAAGGGCTCCACGAGCTCCACTTGCTGTGTTGGCCTTGGGCACTTCCAAAGTTGGCCATGTGCTTAGGACAGAGATCTGTCTGGCCAGGGAGGAGAGTCCTTGGGAGGAGAGGAGGGATGGCTGTCCCTGGAACAGGAGTGGGGCAGTCCCCTGGAAGGAGGGGAGATGCCAGGCATGTATTTTCTACAGCAGCTCTTTCTGTGTATGCCCTAGTTTGGAGATGTCTAGATGCTACTGAAACTCTGGAGGACAACCTGCATCTCCCATTTTTGTGTCCATCACATGTGCCTGCCCCAGCTCTGGCTGTGAGGACCTGCAATAGGAATCTGAAGGGGTTCCTTGGCTGGGTTTCCCCTGGAGAATCCAGTGCTAAGTCTCCCCAGTGATTGCTGCTGTGTAAATCCAGTGTGCCTCAGCGTGGCAAAGGGATTGCCCAAGTGGATTGGAGCTGTTAACTCTTCAGCAGCTGGAGATGCTCCTCACACAGAATCACAGGATGTCAGGGGTTGGAAGGGACCTCTGGAGATCATCTAGTCCAACCCCCCTGCCAGAGCAGGAGAACCTGGAGCAGCTTACACATCTCCCTTGTTTCCTTGGGAGAGGGTTCCTGGCTCTTGGGATGCTGATGGATGAGTGAGGAAGGGTGGTCCCCCAGGCCTCCTGATGTTCGTGCAGAGGGGAGGGGGAAGGGGCACGTGTGGCCCCAAGACAAGGCACAAAGGGCCCTTGGATGATGAAATGCTAGAGCACGGCGGCAGTGTAAAAATACACATAGATCACCAGCCTTAATTAACACAAGGGAAGGGAAAAGGAGGAAAAAAAGCCACTTCTTAAAGGTTTCCCAGAGACTATAATCTGGCAGCAGAGAAAAAAACCCATAATACATGCAAATTAATGGCATAAATTGAGGGTTACTTAACTTCACAAATGTTAACAAGCTCATAAAAAAAAAAAGTTATTCTTTCCCAGTTTCCTGTCACTGTTTGTTTAATTTTTTTCTTCCCTCTCTGTTGAGAAGATTAGGTTTTCAGTATATTCCTCCTAAATTAATTCTGGCTCTCTCTCTTCCTCCCTCCCTCCCTCATCTCTGTCTCTTTCTCTGTCTATTTGCCTTCCTTTCCTGCCTATCCATCATATCCTTAATGTCCCCATCATCACAGTAGCTACTCCTGGATGCTAGACTGTCTCATTTCTCTCCGTTTTTTCCTTGCCAGCCTCTCCCCTGCTCCCACCCCATCTCTCAGAACCACAGAATCACAGAATTGTCAGGGTTGGAAGGGACCTTAAAGCTCCTCTAGCCCCAACCCCTGTGCCTGCCATGGGCAGGGACACCTGGCACTAGAGCAGCTTGCTCCCAGCCCCAGCCAGCCTGGCCTGCAACACTGCCAGGGCTGGGGCTGCCACCACCTCTCTGGGCAACCTGGCACAGTGGCTCAGCAACCTCCTGGGTTGCTTTTTGTTCTCTTTCCCCCCTAGCAGTCAGGATAATTCCAGCCTGCTAATGCTATACACAACACTGCCAATTTCCAAGCAGGCATTTTTCCCTGCCACCAGCAGACAAAGGCAGCAAGGAGCTAATGAAGTGGTCTCTGGCTGAACTGCTCATTTAGCCACCATTTGAAGGGCTGTTTGTTGCTGGAGGCAAAGGTAAGAGTGTGTGGGCAGGCTGCCTTGCTCCACCACAGCCCCACTTGGAAACAGCTGTCACCCTTCCCTGCTTTTGTCCAAGGTTGTCTCCATCCGGAAAGGGCACAGCAGCTCCTTGCTGAGCCCAGGAAGTCATGAGCCCCTGAGGTCATGGTGTCTCTTGCTTTGCTTACAGATAAAACTAAGCTCAGAAAACTCGAGGCAACTGCCAGTTTAGCTCTGCCCAAACCTCCTTGCTCCAGAAAGAGGACGTGCTCCTTTTGTTCTGCTGCTTGCAAAGCCACCAAGGACACCCCAAGTTGCGTCGCTTGTGACGTCCCCGTGATGCTGTTCTCAGGCTCCTGTTCTCAGGGCTTCAAGGGAGGATGGAGAAAGAAAAAGAGATAGATATATATATATAAAAAAATCTCATTTTGACTTATGGACCAGACTGAGTCATCGGAAGACATCATTAAAAAGAAGGAAGGGGTGGTGGATATCATTGGGTTTGGCCACAAGCCATCCCTGGAGCTTTCAAAGTAGCCTGTAAATATTGCTGCCAGCTCTGCTTCAGTGTCAGGGACAGCAGCCCTGGCCAATAGCTTTTGTGCTGGATAGCCCAATTCAGTGCTTTGGAAGACTGGAGAGCAGAGGGGCAGGCAGGCTTTCATTCAAGAGAACAATCTTGGGAAATAGAGGTGAAATGATGAGCTGGAGTCCCTGGGGCAGCAGGGAAAACAAGCAATTCCAAACCGGCAAAGAGGAAAAAAAAAGGAAAAGCCTCAATTTCTTCAAGTGAGAGAAAGGCTGTTGGTGAGTGGGCAAGGAAGAGGCAGCACAGGATGAGAATCTGTTGTGTTTGGGAGCTGTGGGAGCCCTCAGGACAGATGCTGCAGGAGAGAGCAGTTGAGGAGCTGACTGGGACTTGCCTAGGCTCACAGCTGGGTGCATGCTGAGGTGTGTTGCTAAATGGAGACCTGAATGAGGGAGAAGGGAACAAGGAATCATCATGTGGGAGTCCCTGTCCAGACTGACATCACAGGCTTCCCCACTGATTTAAGCTGCTGCTTTTCCTGGGTAGGAAATGAGTAAGGAATAAAATATGGCATGTGGAAGGGTGACTAAGGACTGGGAAAGAAGCAAAGAAGAAGGTAGGGGAAGGAGTAAGGGCTATGCTTAGGAAAGGGGGAGGGACTGCCAGATGGATTACTCACTGGGGCTACCTGATGAAGCCTTTGGAGAGAGATTCAGGGGGATGTGGCATCAATCCCTAGTCATGGAGTGTGTGTGAGCTGGCTTAGTGGGTAAGACAGTTGCATGGCCTTAGCATCTGAATGATGCTTCTTTTTTCCACACAACTGTCAGGGTTGGAAGGGACCTTCAAGCTCCTCTAGCCCCAACCCCTGTGCCTGCCATGTGCAGGGACACCTGGCACTAGAGCAGCTTGCTCCCAGCCCCAGCCAGCCTGGCCTGCAACACTGCCAGGGCTGGGGCTGCCACCACCTCTCTGGGCAACCTGGCACAGTGGCTCAGCACCCTCCTGGCCAACAACTTCTGCCTAACATCTAATCTAAATCTCCCACCTTCTAGTTTGGATCCATTCCCCCTAGTCCTAGCAGTCTGGAACAAAGTTTGTTTCTCACTGAGCATATTTCCAGCCCCTAAGAAACCTGAGGCCCAGTATCAGTTGCAGCTTCCATGCCCTGAGATCCTCACAGCATCCAAAAAGGCAGAGCAGGGAAGAAGAAAGATTGAAATCTGGACTAAGCAACAACAAAGGGAAGGGTGGGGTGTGCTTCACACTAAATTTTCCCTTATTTTTGGTTGCTTCATAGCCTGAATTAGCTTTGGCCTACATAATGCAAATGGCAGGTGACAAGGTGCCAGCAGAGACACTTGGTTTTGTGGGTTATTTGCATTGGATCCTCTGTTTGCTACATGGCTGCTGTAGGGAATGCAACACCAGGAGCATTGTGCAGAGGGGGAATGAATGTGTTTCAGAGAACAAGGAGACTTCTAAATGTCAGCAAAGGGGTAGATGAGTCACTCATTGGGAAAATACTATTATTGGCTACGTAAGTAGGACTGCACAGAGCACTCCAAGGAGGGATGCTACTAGAAAAAAGGAGAATTAATAAGGTAGCATTTGGATCAGTGACAGAGAATGAATGAGGCAACAACCTGCTGTAAGTACCAGGAGCCACCATAGGGCCTGGAGTGAAAGCAGAGGGAGAATGCAGGGTGAGGGTGGTGAGGGATGAAAAGGGAGAGATCATGGACAAGGAGGAGGAGCATTAGTGGAGGCTGCTGGAATACAATGGAAGGGATGAGGGTTTGTTCAAAGACTCTACTTGGCTTTTGGTAGAATAATGGTGACAAAGTGTTTCTGTTTGACTGAGTCAGGATTAAGGAACTAAATGAGGTGGAACTCCATGGGAGGAGAGGAAATGGCAGTGCTGAGGAGGCAGGAGAAGGCCCAGGACTCAGCTGGAGCTAGCCTCTGCAGAGGTGGATGAGGCTGGGATGGATGAGTGGTGTGGAGGAATTTGGAGAGAAAGAAAAGCAGTGTTAATTGTCCCAGACAATGTTAGATAGATCATGGACACTGTTGAGATCAGCAGTGAAGGATCAAGGCATTTTGTAGGAGTTCAAGCCAGGCACTGACAACAATAAACTAATGCTCCTGGTAGGGTTAAGGACAAAGCTGCAGATGTCTGGAGTCCAGAACAGGTTGAACTTGAAACATTTCCATTTCCAAATCCAGGGCACCATCCCAACAGACCTGTCCCACATGTCTCCCTGGTCATCCTCCCAGCCTGAAACGCTGTGTGCTTGCATGTCTGCCCAAGCAGACAAGATCCAGCCACTCCAGTGAAGGGATCAGTCCAGCTGGCACTAGGGACCAAGGGATCTCCAGCCCTGGAGGAGGATATTACAGTATCACAGTATCACAGAACGTTAGGGGTTGGAAGGGCCCTAGAAAGATCATCTAGTGCAACCCCCCTGCCAGAGCAGGAGCACCTAGACCAGCTCACACAGCAATGTGTCCAGGCAGCTCTGCAATGGCTCCAGACAAGGAGACTCCACAGCCTCCTGGGCAGCCTGGGCCAGTGCTCTGGCACCTGCACTGGAAAGAAGTTCCTCCTCGGGTTAATACTAAACCTCCTGTAGTCCAACTTGCTCCCATTCCCTCTTGTCCTACCATTGGATGCCATTGAGAAGAGCCAGAACCTTTTTGTTTGTGTCCAGCTGGGGAGCAGCACCAATTCTTGTTTTGGTGTTGAAGCCCAGCAGGCTGCTTTTTTGGCTAGCTTGAGTTGATTGAGTCGGTAGAGAGACAGATGTAGGTGGATAATGGGGAGAGGGGGTGGGAAGTGGAAGAGCTATTGCCTTAGTGAGAGGGAAGGATGCTGTGTAAGTACTGCCAGTCCCCATTCAGTGAGCAAGTAGTGAGTCAGGGGCAGCTCCTGAGTCAGCAAGAAGGCGGACGAGTGGGTGGGTGGGCAGAGCACCCTAGGCTAGCTCAGTAACCAACCACTCAGCCACACCACTGCACTCAGCAACCCATGGGAAAGCTGCAGCCAGGGGCTCAGGCTACTGCAGCCAGCTTTCACCCCTTGCCATGCCTTTCTGAGCCAGTGGGGCTTCAGAGAAGGGCCTGTGACACACTGAGGCACTTGTTTTTCCTGGCGTGTTTGTGATCTTCCTTGCAAACACTGCCTCTCTGCGTGGTGTGGTAGTAAAAGAAGAGGAATGAAAACAGCTGCTGAAGGGAGAGAGAGAGCCCTTCGGCCTGCCTTCATCCCAAAGACATCACTCATGTAGTCAGGGAGCTAGTGAAAGGTAGGAGAGGGGAGAGAGAATAGAAAGATAGAAAAAAAAGAAAAGGAGAAGGAGAGGGAGAAAATATTTGAGAGATGAAAAGAAATTACCATAAGGCAGGATCCTGTTATTCAACCTAATTTTCAAAGGAGTGCAGCTGTCGCGCTGAGATAATCTGTTAATTATAACAGTCATTGTGTTTTGGCAATGGAAGAAAAAAACAGGCTCTAAACAAGGCAAGGTAGTGGGCAAAAGAGAAGGGAAGCATGGCTGTGTCAGAATGCATGTCAGGTGTGAGCTTGAAATAGAGGTGGGCAAGCTGGCTGGGAGAAGTGTCCCTCCCTCTCCTATGGGGCTGAGCTCTACCACTGCCTGATGGTGGAGAGTGGAGGGGAGGTGGAAGCAGTCCACATCATCATTAAGGTTGGAAGAGACCTCTAAGATCATCAAGTCCAACCATACCTAGCACTCCCATACCACTAACCCATGGCCCTAAGGAGAGCATCTCAATGTTTCTGAAACCCCTGCAGGGATGGTGACTCCAGCACCTCCCTGGGCAGCCTGGGACAAGACTTAACAACCCTCATGTGGAAACATAATGTCCTGTTCTGTGTGGGGCTACTCCTCTTGCTGAATCCAAGCACACACTGTCAGAGGGCTGAAGTGTCCCCATTAGCCCATGGTGTCAGAGTGTTTCACTCTTGGGTTACCTGAAGCAGCTTCTCCATGTCCCTCCACACTTTTCCTCTGCTTCTGCCCCCTCACCAGATCAGGACTGCCCCTGCAGTATTTGAACCACCATCTGGAACAGCTTCTGGAGGACTCTCCATTGATGGGAAACCTGGGCACAGGGCTGCACTGTTTTGACATCTTGTAGACAAATATCTTGGGGCAACAACACATGGCTGTTAGAGACACTCTGGCTCTGAAGGCTCTGCAAGGGCAGCCCCTTCTCACAGGAATGATTGCTTGATCTCTGGGGTTTTCATGCTAGAGTTGCACCAGTGTGGCCTCTTGTCCTGCTTGAGGACAGGTCTCATCATCAGTGAGGGAATCTCCATCAGATGGCCACCCAGGGGAAGGTTGGCTGGAAGACAAGAGCATGGTGAAGGATGCTGGAATACCCATTGGGCCCTGCAGGATTTTACAGGCCTTGAGGTATCCTCCACAGAATGGCTGGCCACCAGCACACTTTGTGAAGTGCTTGCTATCCTCAGCCAGCCCAGGACCTATGTGATTGCTGAGGCTCTGAGTCCCTCCAGCAAGAGTCAGTAGTCAGGCTGTAATGCAGGGGCGAACACCTCTCTGCCCTGCCTACAGGGTAGCATGTTTGGGGACACTCCAAACTAGCACTGCAGGTTTGCTGGGGATGTATTTAGCATGCAGAAATACTGGAGGTACATCTGGGTTGAGTGAGGACATCTCCCAAACACCTTGTGGACCTGCCATTCACAGCCAGCCCAGTTAAAGCCAGGATGTAGGGAACAGGGCAGCAAGGCCAGCACAGGACAGCAGAGGCACCATGGTGACCCTGAAGGGATGGATGTCTTCTCAGTGACATCCCACACAGGTCAAGAATTTCTCCTGGCCTCCTGCCCATCACGCTGCCCTCCCATGCAGTAGTGCCCTGCACACAGATAGAGACAGCACTTGCACCCTGCTCCCTACAGCAGCTCCCTCCCATGCACCTAGAACCCCCACCCCTGGCCTGTTATGTGCAGTGGCTCACATGCAGGCAGAGCTGCCACTCCTGTCCCTTTCCCCCAATAGCTCACAGAGAGCAGAGGTGATTCTCTGTCTCCTACCACAACTCCCACAGGCACAGATCCAGCTCCCTATGGTGATCCATGGCAGGAGGGACATGTACAGAAGGAGTGCCCCCACCTTTTATCCTCCAGCCCTTCTCCCATACGCATGCTCCCACAACCACGAACAGCTCCCACACGCATGCTCCCACAACCACGGACAGCTCCCACAACCATGGACAGCTCCCACAACCACGGACAGCTCCCACAACCACAGACAGCTCCCACAACCAGGGACGCTCCCACAACCAGGGACAGCTCCCACAATCACGGACACTCCCACAACCACGGACAGCTCCCACAACCACGGACAGCTCCCACAATCACGGACACTCCCACAACCAGGGACAGCTCCCACAACCACGGACAGCCCCCACAACCACGGACAGCTCCCACAACTATGGACAGCTTCCACAACCACGGACAGCTCCCACAACCACGGACAGCTCCCATGTGCTATGCACACCCCCATGCAGCCTGCGCTCCTTCCCCATTCCCTACGGCACTTCCCACCCAGCCAACACTCCCACTCCTTTCTCCAGAGTGAATCCCTCCTCATGCCAACACACAGGCACACACACACGGGCACTCAGTCCTGGGGCTTTGCCTGCTTCCCCACCAAGGAGTCAAGACTCTTCGTGTGCTTCACAGAGTGATTAACCCCCACACAGCCCTGGCCCCCACAGCCACCCCCATCACCTCTAGCAACTCCTCCACCTACGCTCCCTATCCCCCTTGCAGCCCTGGAGCTGACACCATCACCTCTCTCTCTGCAGTGATTCACCCTCCCCGAGCAGAACCAGCCTTGCTGTTGCACTCCCTATGGCAAGTCCCTACAGACAGTCACGTGGAGCCCACACTCTCTCCCCATGGTCAAAAGGAATGATATTGAAGCCTTTCCACTGCTTCATGCCCTTGGCCTCAGGGGATGGCACCAAGGGGAAGGATGTTCCCCAGGCCCCCTTTTCCTGTGGAGGGAGAGTGATGAAGGCAGCTTTGTTGCTGCTGATATTGTTGAATGGAACCTGTAATCTTTTGACATCCTCTTCCACCTGCAGAAGGCTGTTCCCTGAGCCTATCCCCTTGCACACCTTCCTGGGGGATGCTGCCACGGGCTGTCTGGGTGGAGCTGGCTTGATGCAAATCCTCCTTAATCTCCAATAATCACAGCAATATAAAAAGTCACCACTTCCCTTTGGAAAACAAAGGTGGCTCTCTGGCCTGCCAGGGAACTGCTGGCATATGAAAGACCTTCCTGCCAGTATTTATCATTCTCAAACAAGATTTATGTTTCTAAAGCTCTCTCCTTTCTTTCATGCTTCTGAGCTGCTTCATTTTTCTCCCCTGAGCTTTCCCATTCTCTGCTTCTTGCTGCCTAACAAATTAGGCATCTAATCGCCGTTGGGGAGAGCAGAGGCTTTCTCTAGAGCATTGTGGTGGGGGTTTGTCATGGTTAGTCTTTAAGCTGTTTGGCCCAGCAAGGGTTTGGAGTCAATGGCTGTGCATTTCCTTGAGCCTGGGTGGATGTTTATGGCAGGAGTGCAGAGCAGCATGGCCTTGGGGCAGCCCTACAGCCTCTGCCCTTCCTCTCTGCAGGGCCCCATCATTGCTGGCTGGAGAGCATCCTTGCAGCAGTGGCCTGTGAGAAGCAGCTGAGATTCCTATGTGGCTTGGTGGGCTTAATTTCTGGAATCCTAGTGCTTTGGGCTTCCTTTTATCAGGGACAGCTGGAGTTCGGATGCTGTGAGCTTCCTCTTCATCCATGGCAGGGCCAGCCCACCTTTCAGAGGGATGATTTTTCTCCCAGCAGACAGTGTGGATGTGCATGTGGTGCAGTGAACCTGCCCAGAGTTGATTCAGGAGATCTCTCTCATGGCCAAAAAACTCACAGAGTGGTCTCTTATTCTTTCTTCTTCTTTTCTCCTTCTCCTCCTTCTTCTTTTCTTCTGCTGCTGCTGTTTCTACTGCTTTTTTCTGCTTCTGATTCTTCTTCTGCTTCTTTTTCTTCTGCTTCTTTTCTTCTGCTTCTTCTTCTTCTGCTGCTTCTTCTTCTGCTGCTGTATGAGCTCAGCCCTTGGTGGACATCAGAGAAGATGCAGTAGAAGATGTGATCTCTCTCTCTCATACACAGGCACACACACACACATCTTTCTTATCACAAATCCACAGGTCATCAGGTTTCCTGCTCTCTCTTCTCTTGGTGCCAAACTTCTCAGGACTTCTAGAGCACCTCTGGGCACAGTCACAGCTTCTTTGCTGCATGACTTGCTGGTAACTGCTGCAAGAAATGGGCTCATCCCTTGAAGCAACAGGGCTGAGAAGGAAGGGGCTGCTGTGGTGTAAGGAGTGCCACACCTGTGCTGTGAGCTTCTCCCACAGCACTGTCCTTCCACTATAGCCAAGGGAAAAGCAAGGATCATCTCTGAGTGGTGACCTGCAGCTCAGTGATGCTCAGACCAGTGTGTACTACAGAAGCTTTCCAGCAGGTGTGGAGTGGTTACAGAAACCCTGACAGGACCTTGAAACCAGAAGTGGGGAGGCAAAGCCCTTTGAAGATGATGCTTGTGCCTTGAGGCCCTCCAGGAGCAGGCAGGGCAGTGAGCTGGGCTGAGGACTGATGCTCAGCAGCAGCACAAAGCCTAAGCAAGCAGCAGGAGCTTTGGCCTGCTTTTGGGGTGTCCCCAGAGGAGGCAGGAATGCTTGGCAGGCTTTTAATGCCTGCATGTCTAATGGCAGGCTCTTAGCGCCGTTTAAGCAGTGGTGGAATTAAGTGCTGCCTTTTCCTGGGCACTGGGCCCCAGGAGGACAAGGTTCACAAGGTCAGGATTTCAGACCCAAATTGCTGCTCTGTGTGTGGCTTTTCTGCTTGCTTTTTTTACACCCTGGCACCTAGACCTTGTAAACTTCAGTCATGGTCTCTCAAGCCACTGAGCCTGTCTCTGTCCCTCATACCATGCCTGCCCATGCTTCCCAGGCTGGTGTTTTAAGTTGGCCTCATATCTGGCAATCTAACTAGTGACTGTTCTCCTGTGTCACTTCCCTGTGCCACCTTGGCCCCCATGCCAAAGGGCTGTCTGTGACTATCAGGACATCCAGCTCCTGACTCGGATTTAGGACTCTCCACCCTGGATTTTGCCCTCCCTGCTCTCTCCTCTGAAGAGGGACACAATCCCTGTCACCTGCTCCTCTCCAAACACTCTGGTGCTAAGAAACACCAAGGCATCCATTAGTAGGGAATATAGCAGGAGGAAGTTGCTGGGAGCTTGAAGGTTGACTTTGTGCCAGCCAAAGGAGGGCACAGCCATTCAAGGACACAGTGCCACTGCTGTTCCTTGAAGCTCTCGCGTGCATGAGGATGGCCAAGAGCCAAGGGCAGGTTGTAAGAGCCACCTTGGGTTACACTGAAGAGTGTTGGTACCTTAGAGCCAGGTGGCCCCAGCACACAGGGGTGGTGACCTTGTACCTGCCCTATAAAGCAGATCCCATGTCCCAACTTTTCCCCCTCACATGTAACCACAGCCTCCTTCCAAATCAGGCTCTCCACAGCTTGTGTGTCCCCCTTCTCTGGCTCTCCTCTGGACTGGAGCTACATGCCATAGCATGCCCACTGCCATCCCTGCATCTTGGTGCTGGAGAAGAAAGGGAGGGGAACAGCCAACTCCACTGTCAGCACCTTTCAGGCCAGCAGAAAGGACAGAGTGTTGCTTCCTTGAGTTGTTGGACTCCAACACTATCTGATTTAGCTCTAGACACTTGAGGGAGGGCATGGTGCTGAGCTCCATCCCTGGCCTCTCCTTGCCTGTGAGTTGCCAGTGGCAAGGTCTGCAGATCTCTTGCACATAGCCACATTGGAGACCCAGGGGGAACCATGGGGTTGGATTGAGGAATGCCTTGGCCCTTTCTCTGGCCTGTGGCTGAGGCAAGGTTGCACAGGTAAGGTGGGAGGTGGACAGAAAGCAGGGCTTCTCTGCATGGTCCCCTTGTTTTTATACAACCCTAGAATCATTTGGGTTGGAAAAGACCTTTAAGATCATCGAGTCCAACCATTAAGCCAGCACTGCCCCTGCTAAATCATGTCACTGAGAGCCACAGCTACATGTTTTTAAACCCCTCCAGGGAGGATGACTAAACCACTTCCCTGGGCAGCCTGGGCCAATGCTTAACAACCCTTTCTATGAAGAATTTTTTTCCTGATAACCAATCTAAACCTCTCCTGGTGAACTTGAGGCCATTTTCTCTTGTCCTGTTGCTTGCTACCTGGGAGAAGCGCTTGACCCCCACAGCACTCCAGGCTCCTTTCAGGTACTACAGCTGAGAGCAACAAGGTCTCCCCTGAAGCTCCTTCTCTTTAGACTAAACAACTCCAGCTCCCTTAGCTACTCCTCATGGGATTTGCTCTCTAGACCCTTCCCCAGATTCATTGCTCTTCCTTGGACATGCTTCAGCACCTCAATTCCTTTCTTACAGTGAGGAACCCAGAGGTGTGGCCTCACCAGTGCTGAGTACAGAGGGACACTCACTACCCTAGTGCTGCTGGCTGTCCTGATACAAGCCAGGACCACAGAATCCCTGAAGGTTAGGGGTGGGAAGGAACCTCTGGAGATCATCTAGTCCAACCCCTCTGCAAGAGGAGGAGATTGAGATGGAGACTCCAGCAGCTCCCTGGGCAGCCTGGGCCAGTGCTCCACCACCTTCAAAGGAAAAAAAGCTCCTCCTCATGTTCAGCTGGAACTTGCTGGGTGCTAGTTTTGTTTCCATTGCCTCTAGTGCTGTCCCTGGGCACCCCAGAACAAAGCCTGG
>VWZO01010788.1:6394-22154 GCA_013396975.1 Bucco capensis | reverse complement strand
GCACACTCTGTGCCTTGATCCAGGTCACTGATGAACATATTGAACAGGAGTGGGCCCAGCACTGACCCCTGGGGAACACCACTCCTTACACACCTCCAGCTGGGCTCTGCACCATTAATTACAACCCTCTGGGCTCTGCCCTTCAGCCAGCTTTCAGTCCACCCCACTGTCCATCCATCTAACCCACACCTCCTAAGCTTGCTAATGAGGATGCTGTGGGAGATGGTATCAAAAGCCTTGCTGAAGTCAAGGTAGGCAATGTCAAGTGCCCTCTCCTCATCTCTCCATCCAGTTATGGCACCGTAGAAGGCTATCAGATTGGTCAGAGAGGACTTCCCCTTGGTGAATCTGTGTTGACTACTTCTGAGAACCCTTTTTTCCTCCACATGCTTTGAGATGTTGCCCAGAATGAGCTGTTCCATCAGCAGGATTCTGTTAGCCTTCTTGGCCACCTGAGCACACTGCTGGCACATGTTCAGCTGGCTGTTAACCTACACCCCTTGCCATCCCTATTTTGACACAGAGCAAGGATAACCACTTTCATTTCTCTCCATCCCCTAACCCAGCTCCCTGCTCCCTTCCCAGGCTGCCAGGAGATCTGCCCTTCCAAACCCTCTCTCTACTGCTTGAGTGCAGCTCCCTGAGTGGGCTGGGGTGGCTCAGCACAGCATTTGGAGCAGCCTGCCCTATCAGAAGGGGTGAAACAAGGGGGCTGGGATGTTCCTGTGTGAAGTTGGGATGTTGTGCAGGCTTTTTGGTGAGGTGAGACAGGCAGGTCAAAGCACAAGGCCCAGAGAAGAAGGATGCTGGCTAAACTCCAGGCTAAGCTTTTCCCTGCTTGCTGAGAGGCTGCCCCTGGTCTCTCCTAAGGTGGACATCCTTTGGGCACCGGTGTGCACAAAGCATGATAGTTATCTGCCACAGTTTTGTTCAGTGGAAGAGGCTGAGCCAAGTGAAGGAGCATTAGAGGGGAAGGCAAATGGACAGAGATGGAGGGAGGTTGGCTGGATCTCTGTATGGAGTCACCTTGGCAAAGGTGGGACAGGGCAGGGGACTGGCACTGAGGAATAGCAGAGGTCCAAACCTGTGGAGAGCCAGCTGTGCCTCCTATCTGATGCATCTGGGGAGACAGTGTCAGGAAATGATCTTTCTTTGGATTATAAGGCTGAGAAACAAAGCAACAGCCTGTAAAAACCTCTGCCTTCTGCTTCAGTGCTGGCTGAGGCAGCAGCTGGAGGCCATCATCTGACAACCATCAGTGACATGAGTTGTGGGGCCTCAGAGGATGAGCTGTGGGGAACTGAGGTTTCCTCTCTGTCTTCTCCATTGGTCTAGCCCTTCTACCCCCTCCCCTTCTCTCTCTTGGCTTTACTTTTCAGATTATTGAATATTTAAGTGTTTCTCTGTGACACTATCTGTGATCCTTTAATCCAGCTGGCCTGGTAATTCCACAGTCCCAAATCAGCTCAGATTTCTCCACAGACGTAAGCCTTGTTCCTCAAGGGTTCACTCCTCCTCCATTTATCTCCCTTCCTTTAGTTCTGCCCTTTGTGTGTCTCTGCTAGAAATTGGTTCAGCTCCTGCAGCAGAAGGTTCAGTGATATCTTTAGTGAGCAGCCTCCCCCCAGAAAAAAAAGGGCAAGAGAGAATTTTTATTTTTTCATTAAGCAAGAATCCTTTTCTCTCTCTTTTGATTGTTTTCTTTCTCCTCATGTTTTATCTGCTGTGTGAAATGATTTCCTCAGCCCTGCCTGAGGACAGACACTCCTGGCTCAGCACAGTGGGAGAAAGGTTGAAGCTGTAGCTGGAGGGAAGGGTGCTGCAGGCTCTCCTTCCCAGGCAGAATCAGGAGCTTTCCCATAGCCCAGGAATACATTGAAGCAAATATCACTTGGCTGCTCATTCCTGCCAGGTGATGTTTCTAACCTTCAAGGAGTTGTGGCACAGCAGGAAGGTGGAAGCTGGGCTCCTCTCTTTAGTGAGTGTGTGTGGGGTAAGTGGGTGATGTGCTGGGTGAGAGGCTGGAGGCTGCTGTTTGACACCTTGCAGGCTGAAGCCAGGCTGCCTCACCTCAGCAGCCTTTGTCCCTGCACCAAGAGGCAGGAACAGTTTTTAGAGCACAAGTGGTTCCACGTGGCCTGAATTATTTATCCCTTTTAGCATCAAGGAAGGAAACAAACCAACAAAAATGTGTTTGGGTTTTCAGTATGGGGGATGCTTGTGTGCATTTTCCCTGCTTCCTGCATGCTGTGCACTCCATTTTCAGGCAGCTGGAAATGCATGGCTCTGGATGTGCTTGGGGCTAGCCTCTCTTTACACTGGCAGTTTTGAGCTACCTGCAGTAACAGCCTGGTATTCCCCAGCCTCCATCTCCTTCTCCTTCTCTCTCCCACGCTTCTACCTCCCCCTCCCCAGGCCCCTTGTTGTGATCATGTTACTAAAGGGAGCCTGGGTACCTTTCTGTATCCCTCTGATAGGAGGTGAGACCTCGTGAGGGTTCCCTTATCAGTACTACTCCTGTCTTGCTTGCACTGCTGTCTATCCCCCATCTCCCTCTCCTCATGAATCCTTGCTGTCAATACTCTTATCTCGCAGATCCCTCCAACTGATGTCTCTTCTTGTCTCCTGTGTATTCTCTTTTCCAGTTTCCAGTGACAGATGGATCTCTCTGGTGTGCACTTGCTCTTACGCTCTCTGTGGTTTTCTTTTCGGCATGTTTGATCTGAAGCTCTGAAGCTTCTCAGAGGGAACCTGGGCGAGGAGGAAGAGAAGGAGGCGGAACGGAGGGAGTGTGAGCACCAGAGGAGGCAGCCCTGCCTTGCTCTTCCAGATCACACCGTGGAGGGGTGGGGGAAGAGCAGAGGGGGGGAGGACTTAGGTTTGTTTTGGGGTGAGTTCAGTGTGGGTGGGGGGTGAGTGGGAGGGAGAAAAGCGGACGAGGTGGGCAAGTCCCTCAAAGCATCAAACAAGAGTCATTATCCTTGCTCTGAAGCTTTGTTTAGAGAAGAAGCACAAGATAGCTCCCCCTCCAGACCAATCACCCATGGTCATAGTTTTTTGGGTGTGCTGGAAGCAGACTGCATGTGTTCCCCCTGCTCCATGCTCCTGGCTTGAGCCAGAGGGCAGGAAGAAATAATGGTGACAACATCCAATAGGACTGGGGATCTTGTGCCCTTTCATTGCTAAACCCCAGTTCCCGCCCCTTTCTCTTCCCTCTGCTCTGAAGTTTCCTTTTCCTGTAGTCCTGAGATTTGGTGTTGGTTCTTTTGTTGGGTTTGTTTTCCCCCATCCTGAAGTGGGCACCACTGCAGATCATGATGTGCCTGGGTTTGTGGGCAGCAGCCCTGCTCTGCTTGTTTGCCCCTGGCACCGTGCGAGGGGACTGCTGGCTGATTGAGGGGGACAAAGGTTATGTGTGGCTGGCCATTTGCAGCCAGAACCAGCCCCCCTATGAGACCATCCCCCAGCACATCAACAGCACCGTGCACGACTTGCGTCTCAATGAGAACAAGCTCAAAGTGGTGCTCTACTCCTCCCTCAACCGCTTCGGCAACCTGACCGATCTGAACCTGACCAAGAATGAGATCTCCTATATTGAGGATGGAGCTTTCATGGGCCAGTCAAACCTCCAGGTCTTGCAGCTGGGCTACAACAAACTCACCAACCTGACAGAGGGCATGCTGAGGGGCATGGCCCGGCTCCAGTTCCTCTTCGTGCAGCACAACCTGATCGAGCTGGTCACCCCTACTGCCTTCTCTGAGTGCCCCAGCTTGATTAGCATTGACCTCTCGTCCAACCGTCTCAGCCGTCTGGAGGGCAACACCTTCACCAGCTTGAGCAACCTGATGGTGTGTGAGCTGGCTGGCAACCCCTTCAACTGTGACTGTAGCCTCTACAGCTTTCTGAACTGGCTGGCACTCTTCAACAACGTCACCAAGAACTATGACCGGCTCCAGTGCGAGACTCCGCGGGAGTTCGCCGGCTACCCGCTCCTGGTACCTCGGCCTCACCACAACCGCAATGCCATCACCATCTTCCAGTCCATGTGCAGAGGTGGCACCATCCCCTCCCTCTCCAGGATCAACCCCACCCCTTATACCCCTGACTCCCAGAGAGACCTGGATGAGGGCTCAGCCATCAGCCCTGGGGATTTCCTTTCAGTCAAGCCTCCAGCCTCCTCCACCACAGACTCTTCCTTCAGTCCCAGCATCAAGCTCCACGACGTCACCATCACCTCTGCCATCCTGATGGTAACCATCCCGATGCCCTACAGTAAGATGTATGTGCTGGTCCAGTACAACAACAGCTACGTTTCTGACATAGCCACGCTGAAGAGCAAGAAGGAATATGTCACCGTCAACAAGCTGAAGGCCCACACTGATTATACCTTCTGCGTGGCTTCCATCCGCAACAACAGGCGCTACAACCACACTTGCCTGACCTTTGCAACCAGGAGCAAAGGCAGGGAGGACCCTATTTCCAGTACTTCCACCACCACCCACTATATCATGACCACCCTGGGTTGCCTCTTTGGGATGGTCATTGTCCTGGGGGTGGTGTACTACTGCCTGCGGAAGCGGAGGATGCAGGAGGAGAAACAAAAGTCTCTCAATGTCAAGAAGACCATTCTGGAAATGCGTTATGGATCAGATATTGATACCAGTACCATGGTCCATCCTTCTCAGAAGCTGGGTGAGCCACCGGTCATCCCTGTCTCAAGGATGTCCTCCATTCCTTCCATGATTGGGGAGAAGCTGCCCCCATCAAAGTCAATGGAGGCTGGGATGGAGACTCCTAAAGTCACCACTAAAGGTAACTACATAGAGGTGAGGACTGGTGGAGGAGATGGGCTGGAGCGAACCCAACGGGATGAGGACCTGAGGGAGCTTGACAACGGGCAAGGCTCGGCTGCTGAGATCTCTACCATAGCCAAGGAGGTAGACAAGGTCAACCAGATCATCAACAACTGCATCGATGCCCTCAAGCTGGACACAGCCTCCTTCCTGGGAGGTGGGACTGCTGTTGACTCAGACATGGCCTTTGAGTGCCAGTCCATCCCAGCCAGCTCCTCGGGTGGGCTTGAGCGGCCCAGCTTCCTTTCCCCACCCTACAAGGAAAGCTCCCACCACCCTTTGCAGCGCCAGCTCAGCGCCGATGCCGCCGTGGCCAGGAAGACCTGCAGCGTCTCCTCGAGCGGCTCCATCAAGAGCGCCAAGGTGTTCAGCTTGGACGTGCCTGACCACCCGCCGCTCAGCAAGGCTGACTCCAAGTACATCGAGAAGGGCAGCCCCCTCAACAGCCCTTTGGATCGTCTTCCCTTGGTGTCCCCGGGCGCCATCCACCACTTGGAGGTCAAGCCTTCGTACCACTGCAGCGAGCACCGGCACTCCTTCCCCGCCCTCTACTACGAGGAGAGCGCTGACACCCTGAGCCAGCGCGTGTCCTTCCTCAAGCCGCTCTCCCGCTCTAAACGAGACTCCACCTACTCACAGCTCTCCCCCAGACACTACTTCTCGGGCTATTCCTCCAGCCCAGAGTACTCCTCGGAGAGCACCCACAAGATCTGGGAGAGGTTCCGGCCTTACAAGAAGCACCACAGGGAGGAGGTTTACATGGCAGCTGGGCATGCCCTGAGGAAGAAGGTGCAGTTTGCCAAGGATGAGGATCTGCATGACATCCTGGATTACTGGAAAGGTGTCTCGGCGCAGCAGAAGCTGTGACTCTCCCTTTTTGCTCTTTCCAAGGAAAACAATACAAACCAAGACACCCTCCCCTGACCACAACAAGGAGAAAAACAAACAAACATCGTAATAGTTAAAAACAAAAAAATATGCCATTTGACTGTGAAAAATAAACCAACAGCAAAACGCTCCTGGCAGACACAAAACTGACAAAATCATTTCTTAAAGTTTACAACAGCAACAGAAAACTCTCACACACACAGACACACAGATACACCCCCACCCCAGATCCTCTCTGCTGCGTGGCGGGGACCATTGATCTGCCTGCAGATGGTTGGAAGGAGCTTCCTGCTCTGGCACTGTGGTAACAAACAACACTGGAGTGTTGGCTGGGTAGGAATGGCCTGGGAGGGGGTGGCAGGGGAAGGGTAGGGATGGAAACTTCACTGGGAGTGAAACTCAGCTGTGAACTCTTGCTCTTTCTATTCCTCTTGAGGGTTGATTCTTCTGCTGGGTGGGAGGGGAAGGCTTTGGTTTAGGATGCTTCTCTGCCCACCTGATGCACCTGCTGTTCCAAACCTTCCATCACTAATTTTTCCCTCATTTCTTTTGGCAGTGGAGGCTTTTCTTTCTCTCCCAGCCTCTTCCAAGATAGGTTGGGGTTTATTGGAAGAAGTTCTCTCACTTCCTTTCCTCTGCCCTTCCCCACCTTTCACTGTTAAGGCTTCCTAGGCTTGTTCTCTCTGTCTAGATACTTCACCAACCTCCATCCTCCTCCTCAGAGGAAGGAGAGGTGCTGTGAAGGACCAAGGGAGGTAGGACCTGCTGTACAATGGGCTCTGTGCTACTCTTCCTCCTTCCCTTCTCCCTCCACGTTGTTGCTGAGAAGTCCCAGCAGTTCTGGAGTGATGAGCATTCTCCAGGCCTGCTCAGAACCAGTTTCCTGCCAGGTGGTTGGAGCTATGGATGTGCTCTTTGGCATGGCAAGCCAGGTCCTCAAGGGCTAGGGGAAGAAATGGCAGGAAGGTCTGGTTTCTTAGAGGGTTCCCATCTCTCCATGAGTGTCACAGGTCAGAGGTCCTCCCAACCATACACACCTGTACTCAGGCTGCCCTTGTGCAGTGGCTTTGATATCCTCTCTAGTCATGTTTCCCTTACTATGAGGAAGGGACCTGGAGAGGAGCTCAGCAGGACAAGGAAGCTTTGCAACTCTTCCCCACTGACTTGCACCACGGGATGTGGGCTGGAGTGGGTGTGCATTAAAAAACCATCACACAACCTCCTCACTTGCAGATGGATGTGAAGAATAGGATTTGAGTTGCTCACCTCACTGGGTTGACAGATAAGCCATGAGGTGGCTTGCTCTGGAATAGGCCTTGGACATTCTAATATGGATAGGAGACAGCCTAGGGAGAAGGTAAGAGCAGAGGAAACAAAACAGGGATGTGAGAATGGGATCTGGCAGTAGCCCAAGAGCGATGGCTCCAGAAGAAGCTCCCTTTGTGTGTGTGCAGCCAAACTGTGTGTTCTGGGATAAGAGGATACTGGCCCCTGGATGGAAATGTTCCTTTGAGTACTTGGAGGCCCTCATGAGAGCCAGAGCAACCTCCTAAATCCTCCACCTTCTCACCGTTAGCTGTGACAAACTTTTCCTTAGGGATCCTTTCATGTCTTGGCAAAAATTCAGTTTCCCTTGCTAGGTCTCAACCTCAGCCCCTTGGATAAAAGATCTGCAACAGAGCTGGGAAGGAGCCTGTTCCATCTTTGTCCCCTTTCTGAGCAGCCCAGTAAAGCACAATCTTGGCACCCTCTCCCCAAATGTTTCTTGTCAGGCAGTGCTGCTGCCTGCTGAGTGCATCATGAAGATATCTCCTCTTCCTCAGCTGCACACCCCAACTCTGGACAATCCTTCAGCTCTGTCAGGATGAGGGGGAGGGCCTGTGTTGTGTTGGCCTTTCCTAAGTGGCAGTTTCCTTTTTAAGGTGTTCCTCAAAAGCCCCAGTGTTTTTTGGTGACCCTGAGAGAGGGATGAGGCTGTAGGAGCTTCTCTGGGAGGGATTTCCATGCTGTCTGCAGAGAACCTGCAGGTTCTGTCAGATTCTATCTGTCAGGTAGTAGCCCTGCCAGCTGTGAGAGCTGGTGTCTGTGCCACAGGTGACATGGTTTCATGTGTGTGCTCACCTCTGTGTGTGTGTGCACACCTCTGTGTGTGTGTGCACCTGCTTGTGGAGGAGGAGGAAGGGAAGTCACATCACTGCTGCCAAGTGTTCCTCCCTGTTGGGACAATGCAGCACATCAAGACTGGGGAATGCTGTGGGAGATGCTGAGGCATAGCACAGACCTCTCCAGCTACCATGTGGAGTACCCTCAGTGGTCTTCCAGCCTGGCAAGCATCCATGCAGGAACAACTAATGGCTGGGGGTACAGGAAAAAGGGGATGACAGGCATGGGGAGATGGAGTCCTGTTCCTCAGCCCATCTCTTCCCATCCTGTGCTTCTCTGCTGTGTGGTCTTGCAGTCAGTTCCATTCAGTCTATACTCTTGGGAGGAGTGTGAGCCTGTCATGGTTTCTGCTCCCTCTCCCCATCACCCCAAGGAGGCAGAGAAGAAAGGTCAGGGATACAGCTCTCCTCAGGCCCTTCTTTTGCCTGTGGTGGGCCCATGGTTGGGTAGGAGGGATGAGACCTTTCTCTCCCAGCTGTAGCCCCCTCACTCCAAACCAGTGGGTGATGTTTGCACAAGATGGACTGTTCTGTGGGAGGAAGAGGGCAAGGAAGGGGAGCAAAGTGTCTCACCTTCCTTCCTCCTCCCTTGTTCCTTGTCCTGCTCCCTCCCCAGGGACAAGGGCTCACCAAGTGACACCAGCCCTGCCGGAGGAGAGCAGATTTAACCTTCTCTTTGCATGATGATTTTACTGTATTTTTCTGAGCAAACACCTGTTTGTGTATGTGCCAGTTTGTTGGAATTTAACTTCTTCCCTCCAAGTCTTCCCTGTCCTTGTCCCTGTTTTCCCTGCTCCTTTCATTCATCTCTGATATGATTTTATGAGAGACTCCTCTACCAGTTTGGGAGTTAGCACACCACAAAGAGAACCCAACCCAATCAGCCCCATCAGAAACATTCCTTCTTCTTCCCAGTGTCCCTCTCCTCTTGCCCCACACGTGGTCTCTCAGATGCTTTCCAGGGTTGTGTGCATGAAGGGGGATGTGTTCTCTACCAAAGGCCTAGTTTGCCTTGTAGTTATCATTTCTCTCAGTTCCTTAGAAATGGGAGTGAAGCTCACCAAGACAGATCTCATAAGAGAAATGGTCACTACCATCCCCATGCCCTGGTTGCTCTTTCCTCAAATCTACAAGGAATGTTATTCTTGGGAGAACAAGGAGTGCTTGAGCTGCAGGGAGACCTCTGATCCACTGAAAGCTTGATGTGGTACTGCTTGCTGTCACTTGCAAGACCTTCTACCCCCTTCCCTCTCACTGATTGCAGGGAGCTCTGGGTTCTGTCTGTGCTCCTCCTCCTCTCCCGTGGAGGGCCCTGGCAGAGGGCAGGACATCAGGAAACATTTAAGGCCTCTGTGGTGGTAAAAACCATGGAGAGACTTGTCTGAAGTTTCTAAGCCCTTTATGGCTTGGCTTTGATAAGAAGCCCTCATTCCTGCCAAAGTAGATCCTTGGGGCAGATCCAGGAGCAGCCCCTTTCACACTTTTTTCTTTCCTCAGTTGGTGACTCTTGGCAGAGAAAATGAGGCTTTGGTTCACCTCACTGGAGAGCATGGAGGGTGAGGAATGAGTTTGGGTGCTGAGCTGCAGTCTTCCCCCAGGAGCTGGCTTCCTGCAGCCAGAAAAGCAAAGATGGAGATCCTAGGCTTGCTGTTCCCTTGGGGCAGAGCTCTTCCCCATCCCCAGCAGTGCTGCCCCAGCTTCTGCTGCGGTGCCACCTTCCCCTCTCCTCCTCCCCACTCTTCCACACTGAATAAATCCCTCCCGAGGCAGGTGTGAAATATTCATGACTGACAAATGAAGATTTATGTCGGGCTGAGGAGGCCTCTGTGTGTTTGCAATGCTAATCAGGCTGCCTTCCTGGAGGAGGCTCTGCCACGCAGGCTGGGGGAGAGCAGGAGGAGATGCAGGAGGGAAGAGGGAAAAGGAGCTGGAGAGCAGAGGTGCAGACACCACAGGGGTGAGAAAGGTGTGATGGGACCAAGGAATAGGCAGGCAAGGAAGAGATAGGCAGAGGGATATGAAGAGAGCAGAGAAGAGGGTCATGTTGGAAAGACCAGGGAATAAGGTGGCCCTACTGGAAAGAATGGGGTGGTAAAGGGAGAAAGGGACTAGTGAGAGAAAGGGTAGAGTGCAGAGGTGGAGGCTCTCTGAGAGGAGGTGGGGAGTAAGTCAACAGTGCCTAAAGAAAGGAGCTGGGCAGACTTCACGATTAGCTGTGGCCCCTTTCTGTAGGACAGAGCTCAGGCAGCTGCCACCCTGGCAGGAGATGCACCTAGGGCCCTGAAAGCACATTTGCCATGCTTGTTGCTGACCAGAAAGCTCAACTGCATCTGGAAGGACACACAGACTCGAGGAGCCTGGAAGAACTTTCCTTCTGCTGCCACCATCTCCTTGGGCACAAGGTGCGTGCGAGAAGAACCTGGCGGAGCCACATCCTCTTGCTGGAGCCAGCCTGCTGCTCTGCCACCTTCGGAGCAGGAGGAAGCATCTGCAGGGTGGCTTAACGTGGGATGAACACTGGATGCCACCCTCCATTGGGCTACAGGGGTGTCTTGTAGGGCCAGCAGAGCCTGCCCCAGCTCAGCTGCCCCCTGCCCACCCTGAGTGAGGCAGGTGGCTTTGGGTCTGTCCCCAAAGAAGGGGCAGAGGGGAGCCCCTGCTGGCTCCCCTCGACACACACACGCACTCCTGCCCCTTGTCCCTGCAGCCACTTTTGGCCTTGTACCCTGAGAGGCATCCTTGGTCTGCCTCCCCTCAACCTGTGGGGAAACAAAACCTCTCTGGGTGCAGTTCCACTGGGGCAGCTCTCTGCAGGACTGCCCCGACCCACCTCCTGACCCCAGGGTGGAGAGAGGGCAAACTCTGCCCTGCTTCTCCTTCTCCCCTTGGATAGACACCTCCTCTCCCCCTCTCCCCACCGGGAGGTCAATCACCCCTGCTCCCCTTTCCCTCTGTCCTCCCTGTCCTCGCGCGTCCGGCTTGGCCTTTGCCTCCCCCATCACTACCACCACCACTGTGAGGCCTTGCTCTTGGGTGGCCTGTCCCCAACTGCCTGCTCTCCACCTTCCCAGGACAGGGAGGGGGAAGAGGAAGAGGCTGGCCGGGTCAGAGCAGCCCCTCCAGGGCTGGTACTATGGCTGCTCCATCCACAAGCACAGCTCCCCGGGGCTGAGGGGGTTGGGGAGGGGTGGGCAGCTGCCAGGGCTCTCAGCCCTTGCATGGAAGGAAAGGGCCTGGGAGGCAGCTGCTGGGACTGGCTCCTTGTGGCCTCTTTGGTGTTCCTCCTTCCCTAACAACCCTGTGACCCCCCTCTGGTTGTGTATGGACAAAGTTCAGTTGGAGTTATGTTCTTTTCTTCTGTTTTTCCTCTTTCTTTTCTTCTTTTAGATTTTTCTTTCTTTTCTTCCTTTTTCTTCTTCTTTCTTCTCTCTTTTCTTTTGCTGTTTGAAAAACTGAATGGCACGAAATCCTTTTTCCTCAACTTGGAGATTCCTGTATGGAGAAAAATCAATTTCTATATTTGCAATAAATTTCTTATTTAAAAAAAAATTACAAAAAAAAAAAAACAACAAAAAATACAAACAACAAAAAAACCCAAAAAACAACAAAGAAAGAATATGAAAAGCTGCTTCTGAGTCTGTTTGTTGCAGTCGTGCTTTGCAGAGGAGGTGGGATGGGATGGGATGGAAGAGGGGATGGGAGAAGCTGGGAAAGCTGGGACAGGCTGAAGGAGAAGGGCTGTGGATTTATCATCTGCTCCCCCCCAACCTCACAGTTTCTATGCCCTTGGATATCACCTTGTTTGGATGCATCCTCATTTTTAGGGAGCTCTCAGCTCTGCCATGGAACTGCTGCACCATGCTTGGCACTGCCTGGATGTTGGGCAATGCTTCCTTCCCCATCATCTACACAGCAAATCCTCAGCTGGAGGAGTCTCCAAAACCACAGAATCACAAAGGCTGGAAGAGACTTCTAAGATCATCAAGCCCAAACATACCTAGCACTCCCATGCCACTAAACTATGGCCCTGGGTAGAACATTTATACATTTCTTAAACCCCTCCAGGGATGGTGACTCCAGCACCTCCCTGGGCACCCTGGGCCAAGACTTAACAACTCTTTCAGTGTGGAAATTTCTCCTTATATCTAATCTAAACCTCCCCTGCTGCAACTTGAGGTCATTTCCTCTTGTCCTGTCCCTGCTAACCCTGGAGAAGAGACCTACCCCCATCTCACTCCAACCTCCTGTCAGGGAGCTGTAGAGAGAGCTAAGGTCTGCCCTGAGCCTCCTCTTCTCCACACTACCCAACCCCAGTGTCCTCAGCTGCTCCTCAGCACACTTGTGCTCCAAAAATCCTCCAGAGCTGTCTGAAGGGAGGCAGTCCAAGCCAGCTTGATTTGGCCATGGGTAGTGACTGATACCCTGATCTCAGCTCTTCCTAAGCATCAATATTTAAAGTCAAGAAATGCAGTCAGCAAATGGCTGGCTATTGGTGCATTTCTCTACTTAGTTAGGCCAATCTGTGCATGGTGACATAGCAGCCCCTTCCCTGCATGCCTTGTGTCTTCTCTGCCTCCTGCTTTGGTCATGTTTCTGGCCTCTTCCAAGAGTGGGGCTGCTGCTTGGCTCAGGGGGTTTCTTCTTTGGCCCTTGAGCTTTGATCAGATGGGGGGTCTGTGGCATTCAGGCCAGCTCAGGCTCTCTCCTGCTAATGTGAGAAGTTCTAACCATGCCTTCTGAGCTTCCTTCTTAGCTGTGCTGAGCTCGCAGCCTCTGCTCCTAGGGTAGGGAGGGGCAGGACTAAGTGATCCTAGGGAGCTGGGAATGTGAACACCAGAGTGACTTTCAGCTCCTGGATATAGATGCTGCAGTAGCTGACAACTCTTATTAATGCTTGAATTGGTTTCAGAGCAGCCTTGAGGGCAGATGCTACTACAGGCAGATGCTTCACAGCCTGATGTGTTCTGCACTGGGCTGGGGAAGAAGGATTGGGCATGGGAAGGGATGGTGCTGGGCTGTGCATCTCGAGGTGGGGGGGGGATGGACAATGGTGCACAAAAAGAGGAGCTCTGCTGGGCTTCATAGAATTGTCAGGGTTGGAAGGGACCTTAAAGATTCTCTAGTGTCACCCCCTGTGCCTGCCATGGGCAGGGACACCTGGCACTAGAGCAGCTTGCTCCCAGCCCCAGCCAGCCTGGCCTGCAACACTGCCAGGGCTGGGGCTGCCACCACCTCTCTGGGCAACCTGGCACAGTGGCTCAGCACCCTCCTGGCCAACAACTGCTGCCTAACCTCTAACCTCTAATCTAAATCTCCCCTCCTCTAGTTTGGATCCATTCCCCCTAGTCCTAGCACTACCTGACAGCCTAAAAGGTCCCTCCTCAGGCCTCTTGTAGCCCCTGCAGATCCTGGAAGGCCACAAGAAGATCTCCTGGGAGCCTTCTCTTCTCCAGACTGAATAACCCTAACTCTCTCAGCCTGTCCTCATAGGAGAGGTTAACCAGAGCTTCCTGTGCTTGGTGGAAAGCTGGAGCCTGGAGCTGAAGTGGATGTTCCTGGCATCATCTGCATCTCTGCAGTGCAGGGATCTGGGCCTTCTGAGGCAGGAAATCTCCAACTTTGGGAGAAATGAATGCACAAATTATGAAGAGGTGTAATCTAATCAGCAGAGTGTCCCCATGCTGATCATTTGGTTGCTTAATGCAGTTTTTGTCTCCACAGACCCTGTATTTCATCTGGTTGCTCTGCCACAGGGATGAGAAAGGACAAGATGTGTTTGCAGCTGCTGTCTAAGGGGGGAGTGGGAAGCTTTGGGAAGGGAAGGCTGTCAGGGCTGAAGTAATCCCAAATGTCCTGAAGCCAGGTAGGAGAGGCTGTGGGGCTTAGCGGGGGTGACACACAGAAGCACTGTAGTCAGCCCTGTGGGCCAAAATGACCTGTGCTGAAGGAGTTAAGCAGTGCCTGGAGTTAAGCAGCTTTGGTTGATCACAGTCAGAGACTTTGGGAGTCCTCTGCTCTGTTCTGGGTGCTGTGAGCTGGTGTGTGTCCCTGGTGGAGGGATGAGCTGTGAGCTGCAGCTCAGACTCTGCACNTGCATCCTAGGATGCCATTGGCCCTCTTGGTTTCACATGCAGCAAACCACAGTGACCTTTGCCTCCAGAACCTGCCTGGAGGACCAGAGCAGCTGCATCATGGAGTGGGGGAAAGGCCCAGGCCCAGGGAAGTGGCTGAGGTGGCAGTGGGAGGCAGGGGGTCAGCTGGGTGACCAGTGTGAGCTGCCCTGCTAAGGAAACCCATGGTGGGGAAGAGTGCAGCTTTGCATAACCTCTTATTTGAGGCTGGCTGCAGCCTCAGCAAGATGATCTGGTATTGTCCTGTGGTTGGTTCATGCTAATGTGCTTCTTTTTACCTCCCCTGGAGTTCAGTAACTTCTCCAAGCCATTATCTGCAGCAGCACAGGAAGAAGTGGCTTAGGCACGGAGCCTTTAGCTGATAATCCTATGGGACAGCTGAGATCTCCTCATCTGTGTGTGCACAGGTATGTGCATGTGTGTTGTGACATGGACAGGCAAATGGGCAACATTGTCCTCTCCTGGGCTGCCCCTCAGGACTGGTGGAACTGCAGCCTGGCAGCTCAATCCAGTTTCCAAGGCAAAGGTAACACTTCCTATCCAAATCCTGGTGGCTCTCACAGCTCCAGTGCCTAGGCACCCTGAGCAATCAGGGTTAGGCCAAGCCTAAAGAGCAAAGTGAGCCAAGCCTAAGGTCTCTCCCCTCCAGATAATGTTGGCTTCAATAGAACCAGTAGCCAACTGTTCTTCAGAGTAGCAAATGGATGAGGGTGTGAGGATCACACTACTGGCTTTTGCCCCAAGGGCTCTCCTTCAAGGCAAGGAGGGGAGTGCAGGCTAGGGAAGGGTCAGGCCAACATCTTGGGTTCACTCAGTTCAAACCAAAAGGTGTGTGTCATGCAGAGCTGGAGGACAGACTGAGATCTGCACAGAGCCCAGGGGCATTTGGGAGTGTCCTCAGCAGGGGACAAGAGGATGTCATGGAGCAACCTTTACACCTCCCTCCTTATCCTTGGAGGAAACAAAAAGTGAGAGAAGGCAAACTCCAACAGCCTGAGGATGAAAGAAGTTTAGGAGTGAAAGGACAGGAGAGGTGGGAGGAAGACTACTTGAAAGGAGGTTGGAGTGAGCTGGGGTTAAGTCTCTTCTCCAGGGTTAACAGGGAGAGGACAAGAGGAAATGGCTTCAAGTTGCAGCAGGGGAGGTTTAGATGGATGTCATAGAATCATAGAATCATAGAATCATAGAATGGCCAGGTTGGAAGGGACCTCAAAGATCATCCAGTTCCAACCCCCCCGCCACAAGCAGGGATGCCAAAACACTAGACCATGTTGCCCAGTGCCACATCCAGCCTGGCCTTGAACACTGCCAGGGATGGGGCAGCCACAACCTTTCTGGGCAACCTGTTCCAGTGCTTAATCACTCTCCTGGTAAAGAACCACCTCCCAATCTCCAGTCTAAACCTCCCCTCCTTCAACTTAAAACCATTCCCCCTGGTCCTATCACACTCTGATCTCCTAAAAATTCTCTGTCCCTCTGTCTTATAATCTCCCTTTAGGTACTGAAAGACTGCTATCAGATCCCCTCGAAGCCTTCTCTTCTCTAGGCTGAACAACCCCAACTCTCTCAGCCTATCCTCATAGGGGAGGTCTTCCAATCCCGTAATCATTTTTGTGGCCCTCCTCTGGACTCTCTCCAGCAGCTCCACATCCTTTCTATGCTGAGGACCCCAAAACTGGACACAATACTCCAGGTGGGGCCTCACCAGGGCAGAGTAGAGAGGCAG
>VWZO01010778.1:0-23196 GCA_013396975.1 Bucco capensis | reverse complement strand
AGAAGGATAGGGAGCTGCTGGAGAGAGTCCAGCACAGGGCCACCAAGATTATTAGGAGAGTGGAACATCTGCCCTACGAGGACAGGCTGAGAGAGCTGGGTGTCTTCAGCCTGGAGAAGAGGAGACTGAGAGGGGACCTCATTAATGTTTATAAATATGTTAAAGGCGAGTGTCAGAAGGAGAGAGCCAGGCTCTTCTCAATGGCATCCAATGTTACGACAAGAGGGAATGGGAGTAAGCTGGACCACAGGAGGTTTGGTATTAACCTGAGGAAAAACTTTTTTACAGTAAGGGTGACGGAGCACTGGAACAGGCTGCCCAGGAGGGCTGTGGAGTCTCCTTCTCTGGAGATATTCAAGAGCTGCCTGGACACATTCCTGTGTGACCTCGTCTAGGTGATCCTGCTCTGGCAGGGGGGTTGGACTAGATGATCTTTCTAGGTCCCTTCCAACCCCTAACATTCTGTGATTCTGTAATTACTACTTTGTCACCTTCAGAAGCTCAGCAATTTCCAAGCAAGTTCGTCATAATGAAAAGACATGGTGAATTAAGACATCACAGAAAGTGAATTCCATAATGTCTCACACCCAGTATGTTGGAGTCTACATTTGTTCCTGTTTGTTGGCTATTACAAACAGTAGCTTACTTCCTAGTTAAGTTTTAAAATACCTATCTGTTAATCCTGTTAAGAATTATTTTTTTTATATTGTTCTGCTGTATATCACCTTATAAGCTCATTTACACAACTGCCAAAGGCACCACAGAAATACCACCATATGCCATTAATGTGGGTTTAACTCCATCACCTGCTGGATAAGGCTCTAGTGGTCTGAGTAACTCAGCAGCACTCCTGTATAGATTGGACCCAACCCTTCATAGATCTGGACATCACATTTCAAATAATCCAAACAACCAAGCAGTCCTCAATAAATACTATTTATAGTATGGTGATCAATGAAGATATGAATTATGCAGTTTATGAACCTACATGCTCCCAGATCAGTTTTTATTTGCACATCCATTTCTTCTGTAGCTTTCTAAAAGGGAGCAGGAAAAAAATATCATGTATGATGACAAATGCTGTATGTTATTTTGGTAGTGCCAGAAAGGAAGTCAAAATACCCTGGGTCTTACTGGAAAAGGTAGGCTGGAGCAACCATTCACTCAACAGTCACCATTTTTGAAGGACTGTATAAGAGAATTGCTCAGTCAACTAAAATGCAAGGCAACCAAACAGTGCCTACTTTCTCTTGCACACCAGTCAAGAAAAAGATGTGAATATACTCACCTTTTTTGCTCTTTGTGCTATATTAGGCGTTCTAGTGAGGAGCTTTTCAATCAGGTATTCTCTATTCTGCAAAACCAACATTTGCTAAGTTAAAAATCAAGACAAGGGGAGAAGAAATTTCATGTAGATTTTAAGGCAGAGCAAAATTTACTCATAGGGTTAAACATTTTACCTTGGCTTTCTGGAAAAATTTGCATTTTAAAAGTTCTGCTGCTGTGGGCCTGAAAGATCAATAATAAATTAGAACAGAAAACAAAGACCCCTCTCAGTGAATACAGTACAAGGCGTTAATTACATGGTACATCTCTAATATTTCTGAATTAGTACTGTATGAATGGTGAATGAATGATAATGGCTACTAAATTAATTCACATGTACTCACTTATCACACATGAAAAAATTATTTTTATGGCAAAAATACCAAAAAAAAAAAGGAAAAAATAATCAATTTCTATGTTGCCAATTTTTTTCTTTCAACACAAATGCATTTTACCCTTAAAATAAATAAACGGAAAAAGGGTCAAGTATCATGTTCTTCCCCAAATGACTCTATGAATGTAACCCAACTTTGATCCGCAGCAATAAAAGAACTATTGCATGTTCCAAACTATAGCATCAATACCTGCTACTGTCATTCTTTTACTTCATTGATGTCAGCAGGTGTTCACAAGAAACTTTACTGACATTATTAATCTGAGGCATAAACCAAAAAGAGAGTCATCAGGAGCACCTTCCAACCAAATAGACAGCAAAAAAATACCAAAGCAACAGTTGTAAGGTCAAACCCCAGACATTTCACTTTTACTTGCAGTTCTGTCCAAGTCTCTTTCTTCCCATCATTGTAAAGGTTATATTTCTGATGTTTTCAACAGCTAATCACAATCTCACAGCTACCAAAGTGATCCCCAGAGAAAGATTTGTCTCCCCTAGCTTTAGGGATCTATAAAGCTACTTATATAGCCAAAGCCAGACTCTAGTACTGAAGCAGACTCTGGAGAGAAAGAAAAGCATCTCGGGATAAAATAAGATCTTCCAGGTTCTTTTCATCCTTTCCATTAGGAGCCTATAGCACTATTCAAGACTAATTTTGACATGGCTAAATTTAGGGCAGCCAAAATCTCCACAATTTATCACTTCTGGATGAACAGAAGCAACATCTGCTCTAGTTTTCCATTTGAATTAAAGCAAGAGACTGGATATACCACAAACTGGCTAAGATACTGGAAAGCTTCAATTTGGAAAATTTCAGTCTCAAAAAAATCCGGACCAAAATCTGAAGTTCTTTATTTCTCTGAGGACAAGTGAAGACAAAAGAAGTAGTATGCATGTACATCTGAAAGAGTAGTTGTGTATGCATGTTATCGGTTCACTTGCACTAGAAATAATGAAACAACTCCTGACATCAAACAAAAAGCATCCAATTTAGACAGAGACAGCAGTCCCATGGAGTACTTATTTTTCTTCCCCTTCTGAAGCACCAACTCTACAAAAAATGAGTTCTTATTTATTAGTGGTATTACTGTGGAGATCACTAGGCTTAGTAGTAATTCACACATAAACCTTGGGTGAGCAAAGAGGAAGGGGAACATTTGAAAATAAAATAAAAATTTAAGAAGTCAGTTTCTGTGTCAAAAGTTTTAAAGTTCTATCTCAAATCAACTCTTAACTTTAAGACAAGTTTCAGCGATCCAGTACCATCACATCTTACAACAGGAATATGCACAGTTAAAAGCTAGATTCTTAGTAAAGTTTTATCCAAACTATTGTTCTCCACTCCTCTACCATTAATTATGCCAGACACTTCTGAACTGGTATGGACATGCTTTCTGGGCCTGATTTCCACACCGATCATGGCAGTGAATTGCAGCTGAGGACTGTAAGCAGCATCTTCAGCACTGGGGAGACAGAGATACACCCACACACAGGTCCCCAAAAGAAAAACATCATTGTCTGAGATAACAGTGCAATGCTAGTCCTAGAATTTGCCACAATGAGCAGGCACTTCTCCCACAGCTGACATGATGACTGGTATGGAGGTATCTCCATGCAAAATTAAATCCTAACTTGGAAGGAACATAAAAAATAGTGATCATCCCACAGCATAAGGACACTTGCTCCTCAATTACAGTAACTGGCACACAGATCTAATCACCTATCTGTTGGTCCATTTGTTCAATTCAAGGCAATTTTGAGTATGAAGATACTGCATGTGTTTAAGTGCCAGTGTAATGAACTAGCCTGACTAGTTTAAATACTAATGTTTCAATATTGATGTTGTAATTACAGATCAGGTAACTGAGCATTATGTATTCAAGGAGAGAAGGAAAATGAATTAAATTATTTACTTTTCATGTTTTCATATAAATTTAATCTTGCCCTGAAAACTTCTGGACACTGGAACCTAAAGAAGCTTGATTATCCAGAACACATTTCATTCTTATCTGTAAGCAGCCAAACTGCAGTGCTAAACTTAAAGAACCAGGACTTGCTACTAAGACCATAAATTGTAACAAGTTTGGGAATCTGAAAACAGTACAGAAATGATCCTTCAGTTTAAAAAAGAATTTGGAGGATTTCAAGAATACAGATGTTGTCATGCAATCTTTTTTCTTAACTATACTTGTTCTCTTGCATTGCTGCTGTAATCTTTCCAACTTGACTTCCTACAACAACATCCTGGACTTAAGCTAGCGTAACATCAGTAAAGAGAAGTACACACCATGGAAGACCCATGCAGTACTCAATTAGGATTGCTCTCATAGAAGAGTCTTCCCAGAAATACTAGCTCTGAAACTCTTAAGTGATATATTAAATATCCTTAGGAAATAACATTAATTAGAATGTGCTTCCTCCAACTCTTCAGCAAAAGAAACCTACAAAAATGGATCTGCATAAAAATTTCTAAAGAATAAATAAATTCATCATTCTGGGAACTTGAGACCTCAGTAATGGCTTTGGAATACATGTTTAATATTTCCACCACCTTGGCTATCACATTCATAAACAGAGCAAGAAAGAGCAAACGAAAAAGATACTAAGACATGCAATTACCTACATAAAAGCAAGGAAATCTCTAAGTGCACTTGGAACCCCTAACTTTACAGTAAAAATTAAATACCTCTTAATAAGTAATCTTCTCTGGAAACATCCAAGTTAAAGGCAATACTAATCTTATGTCACAAAATGAGAAAAATCAGCATAAATTATTATTTGAGAGAGAGACAGACACACAGACAGAGGGAGATATATACTGCTATGTTCGGTTACCAACAGAGAAATTAAGATGTAGAGCGAGGAGTTTTGTTTATCTGATAGAGTTTCAACAAACAAACAAACAAATTTATTCAACAGTATATTTAAGTATAAATAGATGATGTTAACAACTGAGAAGAAGAAAACATACGCAACAACTGAGAAGCAATTTCTTCACACCAGATGATTTAAGGTTGCTATTTACAACATTAAAATCATACACTTAAAGGCAATGTTTAAACACTGGAACTTTAAGTAGCTTGTATCTTTAACATAATTCCACTGTACATAGCAATAATGACCTACCTTTTGGAAGGATCTTTTTGAAGGCATAATGAAATTAGTTTTCTAAAGGATTTGCCATACTTTTTCATCATCTCCTTGTCCTCTATACCTGTCTCTAAAGTGGGAGGGTCATTTTGAAGCGTCAGCATTAACACCTACAGTAAGCCCAAAAAAGAGGGATAGTAAACAAAATCAACTCAAAGCATGTAGAAACTAAAAGAGAATAAATATTCAACAGAGTACACAGATTTTGATATCTTGAGTCACTACTGAAAACTAAGTAGTGCTAACTATCTAGCAGCATTAATAATACAAGTAACAGCATTAAGTAATATAAAGTGATTGTTACTTTCATAGGAGGGTATTTGTGATAAGGTGCTGCTCCTGTCGCTAACTCAATGGCTGTTATCCCAAAACTCCACATGTCAGCCTTG
This sequence comes from Bucco capensis, assembly GCA_013396975.1. Lineage (NCBI taxonomy): Eukaryota > Metazoa > Chordata > Aves > Piciformes > Bucconidae > Bucco > Bucco capensis. The sequence goes on along the minus strand of VWZO01010778.1, from coordinate 17,937 downwards.
AAGTCATATCCTCGTACCTGGAATAGAACCAGAAAGGAAAAACAAGGTGATGTGTCAAGTTCCAAAGATTAAGGACTGGAAGTATTTTTTTTCCTTCCCCCCCTCCCCCCCCCCCAGATTAGGAATACCTGCTCCATTACTTCAGGTGCCATCCAACATGGAGTACCAACAAACGTTTTCCTTACTTTATTACGAGTAACATCCCCTCCTGTTGCTAAAAATGCACTAACGCCAAAATCTGGAAAGGGGGAGAAAAGTAAAAAAAAAAAAAATCTGTTAAACTACCAGTAAAAAAGCAAAAGTTTTACAGTTCAGAAACAAAGTCAATTCATAAAGGTCTATTTTATAGAAACTCTCCATTGCAGGGCTTACATTTGTTTCATGACCCATTGTCCTTGAAATGCTACAGAATAGATGGGGTAGTTTTATCCAGGAGATCTGCACTAGGACACTCTCAAGTTTAACCTCCTTCCTGAATAAGGTTACGAAGAACTCCAGTATATTTTCAATTTAAGGTTTTCAAATGTGCACTTTGAGCCAAGGTTTGAAAGGTTTGCATTTGCTGCTGTTCAAGGATAAGAAGCTACTTTTGTACAGCTACAAAATTTGAATGGGACTTGAACAAAAGGGAATACTATGTATTAAATACTCATGGAGATTTGACAAATCAAGGATAATCAGCAAAGTATTTAACAGCAGACCTAACATAAGTAGTTTTTTCCAAATTCCAAAACAGCAAAAAAACTTAGTGTTCTATCAACCTGTCACTACATCAGTGATAGGTGAATGGGTGAGGCAGGGGATAAATTGAAGAAAGAAAAGCAGATTATTACCAGTAGAAAAATACTGTCATTTTGAATAGAGCTATACAAAGAGTATTTTAGACTGTGCTATTTACAATCCAGTTGTACTGAAATCAAGTAGTTAACTATAGGCCTACTTCAATTTTTATTTTTCTACTGTTTTCCTATTCTTCCCTGATTTTAAGGTTGAAATAAAAAATCCATAACCACAGAAAACCTGGTTTTATTACCTTCCACTAAACAACCATTAAGCATTACAGACTCAAATTCCAGACCTCTTCTGCACAGCTAAAACACACAAACAGTAGACAAGCAGAAAGCAAGCTTCAAGCAATAGATTTTCATATTCTCTGCAGCTTCTTTGATAAATTAAAAAAAACAACAAAAACAAACCACAGGTTTTTTTCCCCCAAAAGCTGTTAAGTTATAGAATAGACAGGTTTTGGTTCTACACACTGTGATACTGTGATACTTCTGAAAAGCATTAAAAGTCTCAGAAACACTAGCTTCTAAATTTTTAATGCCCTAAAAATCAATGCTGGCATTAGTTTTCTGAAGAGGAACTACTGCGTATAAGGAAAAATTAAATAGGTAGAAATAAAAATAAATAAATGCATAAATAAAGGAGAGATATGGAAAAAAACTGAAGTCCTTTTACTATCAAAGATAAATAGTTTGTATTGGACAATTTTTAACAGGTCCTTTCAGAAACTGAGATATACAGCCAAAATACTGACTTAACCTTTTCTCCCCTACTGCTGTTTTTAGCTGTTAATATAACATTTATTCTGAAAATGACAACAAACAGCAAATATAAATGGATGAGGGAGGATAAGAAGAAAAAAAATCAACCCAAAACTTGAGTAAACTCTCTTCTTCTATAAGCTTCAAAATGAAATATTGCAACACTACACTAAGAAAGCTATGATGAGTATTTCATTAAGTCAAGTGAACATTTCACTATACTAGTCAAAAATTGTTGTATGTTCACGGACAGAAAGAGCACTTTGGTGGCTACTCGACAAAAAATAAGACCTTAATTTCCCATCCTAGACATAGCTTTCAGAAATACAGATTATTTAAGGAAATACATGATCTACAGTGTTACACTCCCTATCACATAGGAGGCAAGGTATTATTGAGAACAATTTACAAAAAGAGGAAAGGAAATGTATTACAAGGAAAGAGCTGAACAATTCAACAGTGTTAGGCACCAAAAGCCACAGCTAATACCAAAGGGAAAAAAAAAACCAACAAACAAATTTAATGAAGAGCCCTGATAAAAGTGTATTAGTAAATCATTTTGAAATTAAAGGTATTAGAGCTGCCCAAATAAGCATAGCCTACAAGTTATTTATTCCCTAACATCTTTTTCACCTCAGCCAGGGCTGAGGCTCCTGGCCAAGATTCAGCCAAAACCAATCTCTAGGGTAAGGATCAGGTTTGGGAGAAAGACAAAGCCACTGCTTCCATGACAATGGAGCTGCAAAGCAGCTGCTGCAGGAAGCCACAAGCTGCAAGGACATTTCTGCCCTAACTTTCTCATTTGGGCAGTGGCTGTAGACTTTAGCCTAAGGCTCAGACAAGGCCATGTGTAGGCTTACAGTTAAGACTGAGAAAGAAATAAAGAATCAAGCTCCCATGATACTGAGGCTGGCCAAGGAAATCTCAGCCTGCCAAACAACTGTCTCTGATAATCTTTCTCCTCCCTCTGGCTTATCTAAGGCAGAGAACATTTCTGTGGGTATGGATTACCATACAAGTGAAAAGCCTGAAAACCACTTGTGCAAAGGGTAAGTTCATATACCCATGCATAAAACTGAAGAGTAGGATCTTCTGCTTAAACTTATCAAAACGCACATTCTTTTTCTGACAAGTATTACTGAAACTATCTTTTCTTATATGGACGAAATGCATCATACAGCCCATGCCTTCTGCACTTCCACCAATCTCTGTATGATTGCTCTTCGCTACATGCTCCTTACCTCATCTCACAGACCTACTCCTTTACTGGTTTCTTTGATATTTTGACCTCTACCAGGCAATTCAGGCTTAGAAGGCTGAAATCTTGAAGAAGTACCACTCATTCTGGTTGCCCAAAGCACCAGATGTTACAATCCCGAGAGTTTCTAGTAGAATGCAGGAGCTGAAAAACCGCAGTGACTATTTAACATCTGCTCTATACAAAGGAATGCTCTACTTTAAAAATAAGCCTCTCCAACTAAAACAGAACAAAACCGTGTATTTTCTCTTTCCCACCAAAGACCAAGCAGATTGTCTGTGCAGAACCTCTCAAGTCCCTAATCAGAGATCTCTGTAGAGCTATCCACACAAAATCTTTTGTCAGAGAAACACTGGGCTGAGCTTCATTTGTGAGCCACGGCCCTTTACAATCCAGAAACACTAGTGGACAACCGTATCTTCAGATATTACTCCTCACAAATACTAGTAGTGTGTGCCATGGACAAATCTTTTCATTATAGAAGCTTGGGGTGTAGGACAACAGGAGTTAAAAGAACGTAAGTTCTTCCAGCAAATAAAAAGAATTAAAATTAAAAGGTACTTGTTCTTCAATGATTGAAGGAGATTTTACTTCGTCAAGGTGAAAAGAGGTAAAGCAGAGGAATTTCAATGTCTTTGAGATTGAAAATTGGCTTTCAGTTAATGTGTAACCTTCAGCTGTCCCAAACAGAACAGCCTCACACCAACAAAGAAACAAGTTTGATGCTGCTGCACTTTTTTTGAAGATTGGCAATAACCAGGTATTGAAATAATGCACCATGGAAAGATACATTCCACATATCTATCCAGCAACCAAACTTGCTCAGTCCCACAGTCACTGAATGCCTTAGCAGAACAATTCAAGCCTTAGAAATTAAGATGCCTACAGCAAAAAGGAGGAAAAGATCAAGAAACCAAGCCCTGGAATTGAACTAGAAAGGGATAAATGAAGCTGTTGTTTGAATGTTATCTGATTACTGGGAGAGTAGACTTGATTATGTGTGAAAGTAATAATCTAAAGTCAACAGCTTTATTTCAGATGGCTTACGAGATTTTATCTTTCAACCTTTTATTTTTAATTAAGCTAGTTGTCTACGTATCTACTGCTTTACAATATAAGAAGACCTAAAAAATACTTGAACAACACATATCCAGCATCTCAGCAGTTGCCCGAAGTGCTTGTCCTGGTTTGGCCTAAAACCAAACAATTCCGTTTTAGTGATTTTACTTTTCAGCTGCAACTGCTCTAATTAACTGCACTTTCTGAAGCTAGCAGCTTGTTTTTCCACAGAAAAGACCCAGTGTTATGGAATTATGGCCATGGAATTGAATGCACCAAGGTCACGGGTTAGATCTTGTATCCCATGAAAGGGGTGCAGAGCAAAGGCCCTTTGCTCCTCCCTTTAGGGAGAAGTGGAGTTCAGGTGACCCTAAAGTGACCAGCTAGATATTCCACACCATTATGTGTCATATCCAATATAAAATGAGGAGGTCAGTTTTCCCACTTTCCCTTTTCTTCTTCCTTTGATGGTCAGCATTTGAGGAGGATTATATCCTCTCTTCAACCCCAATCAAAGGTTCCAGAATCCAGATCACCCCACCAGGCTACAAGCCTGGTGCTGAGCCTACTCAGTGATAAAGTGGTTCTCAAAAACGGGATTTGGGGTTCAATTTTTGCTCTGCATATATTTGTAAACATTTTATTTTTATTATTTTATTAAAGTAGTTTTAGGTTTTTTTCCCAATCTGTAAGTCCTCTCAGCTCTTTATTGCTGTTTTCCTTTCCCAGGGTTAGGAGAGGAAGAGGAGTAATAGGGAATGACTGTCACTCAGTTAGGGGTTGCCACAGCTCCCAGCCCACAGCATTACTGTACAAAATGAAGGTACGCCTAGTGGACAAGGGGCAAGCAGTAGATGTCATATACTTGGATTTTAGTAAGGCCTTTGACACTGTCTCCCACCATATTCTCCTAGAGAAGCTGGCATCATATGTTTAGACAGGTTTATCCTTTGCGGGGTAAGGAACTGGCTAAAGGGCCAAGCCCAGAGAGTAGTTGTCAATGGGGTTCATTCTAGTTGGTGGCAGGTCGCCAGTGGTGTTCCCCAGGGCTCTGTGTTGGGGACAGCTCTGTTCAATATCTTTATCAATGATCTGGATGAGGGGATCAAGTGCACTCTCAGTAAATTTGCAGATGACACCAAGATAGGAGGGAGAGTTGATCTGCTTGAGGGTAGGGGGGTTCTGCAGAGGGACCTGGCTAGGCTAAAGCAGTGGGCTGAGGCCAATGGGATGAGCTTCAACAAGGCCGAGTGCCATGTCCTACACTTTGGTCACAATAATCCCATGCAACACTATAGGCTTGGGAAAGAGTGGTTGGATTGCTGCTCAGCAGAGAGGGGCCTGCGGGTGCTGGTAGTCAACTGAAAATGAGCCAACAGTGTGCCTAGGTGACCAAGAAATCTAACAGCATCTTGGCCTGGATCAAAAATATTGTGACCAGTAGGACCAGAGAAGTCAGTACTCAGTACTCAGCGTTGGTGAGGCTGAACATAGAATATTGTGCTCAGTTTAGGGCCCCTCAGTACAAGGAGGACATAGAGGCATTAGAGCGCGTCCAGAGAAGGGCAACAAGGCTAGTGAGGGGTCTGGAGCACAAGTCTTATGAAGAGTGGCTGAGGGAACTGAGGTTGTTTAGTCTGGAGAAGAGGAGACTCAGGGGAGACCTTATTGCTCCCTACAACTACCTGAAAGGAGGTTGTAGCAAGATGGGAATAGGTCTCTTCTCCAGGGATAACAGCAAGAGACAAGGGGAAATGGCTTCAAGTTGAAGCAGGAGACGTTTAGATTAGTCATAAGGAGAAATTTCTTTACTGAAAGGGTTGTTAGTTCTTGGAATAGGCTGCCCAGGGAGGTGGTGGAGTCGCCGTCCCTGGAGGCATTTAAGAAACATTTAGATGCTCTCCTTAGGGCCATGGTTTAGTGGTATGTTAGTGATAGGTATGGTTGGGCTTGATCTTAGAGGTCTCTTCCAACCTTTGTGATTCTGTGACAACTGTAGGGCATAATCAAGTGAATAAATAAATACTAAGTATCTTGTTAAAATTCAAGTCCGTAAAATTGACTACCTACTTAAAAATGTTTGAACTACAACCAGTAGACTTAAAACTGCTTCAATTAGTTAATGGTTCACCTGCCAGCCAATCTTTTCCAGACCAGTTTCATAGATTTCAAACACTGGAATATTAAAGCCCTCAAAATCTACACTTACATGGGACTTTAAAAGTATTGTTTAGATAAAAAATAACTTTTGGCTACATCTAGTTTTATTACTGAGGGCTACTAAACACAGCTTTCATCACTAGGTTATGACCTATAAACTGTGAAAGGCTTGGGAGTATGCTGGGAGAGGGGCAGGTATCACCACGTGCTTGCTCTGTTTTTCCAGATATCTGATACTAACTTGAGAGATGAGATATGGAGTCTTGCTCAGTATGTAAGCTCTTTTCAAGAACAAGTAATTTGATCCTTATAGACTACCACTCAAGAAGAATATAGATACATTCAGAGGATATTTAAGATGCCAAATTCTATCCAGCTGATACCATTGCAAGACAAATGGTAGAAATGCCAAAAATACTTCTCAGTGAGATATCTCATGCACCTCAGCAGCTAGTTAAGTTACAGCAAAAGACTTCAGGAAGGGCAGTACATACAGATTTTTGAATGCCCAAGAATGATTACAATTACTTGCAAAAATAACTAAAATAAGCTTCAACAGAAATATGAGTTGCTACCATTTGCAAGTTATTTAAGGTACAAGGGTGATTCAGAAGGAAACACTAAGAAGACATAAAAAAATTTCCTTATATATTTGATGGGACACAGAAAAATACAGAATGATTTCTAAATCATGTATCATTAGCCTAGAATCCTGAAATTGGAACCAGATAACTTGCAGCTACAGCACTCTAAAAGCCAGCACAAAACCTTCTATCTGTTGCCTCTAAAGCAGCTGCAAGTACCTTTTTCTTTTTTTTATCTAGCCACTACTCTACCACTGCCATTACCTGCTATTTGCACAGAGCCATCTTCACCCAGAAGAATGTTGCCAGCCTTCAAATCTCTAAAATGAACAAACAGATACTACTTTTATGGATGAAAGTACATATGTGCATATTTAATGTAAATAAATAAATATTGCATACTAATTAGGTTCACAAGATAGCATTTTAAAATTTAAAAGACAGAAGCAGGAATGAAGTATAAAATGTAACTGATTTACAATAAAACAGTGCAGAACTCACTCTCTCAGATTATCTCTCTAGTATAAAAAGACTCAAATTCAGCTGTGTCATTAAATGACAGAATTATTTAGGTCCTAATTTGGTTTTACTGTCTTTTATAAATACAATCTCACAAACTGAGAGCTTACAGTGCTTTAAAGCAAGAATTAATGCTTTTGCACATCCAACTGCATCCAACGGAAAAAAAAAGTTCTCCTCTGATCTCTTCAGAGAAGAGACCCATCTTCAACAAAAGTAAATATACTCTAGATTTTTGTCCAACAAAGCCATTAAAGCTCAGGAATAGCAACCATATTTTGAGATATGGTACCATGATGAAAAGTTACTTGACACTGGATCTGTCAAAAATTCAGCATGTGCTTAACAGTCAGCTCTATCCATTTTATACACTATTCAGGCATAATGTTAAGAAGAAAGCTTTCTGGGTAGCTTGTTTTTATAGAAATGTGCATCCCATTCTTAATATGCAGGCTAAATCTTTCATACAGAATATATGATAAACACTAAGAATCTGAGCAGATCAATCTTTCCAAGATTTACTGAAAATAATTAATACATTGCTACTGAAAGGTAACAAAAACTGTTGCCTTATACAAAAACAAGAACACATTGAAATGACAGAATAAAATCCCTCAGCAATCCTGGAAAATATTCAACTGACAAATGCCACCTGACACAGGATGCCCTGAACTACCACAGCTTTCATCTACAACATACATGGTAACAGGAATGCACACTGTATCATCTTGAACAGGACTGCTGTGGTACTGCAGTTTACAAATAAGATTTAGTAAAAAAGGAGAAATCTCAGATGTAACAAATAGATCTTTTTATCTTTTTTTAAGGTTCTTTAAGAATAAACAAGGAGAATTCCCAAATCCAACCTCAAAGGGTCCTGCTATCCTTAAAAGCTAATGAATGTTCTTTCTGCAACAATATCAGCTTAACAATGAATTAAGGTTGAGGCAGATCTTTGGCATTCAAGACGAGAAGTCAAGATAATTGTTATTTATTTCTCCATTTATCTCAATTTTCTCTCTGTAAAAGGAGGAAATAGCTCTTGATTTACATCAGAGGCAGTTCATTTATAAGATGAGACATAAGAAGTATACATAAAGAATAATTACCATGTCACATCTGCGCTACCTCCATTCTCAGAGTTCTGTCTGCAGTGAATCTGGGTTTTGTTTAAAAGATAGAAGGCTGATGCTTGAAACAGACAAGAGAGCCTTTTGTAGGTACCTTCTTTAAAAGGCAAATTCACCTTAGTAAATGTAATTGGAGAGGTCAGAGCACAGCACTTACAACATCTAAACAGTGGAAGCAATCTGTGGGTTGCTACAGTAGCTGTTAATAGACCACCCTGGGCGATCTGCACAATTTATACTGAGGAAGTCAGTGGAGAGAGACTATATAGAAGAGAACAATCCACTAGATACACGTACACCAAGATGCAGTTCCATGGTACCAAACCCAAGCTTCAAGTGTGGTCATAGAGGTCTAGACATTACTGTTTACCAGAAGAAAATAAATTTCACAATTACACAGCAGTGCCCATGTGCCCAAGATTAAAGGTTTACTGCACAACATAATAACAAAGTTACAGGCCATACCACATAAACAAGATTCAGATTAGATATTTGGAGTACCAGTAGGCACAGGAGTAGAGACCACAGTTCTAGCATACTCAGCACAGCACAATAACCTATCCTAACTCTAAGAGAGAAAGACAGGATAAAGACCAAGTACCAAGTATTAGTGACAAACTGCAGTCAAGATTGCAATACCTACCCAAGCAGCATTATTTGATAATTGCTGATTGCATTTACAGTATGTGAAAGGGGCAACTCAATTTTCTTAGCCAAGCAGCTGACCAGTATCAACAAACTATATATACAACTTTGAAAATGCTTTTCACTGTGTATATGCTCCTACCTGTGAATTTGCCCATTTCTGTGTAGATAGTCTAAGCCCTCCAAGACTTCTTTAAGAATTGTTGCTATTATGGGTTCTTCAAGGACACCATTTTTGTGCTCTCCTTTGTTGATAATATACTTTATTATATCAAGCATTGAACCTATGTTGCAGATCGGGGGGGGGGGGAACAAACCACAAACAAATACAGCATTACTGTATCAGATTCTTGATAAAGTTGTATTTCTTCATTCTTCCTATGCTAGTGCAGTTTAATCTTTCCATATATGTGTAAAGACCTCATGTATAACTCTCAGAATAAATCAAGTGTGCTACCTTGTTCAAACAAGAAACAAAGTACTGTTTTTTTGTCAAGAATAGCATAACAGTCAAGGATCCATTAGAAAGATCTGCTAACAGCTTGCTAAACTATCATTTATTAAAAATTTAGTAGTATCCCAAATTAAACAGACAAGTACAGCAAAGGTTTTGGTTTATTATCCAGCTAGATTATAATTCATGTGTTCATGATACAGAGTAAACATGCAATGCAAGACTGGAAGGATATATTCTCTGCAAACAAATGATGACAACATTCCTAATGACACCCAGGTTGACAGTGAACTACAGTTAACATAAATTTCAAGGAATCTGATATCAACATTTTATTTTTATCCAAGCATCTTTCAACAGCTCCTCAGTTTCCCCTACTTAGCTGTGACAGGATTTTAATACATCGCTTCAGAATGAAAAATTACAGTAGTTAGATCAAGAGAATTTATCTCAATAATTCTTAGCTTGCGCTATCAATATACATATACAAACTTTTTAAACTTGCACACTCTTTCTATAACACACTTATGTCTCACATTTCACCCTATGTAGTCTCTCTCCCCTCCCCTTACTTGGTTTAGGTTGATTAACTCAAAGAATGTACATTAGAAAAAAAACAATTTCCTTCCAGATAAACAAGTAAAACCAGTAACTTACCCCCACTTAAGAGCTTCATAACCAGCCAAAGTTCATCCTTCACCACAAAAGATGTGTAATAGGTCACCACGTTGGGGTGATTGCATTGACTCATTGCTTGAATTTCTTTCTGTAAGAAATACAAAGCCCAACATAACACAGCCAGCTATCAGTTCTGCTTTTATAGAGAAAAAGTTCAATTTCCAAAGTGAAATACTGTAACAGAACTGAAATGTACACAGAATACGCATCAAGGCACCAAAACATTTCAATTTACCTACAGATCTGCATGCAAGACAAAACATTATTGCAAAGAACACAAGGGACTTTTGGCCAGGAGATTGAGGCATAATCACATAAATTTTCTTCTGAAAGCAGCAAAGAAATTACTGTTAAAATCCCAAATTTGGAGTGAGCTGAAGGCGAGGTACAGGCTGGACAACAAAACACGAGGAAAGATCAAAATCTACTGCCTTTCCTGTTCAAAAGGGGTATGAAAAGAGTAGAACAGGTGCAGGTGAGAAAGGAGGAAGGAACCTGTCAGACAAAGGACACAGCACCACTGGCTCAGCTACGGTGGGATGGACAGGTGGACACCAGAGCCACACAATCAAACAGAAGTGCAAGAAGAAAAAGCAATGTTACAGAGGAGCATTGGCAGAGGAAACAATTGACTAGAGGAGCACACAGTCACCAACATATGCACAACGCAGCACTACCAAGCAACCCCATCTATGACATGCCACAGCTGTACACATTAAGAATGACTGCCTTGTATCTGGTATTTCAAGCAGAATCCTTTTTCTATTCACTCTTTCACATAATTGTTCTGTAACACCTTTCCAGCAGCTCTCATTATCCTGCCAATCATTTATGTAGGAGCGTTTAGGCCTCCTTTGCACTGGAGGGTTTAGCCTCACACCAGCTTACGCTCCCACAACCCTACTCCATCTCCACCTCCAGCCATACAGCCCTGATCCACCTCTGGTGCCAGAGGACATGCTCCTGCAGGGTGAACTGGTCAGTGAGCCATTGTGGGTAAAAACCAAACTCTTCAACCTCCCACCCCTCTCTCAAAAGCAACTACTTGCAGGTGGACCTATGTTACAAATGCAAGGCAGACACTGTGGCAGTCCCACTTAGATTGATTAGAGCTGCCATAGATGCCATTTTCAGCTTTCAACCTCAGTTTAGCAAGTGTTTGAAAGAGGAGCTTTTTTTGTTGTTGTTATTTGCAATGGATTAAAGATGACAGCTGCTTTCTAATAAAAAGTTAACTCTATGTATTAAAGACTGATTTAATACGATAATGCCTGTTGGTGACTATTAAGTCAGGCCATAGTTTGACACACATTTCAGCTGCTGTCCAAAGTTCTCCTCCCTATGCAACTTCTGAGCCCTGAACTACAGAAGAATGAATACTTGGATAGTCATGCAATAAGCCTGAATAACAGTAATTTGCAAAATAGCTTTACCCCCACCCAGGGAGACAGTAGGTTGAAAATAGAAGGTAGGTATGTGTGGCACATTTCCCTTTCCCAGAGGTCATTTCATCTTAAACACAAGTCGAGTTACTGCCTCAGTTTCTTAATTTAGCTATCCATAGCAAATTGTAACTGCAACTCTCCCACTCTTTCTTACTATTTCATTTCTTGCACTGTTTTATTATTTTCCCATGCTGGTAATATAAAGACATCTCATAAAGTCTACCTGCCACTATTGGGCAAAAATACACCTCAGCTATTTTAGTCACACACTAATAGTGCACAAATGTAACTAATCGACTGTGTGTAAGCTTCATTATCTTTAGCTGAAACATGCTTTGAGTATTTTGTCTGCCTGCATCAACTTATCAGCAAAAATTGATCTATTGTAGTAACCATGGCCAAAGGCATCTTGTGTCTCAGCTTTAGTGACTTTTTCCGAAGACAATCTTTGAAAACAAAAACAAACAAACAGAAAGCACTCCATGAGAGATAATGAGATTAAATTTTAGGCAGGAAAGTGTTAATTTCAGACTTGCAGTTCTGGAGAGACCCATCACACAAAGAATGTTAAGCCTCCACAAACATCAGCTATTTGCCTGAGGCCCATGACATGCACAGGTGAGGGAGAATCTCTTAAAATACACTGTCAAAGGAAAAGCTTGCACCAGGACATCCAGGAGAACACTCTGGAGCTTTCTTCACATTCGCATCACTTTAGACATGCAACAGCATCAAAGCTATAACAGCACTTAAAATTTAAAAGTCTTGCCCTCATCCTCCTGCTTCTCCCTTCCTTGTGGCTGCCACAAGTGTTTGTGCACTGCATCAGAAAATACGACCAGGTTAAAAGCTAACTTCTTTTTCCTGATCCAGTTTCACTGAGCAGCTGCATAAAAATGTGTGTCAGCCTAAAGGTAGGTGAGTGACACAGTCAATAAGCAACTGCAAGACAGCTCCTTTCAGTGCTTAGCCACAATGCCCGCAGGGCCAGGGCCAGCTCCCAGTGACCAGGCAGGTGCCACAGCCCTGTGGGTGCTTCCCTGGGGCCTCCTTCATGAACACCTAGGGTTCAGCTGTTTGACATCCAGGGTTTGGCATACCACACAAGGAGCTCCTCCACAGAACATGTCTTGAAGGACTATCCTGAACAGCAACACAAAAAATTTAGAAAATCTATCCTATCAAATAAGCCATTCCATAGAATGTTCTTTGGTTTGTAATGCTGAGGGTTTTGTTTGTTTTGAAAAACTGGAGGTAAGGGAATGGCGAAGATATCCAGTGAGGACAATACTAATGACAGGAACTTTTTTCTTAGCTCACAGGGTTAAGTTACATTTAGCTTACAATAGTAAGAACACAGGACATTGCAGGAAACAAGAGTATTAAATTCCAGGAGTTTGGCAGTTTGTGTAACCTTAGTATTATTTAAACTCCCTCCCACATTGCTTTTCTATTTTAACTGACACTGGCCCAAATCCTAAGTCTGCTTACTCGGGCAGCAGGCTTTCTGCATTTTCCACTTCTGTGAAGGCCACACAGCTGAGAATTTGTGAAGTGTGCCTTTTACACACCATTCATGAGCACTCAGCAGCAGGATTTTACAAAACAGTATGTTCAGAGAACAGACAAGAGTTTTAGAACATCCCTATGCCTATGGAAACTGGTTGGTCAGAAAAATAAGTGATTGAAAATTGAACAGTCTCAAAAATGGTGCTAAAAAACTCAAAAACACAAATGCATTCTAAGTATTATCAACTGAAATAAAAATGTTAATACAGTTGTAACAAGAGTTTTGAAGGTCAGTGATGCCCTTTTCCAGAACAACTTCTCTATCTAAAAAAAAAATACAAAATTAAAATCTATTAGAACTGAGTCAGACTAAGTATACTACTCCTCCTCACAGAAATAATAAAAAGAAGCAATATGCATGCACATGTGTGTATGCACATACAAAAATAAAAGGAATCATACAAGGCCTTCTTTAATATATTTTTTCCCCTCCTAACCAGGAACTTGTAAAGCTCAGACAAAAACACATCAACAAATCAAAGAAACACAAAATCTGAACACAGAAAAGCAGAAATTAACTTATGTTAAAAAAAAAAAGAGATGATATGGACAGCTGTCTTCGCATCAAAAGAAGCAATATGGCACTAAAAATTCAAGACCTATTGCTTCATTTGGCAGACAGTGGACACACGTCAGCTGTAAAGATACTCAACAGTTGCTAAGGTAACATTGTACAAACTGGTAACTAACTGCAGTCATTTCTCCAGATCACCTGAATACCTCAGATTTTTGGCACTTTTTTCTGCGTTTATTTGGTTTAACTTTTTAATTCTTAATTCCCATTATTAGTTCAAATTCTAACAAAAAAAAGATGAAGATTAGTACTTCTGGGTTTACAGAAATAGTCTGTATGGACTGTAGATGTTAATACATCATGCACAGCATCTCACCTTGGGCTGTTCTCTTTCTTAGCACAGTTCAGAACTTATCTTTTGAGTTTTTAGTTGACAGAAGTCTCACTACCTCAGAGGCGGCATCCACTACCACAATCCTCCTTTAAAAAACACAGTAATGTCCCATACAAACTGTTACATAAACTGAAGGTGAATGCCATCAGTCACCAGGGGAAGAACATTTTGGGTCCTCCACTGCACAAAAAAACCATTTTATCTGAAGAAACTGGATGGACCATACCCTCTGTATCAAATTCAAGATATCTTTTGCACTGGCAATTCCCTGCTGAGGAGATCATTTCCTTCAGAGGCAGGAATTTCTGCATTAGAAAAAGATCACAGTCTCTAGGCAGTAGTATAACCTGTGGAACAGAAGAGAGTGTTCTCACTTTTAGAATGGTTTTGTGTCCTTTACTCTTCTTATGCTGCCTACATGTAAGTATGCAGTAGTCTTATAAGCATCTGACTAGGAGCATTAGAAAACAACAGGTTTTGGCTTTTAACAGTTCTTTGCAACTTTATCTGGATTGCCATAACCAATGCAGAGGAAAAATTCTTGTGGTCCCTTTTACAAAGGGCCTCTTACAGTTCCATTCCTCCTCTGATTAGTAACCCAAACAAACAGCATTCCTCAAATGGCTTGTTATGGCCTATTGGATGAATGCATGTTATTAGATTTCACAAGAGTTTTCTAGTGTAGACAACAGTGTAGCCATTTGTACTCTTCCCATCAAAACCTGTCATTACAAAATCATCCAACAACTAGTTTTTGTCATGTTTTGGTGCTTTAGATACTTTATGGAGACATACTAAATTTTACCTTTGTACTTTTCATCAGTGTTTAACCAAAAGGAAATGTATTTTTCCTCAGTTTTAAGCAAAGACAGATAATCTTTTGAAAATCAAGTCTCTAGAAAGTAAGGGGTAAGATTCTTCCCACAGTTCTCAACAGATGGTTATCCCAAGATTCAAATTTACACTTCTTGTTTTTGTGCCATTAGAAAATACACGTTAGTAAAATATATTTTTAGGGGAAGGGCATACTTCTTCCAGATTATTTTCAAATCCTTTTCTTATTATTATCCTGCATAAAATTCTACCTTCACTCATGGACCATGCAAAAATCAAAATCAAAACAGAAGAGAGTCTCCAAATAATATGTTCCCCTCTGATTTACTTACAAGTAATTCATCCATACTGGTTTGGCATTTTTCTAAGTTGATCCTCTTTATTGCTACGCGTTCTTGTCTGGGTTTGCATAGCGCTGCCTGGACAACTGCTGTAGCACCACTACCTGAACAAGGGCAGAAAAGCAATACTATGTTAATATAACAGCAGTTTAAACCAGTGACCAACATAAGAATCCTACACCGATAATGAACAGAAAATCTTTTTTCAGTGCTTTTCACATATGCATTCCTTTGCACTAGCCAGAAAACTTGCACGTTTCTCAAATGGAGAAGAAAAACCTCAAGGTTTCTGTTTCAAATTCCACAAAAAATTCCCAAGCCAGCAACTTAAAATGATGTGCTCATTTATCAAGTCACATCCAACACTGCAATGCATTTCATAGTTTGGGAACAATTACACTTTTCTCTTTGAACACATCTGTTCTAATCAAGAGCATGACTCGTGCAGTTAACACAATTTAAAACATTACACACGGGAGCAGGGAGTGTGTGCTTTATCAAATGTTATTTCATTCTGTTTTTTTTTCAGGTCAGTCCCTGTTTAGCTAGGTTTTTGTTCCCACTACACAATGAACAGAAAAACAGCAGTACAATTGCACATGTCAAATCTATAGGTACACCTGTGTTCCTGTTCATTCGTGATTAGGGTAACATCCTACAGAAAGCATGCCCATTCTTGCAAAGAGCATGGGAGGCACAAGTAGTATGAAGATGCACGTTGTTGAATAGCCTAGCAGAGAAACTTAGTCATGCTTACTTGACACATATACATACAACTATACTGACAACAAAGCTTGGTGGAACTGAACAAATTTTGGGGAAAGCGTTAGAAAATTTTTTTTTAGTATGCTTTATTTCCAAACAGCAGGATTATAAGGTCTTGTTGCTTCTTTTAGCAAGCACCCACTGGTTTTGCCCCAGTCAGTATTGCCTCACTAAATTACTGAAATGATTGCAAGTAATAACCAGAAAGAGTTTTGCCCAGGTTGCACATCTTGCTGCCACATCAAAAAATGCATTGTGTGCTTCCAATAAGGAACTACATTGTGCTCATTCTTGCAGAAATCTAAAACTCCCAGGTGAGTAGCTTCTACCTGTAATTCCATTTATTTTAATATAAATTATGGATTTCTAGAAAGTTATGAATTAAACAACGTGTTATACTGGCCTGCTCATACACCATGTACTATTTATGCTCAGTAAGTAGCATGTCCTAGATGAATACAAATTGTGAACAAAAAGCCTTTTGTTGTCAAGTTCTACAAATGTGGATTCAGTTACCAGCAGACTTAAGAACAATTGGGAGCTTTTCCCTCTGTACATCTGAAGCTGTGCCTTTTGCAACCCGTCTTGTCTATCTCGTATTGGCCTTCTTAGCCACCAGCGCGCTTGTAAAAAAAAGTGGGTAGAGCCCTCCCTAAATCTTCGTTCGCGAAGCCTAGCCATGATGACATCTGAAAATAGCATCGACAATACCCCATGACTGAAAGTTATTGTCAGTCTTTTAATTGCTATTTGCTTATCTATTTTCATGCATTGTTTGTTCACATGATGCTTTCACTCAAATCCCAAAGCTTTTTAAATCAGTGTATGAATTTCATTACAGAATTCTGAGCTCATCTAAAAAAAAATCTCAACAGGACTAACTAGTCATATTTTTGCAGGATGTGGTCACAGACAAATATTGACATGTCCTGTTCTGTCTGCTTACAGAACAAAGCCTTTAAAAACTCCAATAATGTAAGTAATAAAAGAATTAAGAAATATTTTAATAATTATATAAGACATGTCAAGGAAGGAACCACCAAGTCAGCATAATTCAGCTCAAGTAATACTCATCTACATCACTTTAATGAAGTTCTTAATGCAGTAGACATTAAGACACAAATCCTCTCAACTACTTTGGCTACATAACTGCAGGATGAGGCAGTGGGAAGAAAACACATTTTTAGCTATTAAGGATACAGGATAGAAGACCAAGATTTTCCTTGATGTATCTTCTTCATCTACGCTAGTAGTTTTATTTACTTTATTTATTTACTCTTCACTTTCAAAATAGATTCATACACAAAGGCCACATAAAGGACAAGCAGAAAAAGCACATAGAAAAACTACTCAGCCGCATCAGAATAAAATCCTGACTGCATCAAAGAACAGCAACATAGAAGTGTTTACGTTGGAAAAGACCTCTAAGATCATTGAGTCCAACCGTTTACCCAACACTGCCTAGTCCACTGCTAAACCCTGTCCCTACGTGCACATCTTCTAAATACGTCCAGGGACGGTGACTTCAACACTTCCCTGGGCAGCCTGTCCCAATGTCTGGTAACTCAGTAAAAAAAAATTCCTAATACCCAATCTGAACGTCCTCTAGTGCAACTTGAGGCTGTTTCCTCTTGTCTTACCACTTTTTTACTTGGGAGAACAGACAGACATTCCTCCCCCCCCCACACACACACAACCAAGTTTCAGGCAGTTTTAGAAAGCATTCACTCACTCATTCACTCATGGTCATTCATTCATTCACTCATGGTCAGAACATTTTCAGACTCTTTTCAGTACTAGTCATGTAGTTCAAGATTCAGCAATTCAGTCTATTTCACAGCAACCGGTGAAGAATGAATTGGATATTACGCCTACTTTGGAAGAAACTCTTACGGCCATACAGCAGGTGAAAATTGGCAAGACAGCTGGGGTTGATGGAATTCCACCTGAAGTCTGGAAATATGGGGGTCTCGCACTCCATACTAAATTTCATGAGTTTGTGGTGTGAGTTTGGGAATTAGGTGAACTACCATCAAACCTT
>VWZO01010773.1:0-36809 GCA_013396975.1 Bucco capensis | reverse complement strand
TCCAGCTTGTCCAGGTCCTTCTGGATGACATCTTGCCCCTCCAACTTATCAACAGCACCCCATAGTTTGGTGTCATCTGCAAACTTGCTGATGGTGCCCTCAGTGACTACTAGTGACTTTCCAGTACCTAAAGGGAACTTACAAGAAGGCAGGAGAGGGCTTGTTTGGAAAGGCGTGTAGTAAAAGGACAAGGGGCAATGGTTTTAAATTGGAGAAGAGTAGATTTAAACTGACCATTAGAAAGAAGTTCCTCACCACAAGGGTGATGGAGCACTGGAACAGGTTGCCCAGGGAGGTGTTTGAGGCCCCATCCCTCGAGGGATTCCAGGCGAGGCTTGACAGGGCTCTGGGCAACCTGATCTAGTTGGGGATGTCCCTGCCACTGCAGGGGGGTTGGACTAGATGGCCTCCAGATGTCCCTTCCAACCCAAACCATTCTATGATGGAGAAAACAAAAACGCAAACTTTCCAAGCAGGTTTGTGGAGTCAATTAAAATACATATTATTCTTTTTATTTTAACCTGCTGTAATTCAGATTCTTATTTGGAGATAACCTTTATATGCACTTGGCAGTTTCTTTCCATTACAAGCAATGAAGGCTGTAATAGTATCCTGAACTAAAAAGTAATTCACATGAAGGGTCTTAGAATTGCCATTGTAAAATAAGTATATTGAGAGATGGTCTAGTTTTTGTGATTTATTCATGGCATTCACATTTGCTCTACACTTAAAAAAAAATAAATCCTATAGGTAGGTTTTGACTCTAGTATATTCTAATTTGTGCTTATTAGACTATTTGTAAATTTATTACTTTGGACTGCAGATATATGGGTTGCCAGCAGGGAGTCTCAGTGTGTTTTGTATGAGTTCAAGGACACAATTTGAACTCAGACAGGACTACATAAGGAAAAGACACAGTTCTTTCTGACTTCTGTAGAAGCTAGTCATCTTACACACTGGAATGAGCCAGACCCTAGAGCCAGCAGTTACAGAATAATTCTATATATTCCTCTTGTTAACTTATATAAGTTCATGTCCATTTACGTGATCGTTAGTGAATACATATAACTTACAGTGGCTCTGTTCCTTTTGTTTTTCTTGAAAATATCACAGAAGTTGGCTTGTTAAACCTGTAATACTATACTGTTTCCTTGTTTCATGTTTATAGGAATTTTTTAATGTTATTTTTAAACAAATAGTTTCCTTATTCTTGAATTAGAGATGAATTATAATTTTGTTGGGCGTTTACACATTGTTCAGAGTTTGTTAGGTTTTAGTTGTTGAAGGAAGGAAAAAATTTGTCAGTTCCATAAATAATCTGGTGATTAACCTAATTCAGCTAAGGAGGTCATTATTTGAATGTCTTTTTTAAACTAGGTTAAATCTTGTGCATGTATTAGAACTGTGTAATTTGCCTTTAGCTTTCCAACACAGACATAGAAATGCAATTGTCTTCTCACTGGAACTGCAATAGTTCTGTCTTTAAAAGGTTGTCTTAGAGATATGATCATTTCAGTTTTTCACTAATGTGGTTGGGTTTAGTTCATACCAACCTTTCATTGTTTTGAAAGCATACATAAAAAGCCCTTTTCATTACTGGTATGAACTTGACTGAAACATTATTCTTGCACATTCTATGTTTTCCTTTATAGCTGTATAATTTCTAGAACTTTAGATACCCTACCACTATTCCTTAAAGATCAGTTCCTTTTAACTGCCTGTTCTCCTTGCCATTCTAAAAAAGGGTCAGATAGAGTGTGTAATCAACAGACTCTTTGTTTTGTTTATAACACCTTTACCATATTATTCAGACTTCCTTGGAACGTACACCTATTACAGCAAGGATCCAACATTAATGCATTGCCTAAAAGTGAAGAAAAACTCTGAAAATTAAAAATAATTCTTCTTTCTGCAAATACAGCTGAGCAGCGTGACCTAAAAAAAAAAATACCCTGTGTTTTAAGACGTAACTAACTCCTTGTTTGCAGAATCCCAAAGTATCGGTTGACTCCTATGTTAAAACAAAGGAGGAAGAGGAAACAGATAATACTGTTTTAATTATTTGGATATTTTCTTATCAGAAATGTCATAGGTTGTACTGTGTGAATAAGCAAGGGAGCTCAGTGATGTTAACTGTTCCAGCAACAGGTGTTCTATGTCTCCACTCTCAATATGTTTTTTACTTTCAGAAGTAGAATCGTAGCCAAAATTGAAATATAGCAGCCATGATTTGTCACTGCAGCGAGGGCTGCGGTTGTTTAACAGCTGGTGTTCTGTAGAAGGTTCTTCTCACAAGTCTTCCCTCTCTCACCCTCTATTAAGTTAGGTTAATGTTCGTACTGTTTAAGATGTTTCTTAGAGAATATTGACGGCCATCACCATGTCACCTCTATAATAAGTTATTTAGAGATAAATCATGCTTCGGTGTAGATCTGTGGCTTATTAGATGGCTTTAGCTCAGTGAAGTAGCTTCAAATCTTCAGAAATACAATTTTTCATATAAGGTACAATTTCATCCTTAGACTTTTGTCAAAGATGTTTCAAATACGAAGCTGCCATGTTCCATGGGAGAAGATGTTGTGTCATATACTGCTGCTTATTAAATGCTCTCTGTGTCTTCATGAAAAAGAGATTTCTGTAACTTGTGGTGTGAATTAGAGTAAGTGAATGACGATAAACAGTGCTCAGAAAGGAAAAGTGAATATATTCTTAAAATCCTTCTCTTCGGGTTTAAAACTATTCACTGACCAGTGGTAGCTTAACTACCTTTTTTAATGGAACAGTTGACAATAAGGTTAGTTAAATTTGTGATTATGATTTGTAGTTTCAAGGATGTAAAATACAATTTGTGAAAGACAAACAGTGTAGATAGAAACATAACTTCCATCTGTTTGCAAGCACTGCTGTTTAGAAGAGTTTTCTCTCCTTTAGGACATCCTTACATCCTAGGTACTGCTTGAGGGCCTTTTGAAATTTGATACATCTTAGTGAACAGTGTGGTTTCATGATCACTTTTGTCTCAGCTACCTTTCATGTTCTTTGTGTTAACTAGTTCCTTCCTTTTAACCAGGTTTGCATCTGAAATAGCTGCTGTCTTATCTCCCTCCTATCAGCTGCCTTATTTCTGTGTCTTTGTAGGTGGCAGCTATCAGGATAAGGCTTCTCCTTCATGACCATTCTTTTCTGGCAACTGTTGCTTTAGTTTGGCCCAGGCTGCATAAAACTGATAGCTTCACAGAAAAAAGATTTGAGCTGGGTCTGGAGTAGTGCTGCTAAAAATGACCATCAGTCATTTTTCATGCCCATAGAGGAATTAGTTGCTCTTCCCCACAGAACACCATTCTGCTTGCCTTGAACTGGCAACCCCCCTTCAGCCCAGATGATTCTCTTTTCATTCAGTTGGCAAGGCCTGTGGTCCCATAAGATTTAGAGCCAAGTCACCTACTCTAGTTACACAATGCTCCTTAGAATATTTCTGTGGTGGTATGTTCTCATGGGAGTGTGAGATTTGGTATCTGCAGTGTGCTTAGCCATGCACTGTGAAGGACAGTTCTGGCTGGGGTGAAGCTGGCATTCCGTGGCATTTCTCCTGGATTTACAGGATCTGATCACATTCTGTGTGCTTACTCCAGGTTGATAGTCTCTCAACTTAAGATGATTACACTTTAAGTGAATATAACCCTGGAGTTTGTCTGAATTCTGCTAAGGCCTGAATAGCTTGGTTGACAACTGGAGGACTGAAGCTGTAATTTTACTCTTCTTAGCTATTTTAAGTATCAATAATATTGTACATGTGAAAACACAGGTAAGAGCAGAATCTCGTGCAGTTCCGTGTGAGTGTAGTTACACTGTCTTGTGGTTATGCAGACTTTGTAGATTTTGTGAATAATGTCTTTGAAGAAATAATATACTGACTTTTTTGTTGTTGTTTAAAAGCACCAAAGAAACTACAACACTGAAGAAATCTTTTGGATAAATATTATTAGTCTTCACGCCTTTGGCGTGTTAAACATTTTATGTTTAATAAATACAGTTAACACTGATCAGTCTGCAGCTTTGAGAACTGCTAAGTGTTAAAATAGCAATGCCAAGGCTGCTACCAAGGTGTTTGTATAATCTTTTGTTAGAATCTATGCTTCAACACTGTATCTGTCTTCACAGATTTGAAGACTAGTTGGCAGAGCATGTTTGAAAATAATTACTGATGTTTTTCATCTTTATCTAGGGGATCACTGAAAAGTCTTTGTTTAATTGCAAAATCTTAAGCTTGTAGCCTTTTGCAGTTTGTAGATTTACTTCTTCAAATAAGTTGCATACTGTATAGAGTGTAGCATCTGCTTTGGGGTCCAAAGTTCTTACTCTCCAGAAAGGTCACTCTGAATTAGTTGTAGCATACTGCTTTATTGGGAAAGGAATGCAAATAACATTGGTGAGAAACAACTGGGTTTTCTGGTTGTGTTGTGTGACTTGGGCTGTCATCCTAGGAAAAAGTCATCTGTGTGTGTACATATGTGTGTACACATATTCACTTAAAGTGAAATATGCTATATGAGGATGAAATGATCAAGTTTCCAACATTTTCATGAGATGCTTGATTTAATGGGACATCATCACGGTTTAGGCAAATTTCCAGAATTAATTCAGGATAGAAAAGAAGACAGTTTGAGTGAGTGATTTCTTTTCAGTCAATACAATTTATTTTTGTTTATTGTTATGATTGATTTTTGTTTATTATTCTGGCAGGAGGCTTGAAAGCTCTTTTTTGTCATAGGAAAATATACATTAAAAATATTTGTTGGTTTATCTGGAAAGCACAAAACTTTAAATATTCACAGCCCTTCAATGCTTTCTGAACATTTTGCTGCTTTTAGAACTGTGCAGGGAGTGGAGCAAGAAGGGACAGCCTTTTCAAAGGACGTTGGCTTTTGCTAGTCAACCACTATGTTCCTAGCGTAGCATGGGAAGGCAATCATATAGAGTGCATATATTTGCTTCTCTTGTCCCAGAACACTTAGTATTTCACTTCTCATCTGTATTTTGCATAACTTAGGTTATATGGATAAGCTTTCCTTGGGTCTTGTTCCCTAGCCCCCTTTTGTCAAGATGACACAGACTGGAGAAACTGTTTAATTACTACATCTTTCCTTGCCTTGGCTCACTTTGACTGAGATGGCTTAGGTAAGACTCCTGAGCAGCCCTGTTAGCAGATCTGAGGGGTAAGTGTAACTTCCGGCAGGATAGAAATGCTGGGAGACTGGAAGTTTTAATATTAGCTCAGACTGATGCCAGATAGGGGGGAAGACAGGAATTTGCTGCTTTTTAAACTGATAGGAAACTCCCCATGTTTTTGGGTCATACGCAGATTGTTGAGCAAATGCTTCATTCTGATGACTTTGTTCCACGTGTGTCTTTCACTCTGGCAATTTCCGTTCCTATCTTCTCCCATAAAAAGCTGATTATATCTTTTATTATATGAAGATGAAATCCTTTCCTCTCAAGTATTCACTAGTTATTTTAACCTGTAACTCAATTTAGAGGACTATTTTCACATGAGATATGCATCTTACTTGAATGACCAGAATTCTCTGGTTATTCTGGTAATAATGGGAAGTACCATAGATTTAGTACACTCAAATGTTTGTGTTTAATAATGGGAAAGTAAAGTAGACAGTGTTTATTTTGGCACATTTGCTTACAAAGATAAAATATGTATTCTGTCTAAGAAAATAAATTGCCATGATTAAGGTTCATTTCTGATTCCGTATTAAAGTTACACAGTAATGACTAATGATAGTTAGCATCCTATAGATCAAAACTCTGGGAAAATATTTACTTTGGGATTTTTGACATTTGGAATTGCAGGTAATTTTGTCGTTTGCGTAATGAATTGAAAATGGTTCCTCTTATCAGGGTCCTCCTATTATAGAAATACATGTTCTAGTTAAAATGCCACTGCTAAGATCCTTGTTTTATGGGTAGTTTTTGTTTCTCATGAAATGAATTGGAGCATTTCTTAGTTGGTGCTCTCCTCAGGAGTATGGCTCCATTGGGTGATGGCTAGTCTGGAAATGCATTCAGTTCAGAAAATTCTGTCTAAGGCTGACAAATTGCATTTCACAGGTAGGGCAGAGTATCAGGGAAACTCTGTATGGGTTTTTGTGGGAGAAACTTCTCTTGTGTATTTAATCAAACATTTTAGAGATTTTTGTGTAGTAGCCATTAGTAAGTTACAAGTAGGAAATTACAACCCAACACTGGTTGGGTTTTTTTCTGTTAATTCTGGTGAGCCTTGTTTGTCACTTTTAATGGATGAATCATAGAATCATAGAATGGCCAGGTTTGAAGGGACCCTAAAGATCATCTAGTTCCAACCCCCCTGCCGTGGGCAGGGATGCCAATCACTAGACCAGGTTGCCCAGGACCACATCCAGCCTGGCCTTGAACACTGCCAGGGATGGGGCATCCATAACCTCTCTGGGCATCCTGTTGCAGTGCCTAACCACCCTCTGGGTAAAGAACTTCCTTTAAATCTCCAATCTAAATTTCCCTTCCTTCAGCTTATAACCATTCCCCCTTGTCCTATTACAATCAGACCAGCTAAAAAGTTTCTCCCCTTCTATTTTATAATCTCCCTTTAGGTACTGGAAAGCTGCTACAATATCTCCTCGAAGCATTCTCTTTTCCAGGCTGAATAACCCCAACTCTCTCAGCCTATCTTCATAGGGGAGGTTCTCTAATCCTTTGATCATCTTTGTGGCTCTCCTCTGGACTTGTTCCAACAGGAGCCTTCTAAATAAATGCGAGGCATTTGTCAGGGATCAGCTGTACTGGCTGATAGGAAGAGATTAAAGCTGGTAGTCTGAAGTAATTAAAACAACATATTTCTAATGCAGTTTCATAAGATTAGACTATTGCCTCAACACTTCTATATTTATGTAAATTATTTTAATTAAAGCATATTTTATCAGAGGAAATGTGAATTTATTTCTAGTAAAACCTGAACACTAAGTATTAGTCATTGATCATGAAAGCAGATTGGTTAGTGAACTGGGTGAAGACAACAGCATGTAAGGTCATACATAGAGCATCGTATTTTCAAAATCAGACCCATTTCCTGAAAGTTTTATAGGGTTATAATTATGTAAAAGCTCTTAGTATGAAGCTATGGATGAGTAAATACACATCTTTTAGAAAATCCATCCACACAGAAAGAATTAACTTGTACTCATGACACTGGTAAGGGAGATGTTAATATTTTGTTTCAGCAATCACCATTGACTGTAGTTGAATTTTGTTTCAAATTCCAGTGACAGCAACCTAAAAAGAATGTTGAAACGGTGAAAAAGAAAAATGCCAGAGAAGAATCCTGAAACTTGGCTTAATAGAGACTTAAGGAGCTAAATATGCTTCAGTTTATTGGCTAGAATATGAAGAGATTTGGCAATAGTGTATAGATACTGAAATGAAATAAGAAGTCTGACATAGCTGGATCCAGTGACTGGAAGTTAACAAAGCTTCAATAAGAGAGAAAAAGTATTTCTTT
Organism: Bucco capensis; assembly: GCA_013396975.1. Taxonomy (NCBI): domain Eukaryota; kingdom Metazoa; phylum Chordata; class Aves; order Piciformes; family Bucconidae; genus Bucco; species Bucco capensis. Next base: position 29,266 of record VWZO01010773.1, on the reverse strand, counting down.
GTAATCAGAGTGATTATGTGACTGATTGTAAAAGAAGGAATGCAGTAAACTCTTTATCATCTATAGCCTTCACATAGAAACTGATGGATAAAATGTCGTGTTTTCATTGTCAAACCAGTGAGCACAAAAAGCACCAGTTAATAAGACTGAAATGGGCAAGTAGATTTGTTGGTGATGAATTTTTGGTTACTTACGGGTGAGGGTTTGGGACTTGAGCTGTGAATGTTTGTTAAAGTTATTCAACTGTTTGAGGCTTGGAAGGAGTCCATACTTACATCTGAAGATGGCAGAACTGTCCATATGGAACTTCTGGTGGGAAATGGATCTAATGTTTCTGTGGCACATTAATTACAAGATTTTTTTTTTCCTAGTTGCATGTTACCTCTTCAAAATCAGCTTGCCTTCACAGTGTTATCAGCCAGTTTTTATCTGATTTTTTTTTACCCCATTAATGTATCTAAATCATTCCCTAGTAAACTAGTTCACAGTCCTTTTATTGCAATAATGTTAATTCTTTAAGCTAACTTCCTCATTCAGGTATTTGCTAAGTTTGGGTTTGGAAACCTTTAATCTCCTTCTTGAAATGTTTCCAGACCTGTCATCTGTGAAATCTTCTGTTTGCTAGAACAGAAAACATCTGATCAATATTCTTCAGTTTATCTTATTAATGGTAGTGAAAACTCTGGGTCAGCTAATCTCTGCAATTAAGGCCTACATTCATTGGTGTCTGTGACTTTGAACGTGCAGGCAAATATTTCAACCTTCTGAGGCTGAACTTTTGATAAGGTAAGATGCAGATCTTCTTTTGTCATCATAAACTTACTAGACCATATACGTTCCTCCATTCAGAATGAGTAGTTTACTTATACTCATTTGTAGCTTCCTTCTGTTGTGTGATTCACAGTGAATTAAATGGATAGCAGAATAAGAGATACTAAAGAGTTTTAAGAGAAGAAAAAAGTGTCTTCCCTTTTTTCTGATGGTATACATTTAAGCTTTTAAATAATTCTATCAGCATGTTTATTGTCNATGCTCCCTCTGCTGTCAGCACAGTTTTCACACCAGGGGCCACAGGACACCCTGAGTGATTTTCAGACTGTCTGATGTTTATTGTAAATCTTAGCAAACAGTTCAACATTAAGCAGTGTTAGTTTGAGTTAAAATTTGGCTTTAGAACTTTTTCAGGGAATGGGTTGTTTAAAAAAACCCACAACTATCTCCTCATTCAAGTTACAGTAATTCTGAGGACAGATTTAATTACTTGTCTGTAAGTTGATGTTTCATCCCAGCATGTGTCTCTTCAGGGCATGAACTGCTTTTCCTTTGGAATATTTTTGTTAATTCTTTAAGGACACTGACTGATTGTAATGCTGATACAAAAATACGTTTTTATAATTATCTTTTTGGACCTTTAAATCAAAGTTACCAGTATAAAATATACATACTTCTATTCCTTCATGCAGAGAGACTACCTTATAGGACCGGAGTGAACTCCTACAGACAAGCTGGGGATTGTTTGCTCTAGAAATGTTTCCAAGCTGACAAAAAGTGTCTAGTCTGAATTCCACAGTTCATGTTTATTTACAAGAAGTTTAGCCATAGAGTAACAGTGCTCTCAGTGCTTAATTAACAGTGGTTAATTTTTAAACATAGAACCCATGTTTAGAAGGATCTAGATGTGGGTCCCTTCCAACTCAGGATGTTCTGTGATTCTGTGACATTGTTTCCTGAGCACTGTAGGTGAAAAATAACATTATAGTTTAGCTTCACAGGTTCTGATATTTTAGAGAGCAGTTCATGCAGCTGTAAAGTAGCAGTTCCACATGCAGAACTGGTCATTTTTTGTCCCCTGCTGAAGGTTAGCACTCTTATAATGGGATTGATGGAGTGAATCACACAAACATTACACATCTGCTTTGGTAGAAAGTTAGTTGCTTGGTTTAAAGAGCCTCTTTATAAAGTTACATTTAAATGAACAATTTAGCAATGAAATAGCTATCATCTTGGACCATGCCAAGTAGATTTTTAAGTAGGCGTATAGTAACAATTTCAATCAAAATACAAATATATTAACTATTTAACAGGTTGCTTATTTGTTTCCTTGTTTCTTGAGCCTTTAGTCTGAACCTGCTTAGCATTTCAAGCTCTTTGTAGCAGTTTGAAGTAGAAGCTGAAGTACTTGTGCATTCCAGCAGCGTCAAGCATGTAAGGCCTTGAGGAAAGTGCAAAATACTGCAAGGCTTCCAAAATTGGTAGAGATGTGGTATATCTGCTCACTTCCTTTGGTAATGCATATCATTATATGGAATATAACTTAAAAACATTTCATGTGTATTCTGTGCCATAATATAGAAAGACTTGGGAATCAGTTTTGAAGGGCATAGGAGTCCAGGAAGGCTGGACATTACTTAGGAAGGAAATCTTGAAGGCACAGGAGCAGGCCATCCCTATGTGCCTTAAGAAAAGCCGGCGGCACAGAAGACCAACCTGGCTGAATAGGGAAATATTGCTGAAGATAAGGGAAAAAAAGAGAGTTTATGGCCTCTGGAAAAGAGGGCAGACCACTCCTAGTGAGTATAAGGATATTGTTAGGTTATGTAGAGAGATGATTAGAAGGTCCAAGGCCCAGCTAGAAATTAATCTGGCTTCAAAAGTTAAAGATTGTAAGAAAAGCTTTTATAAATACATTAATAACAAAAGAAAGAACGAAGAGAGCCTACATCCCCTGCTAGACCCAGAAGGAAAACTAGTAACAAAAGACAAGGATAAGGCTGAGGTGCTTAATGCCTTCTTTGTCTCAGTCACTTTGATCTTCCAATTTTGAGATTCTGCCCCATGTCTCATACATTGATTCAAAGACTAGATCAGTTTGTTTATCTGAAATTATGTTCAGAATTTCATGTTACCCTCAGCTTCCAGTGGTTTTGTATATGAAATAGAGGTAGCTTATTCAGTGTATTCAGCATTCAGTGTAAGACTGGGAAACTGACAGAGGAATCTGAGTGGTGATGGATCATAAATTAAGAATTTGTAATTCCTTCACAGTAGTTTGAAGTATATACACATTCACATCTATCATGTGTGTGTATAAATGCAGTGACTCTAGTAAGCAAGTGAGGTTGCTCCTGTTGTTCATTGGGAAACAGCAAATGTGACTTGAAAATACACCTTTTTTTTTTCTTTTTTATCTCCATTTGGAAATGGAACAAGTTTTTTAAGCTTAGTTTACTACTTGACATGATTTCACCAAAGGCTGAAAGCACATGCCAAACTTACACTTCTTACACTGACTTGTCTGCAGCTGCTCTACAGACTTTTGAACAATATAGTTCAACTTTTTCAATGGTAGGAACTGAATGGCAGCTTAGGAATGTCTGTCCTGGGCTCTGTAAAATCAGCAATGGCTTGTAGAAATAACTGTGTTTTCTTTCCACAAAACAGAGAGTTCCAGGAGTGATGAAATTGTGGAAGGGGCCAAATTCAGCCAGGGACCAACCTGTCTGGCATCTTTGCATAGATAGCTCTCTTACTTTGAGGGTGAACACATTTGGATTTCAAAAATAAAAGTATACGAAGTAAAAATTGTATTTCAGAAATGGCTGAATTGTATTTCAGAAGAGCTTCCCTAGCTGTCTTTTGCCATTGTAGGAAGGAGCTAAACATACAGAGCACCCTGAACTTGCTTTTCACTGGTAGGCTCCAGTGTTCAGGAGGCATAAGAAGGCAGTCCCTAGTTATTGCAAACCTGTCTATCTATCCTGCAGTTTTACCAGTAGCTCTTAAAATCATTTATATTCATGCTATTTGCTTGTCTTTGTTGTGGTTTTGGGCTTAGTTCTTGTCTTACTCGCTTTTGAACAAATTTATATAGGTCCATAGAATGTTAGAGGTAGGAAGTGCAGCTCACTGCCAGGAATATTATTATGCTCTGAATGTGTTATAAAGCGCCCTTTCAAGTTGTCTGGAGACAGAATAATTTAGTTGGAAGATGACATCTGAAGGATATCTGTTTTGATCTCCTGCTTAGCGCAAGGCCAGCTTAGATCAGGTTGCTCAGGCAGCAGCAGGCTGTGCAGTGAACTAAAGGTGAATTTCTGAACAGACTGAAATTTCAGGGCTTAAGGCAAATAGAAGACACTACAAAGTAATGTGTTCAAACTCTGGAGAGACTTGATTTTTTAATTGCATTGGGCTATGAAAAAGTCACTCTTCTGCTCTTTTTTATTTTAAAAGGAAAACCAGATAGTTAAAAATAATTTCTTGGTTGTTTATGTGCTGCCTAGATATTTTTATATCTACATATTTTCAACTCCAGCAAAACATTGACACTTCTCTCCATGTGAAGGACATAACTGATAAGGGAGCGCAAGTCCCTTCATCTTCAGCAACAGTGCAGTTTAATACTACTTTGTCCACTAACCTTTTGGTTTAAGCTTTTAACCTTTCATAAAAGTCAGAAAGGAATATAGGGGTTTCTTCAGTAGCAGCAATATCATGAGGTGAGCAGACCATGCTGTTCCACTATATGAAGAAAATTATGTTCTGCATGGTTATCCAGACAGGGAACTGTATCATGACTCTTTGGAGACATGAGGCTTCGAACCATATTTCTTCTATACAAAAGGTGCTATTTTCCTCCCTCAATTTCTGGAAGGAGAAAGGAAGCACTTTAGAGTTTAGTGTGTATTCCAGAAAGCATGATAAAGACATCAATTTGTGTTTACTGCACTTTATGTGCTGCAGTTTGGTCTGCTGTTTCTAAGCCTTACTAAGTTTTTGGAGAAATTGTACTACAACATAAAAAAACTCATTAATTCATACATAAATACAAAGTAAAATTCAGTTTTAAAATTCTCTGTAGCCCAAAGTCCATAGTTAATCTGAATTAAGCTGAGTCAAACTTTGCATTATTTAGAATCGATTCTGTAACTTTAACAAACAAAACACAGGTAAGACTTAGAATTTGCTCTCTTATTACCTCTGTTAGATTGCCGGTCACTGCTAATGGAACTGAAGAGAATTGGCTGCAAGTGAGATCTAAAGTGACAGGAAAAACAGTTAAAACTAATTGTCATGCATATAGGTGCTTCAGAGAGCTTTTAATTCCTTTAATAATTTCAGTGGATTTTTTCACTGCCTTAATGGAGACTTCTGCTGAAATTCTCATCTAAGTTATTTATGGGAGTGAAGAACTTAAGATACAAATAAGCCCTTACGATTTTACGGCCATGACTAATTAGCTTTTTAGAAAGCATCCTGTTTTCCTAGTGATTTACTCTTCCTGCTTTTGCTGTATCATGCAAGACTGCTCTTGAGTCATTTCAGTTCATGCAGGTGACAGTAATTTGAATTGCCAAGATGCTCTTTACCCGAAGTCTTCCCCTTTGATCTTAATCAGATGTACCCTGTAGGGAGATTGACCACACTTACCTTTACCAACTAGGAGATGAGATCTCAGTTCATTGCCTTCTTGCCCCATTTTGAAAATGGCTTGTGTATGGAGACTTCAACAAGAAACAAAGTGAATTAGCTGTCAGTGCCAGTGAAAAAATAAATCAAAACTAACAAGCTTTTTTTCTCCTAGTGCAGTCTAGTTGCCACATACTCATCACTAATGCAATCAAATATGTTCTGTGTTTCAAAAGGGAATGCTAAGGGAGAATAGTAATGATAATAGATTAATTACTTATTTCTAGGAATTTTGTTACTGCTCTCTGATTTTTAGCCTTTTGAAGAATGCCTTTTTTATATTGCTAGCCTGACCAGTGGTTTAATCTGGGAAAACACAAAAATCACTCCGTCTGGAAAGCTTGTGAGCTTTGCATTTCAATAAGAACAGATATCTTATGCCGTAAGAGGTTCTGTTGGCAAGTATTCAACCGTGTCTGTATGTATGTTCATTATAACCTGAAGGGGGTTATATAGATGTATTGGTGGGTAACTCTTTGTGTGTGAATGTGTCTGTTGGCCAGTTCCTCAGCCAGAAGTGGTCCTGTGTTGTAACTTGCTAGTATTTGCTGCCGCGATTTTCTTATCTTGAACATGCTGCACAGTTGACTTGAGAACAGCCATGCCAAATGTGGCATGACATTTTAACTGTTATATTCTGTTCCTTGCTTTTATTCTCTTTACTCAGTCTGTCTCTTTTCACCTCTTCTCCCTGACCTCTGTGAGGAGTTTTGGAGCCTTAGCCCAATTAATACCCCTCCATACTCAGTTCTTCTCTGTCTCCTTTTCTATTCCAGTTTTCATCAAATCTTGGGTATGCTGGCCAGCAGCAAGATTTTTGCTTAGTAATTCAGAATGTCTACTCTCCATGCTCTCTCAGACATCTTATGTGTCATTTCAGTTTTGAGTTGTTGGCTTTTTAATTCTTTCAGACTGGGAAATGGAACTAGTTTCCATTTGCGGCCGTTAGAGTTTAATCTGTTTTTCCCCTAAAATACAGTTATTATAATTTATGTGTAATTACACAAATGGTGGCAATTTCTCCTATCAAAAAAAGGGCTACCAACTTTATTTAGAAATATGGAAAAATACAGTTTCATAGTTGCTTCAACTTATTTGCTGGATAGCACATAAAAATAAACTTGGATCTTTTTATTTGTTTCTTACTCTGCTGAAATTTTTTATCTTAAAGTTACTGGTTTTTTGTTTTTGTTTTTTACATTTAGGGATTATTTAAATAACAGAGAAGCTGAAGACTTATTATCAATTATTTAGTTGTGTCAGCTTTTTTGGGCAATTCCTCCATAGCTCTGATTTTACTTATGTTGGATGTGACTTTCCTTGTGTTGTGGTTTAAATTATTTTAACTGTGTTCAGATGCTGGAGCAGGTAGCTTATTTAAAAGTTTTTCTGCCAGACAATTATGGAAAGTTTCTCTAGATTTCTCCATCTGTTTGTGTGTACAAATATTTTCAATATCTGGCAGGTGATTCAGCCTTCATTGGGTCCCATGTGCTCAACAGATGATGACCATAACTTAATTCTATCGAAAGAGAGCAAAGAGAATACAATAATGAAAGTTTCCTTGCTGACATAGTCTTGTACCACGATATATGCGAAGTGCATCTTAACAGAGCTTTTCAAGCCATTTCTTACCTGTGTCTTCTCTTTACGTATTCTGCTGTAGGTATTTTTTCACTGTATTGAATAACAATCCTAATTTAATTCCTGTGTAGATAAGGTTGGTTTATGTCATAAAAAGATAAGGAAAAAGACCCTTACTTAAAGATCAGTTACTTTTTAATAAAGAGGCTTAATTTAGCACTTTGTAAAATGTGTTTTGCATCACTTAGAAGATGACTTGGAATTCTGTGTTGTGCCAAGAAATTCCATTGCAGCAGTGTTTTGCAGAATTACAGCATCATTAAAATTAGAAAAGACCTCGAATATCATTCAGTCTGTTAAGCTAACACTGTGAAGTCCACCGCTAAACCACGTGCCTAAGCGCCACATCTACACATTTTCTGAACACTTCTAGTGGCAGTGTTTCTACCACTTCCCTGAACAGCCTATTCCAACTATGCTTTTAGTAAAGAAATACTCCACCTGATTCTCTCTGAAGTCATTTTGTCTCATGCTGAAGGTAACCTCAGCAATGTGGAGTACAGGGGGACGGTCACTTCCATAGTCCTGCTGGCCACACAATTCCTGATACAGGCCAGGATTCTGTTTGCCTTCTTGACCCTCCTGGGCAAGGCGGGTATGATGATTTTAGTATGATATATCTTTCCCAAGATAGGCTTTTTGGGCAACCTTATATTGCAAAGGTAGGCATTTTAATGTATTGCAAAGATAAGCATTATAATATCGTTAGTAAATATACAACATTAAGCCTGATGTGTACTTTTAGCAGCATTCTGTTGCCTTTTTTTGTAAGTGTGATAGGAATCTATTAAGAACAGATTTAATACATTGAATATATTTATACTGTATTGTATGCAAATAACATTTAATACTGTGCAAGAGAGTTTTGCAGTCTAGTAGAAACAGAGGAGATGGGACAGGAAGAGAAGCTTTGTGGAATTTGACAGATCAAGCTTTTCATGTCTGAGTTGGTTCACTCTTTTAATTTCAGCAGATTGTATTAGAATGGACAGTAGCTTGCTGAGCCAGGACTTAGAGATATTTTCCATGCTGGCAGACTGGGAAGTGCAGCTAAATAAATACCTTTAGTAGTCTGTGTAATAGAGCAGCATTGTCAAGAATTAATTTTATAAGAAATTCTGACTTACTAATAGCATTAGAAAAAACAGAAGAAAAAAGAGAAAAAGCATTTTGGGAGAGAGAAGGGGAAACACCACCCCGTGCCCTCTGAACCCCAGTAATTTAATTAGTTGTTTATTATGTGATCCATATTAGTTTAACTTCTCAGTGGTCAGGAAAATACAGGCATTACCTTTCCAAAAGAACATTTCCATCCTTTTCTAAGTTACTTTGAATTGCTCTTGGCAAATAGAACAACTTTACAAAATCTGTTTTGCAGATGTAGAATCCACCATTTAAGAAGTTAAAAATTAACTTGTTTATGTTGAGCCTTTCTCATGAAAGTTTTCTTTGAAAAGAAATTTACAAAAGAGAAAATCAAAATACTTAATGTGACTGTGCTTATCATGCAGTATATTAAAATGTGATTTGGTGAAAGAACAATATTATATGTTGGAGGTACAGTTTTAAAATTACTCTGTGTTGTTTTTACTAAAGAACAAACTTTCATTAGACTTAGTTTATTTTCAGGTGGAAAAAAGCCTAGTTCAGGAAATACTTTCGTTTTGTTTTCAGTGGAGTTCAAAAATGTCTTGATTATACCTATCAGTAGATAAATATTTGTTTTATACTTTTGCTAAATGCTGTAACACAGAGTGTAAACCAGTGTTATTCTTCCATCCCAGACTTACTTAGGCCTAGGGAGATACTCTTTTTTTTACCAAAATGTATCTCCTGGAACTGATCTGTTTGATCCAGGGATAAAACATTTTCTTTGTGTCAATATAAACCACATTAGATTGGACCCAGGGTAGGTTAGGAATTGAAAATGGGACTTCTGTAATGCAATCTCAGTTGTTTTTCTCTAATGACTTAGGAGAAGGAAGAATCATTAAATGATAGAAAATATTCTGTAAAAAACCAGAAGTATAATTCTAAATTGTGCTCCCTGAGTTGACTGTGATATGGTATGATGACTGAGGTTCAGTAGAAGAAGGAGAGAAAGAGGCACCCTTAGTTTTTGTTTTCCATTTAAAGGCGTATTCCCTGAAAGTCAGTTGTTTGGGTATGTGCTTCCTTACTTACTTATCCTATGTCCTGGCTAGTATGGGAGGAGTTAAATATTAAGATATCTTAAGTGTAGTGAGGGAAAGGGACTGGAAAAAGTCTTGAAGTAAGTTTCAAGTGTTAAACAGGTTTGGGATATGAGGTGGTGAGTGGGAGGAGGTGGAAGCATCAAAGCACTTGCTGAATGAAGAGACAATATGCTCAGATAGTGACTGAGCATTGAGGTTGAAAGGGCAATGTCAGAAGAAATTACTCTCTGCCATGTTCAGACTGTGTGAATCAGGTCTTTCAAAATGGAGTAATGAAATCACCTCTCTGCGGTCCTTCAGTGATCCCTGTGTTTCATCACTGGTCTGAAGGAAAACATGAAACATACATAGTCTGTAGATACCTCCTCATGTTTTGGTTGGTGGTGATTCATTGATTCCTTTGGTAGGAAGCTGAATTTGGTATTACAGTGGATTTAGGGCTCACTTATTTTATCTGTTTTGTAAGATACAGAACTTTGCAGGCGTTACTTCATTTTTTTACAGTATAAAGGTAAAATTAAAAAGATGATTCAAATATAGTCTATAGTGTTGTGAAGCAGCCGAGCTTTTGACAGGACATTGAGCGCTGAAAAGAGGAGACTGAAGGCGTTAAAGTCTTTCTCTGCCACCAGAATGAACTATTATGATGGTGAAGGATTTTCAGAAGTTGTTTTTGGAATTGTAGCTGAGATGCTTATGAAGCATTTTCAATAAAAAGGGCAAGTACAGGAAGGCAGGCTTTACAGTTCCGTGCATGTAACCATTTATTACTAGGTACACCATCTGAGAAGTGGCTGTGTCAAAGTAGTCGTGGGAAACTTGTGCTATAGGAGAGGTTGTCCGTTCCAGAGAGCTCTCCTTTCCTGCAGGAGATGGTCATCACAAGAGGAGGAAGAGAGGCTGGAGTTACAGGACATTCAAATGGGATTCTGGAAGGATGGATTATTATGGAGGAAAGAGACTGGAAAAAGACTCAAGTTTTAATTAAATATTGGAATGGGAGAAACTGTCACTGTGCCTGTTGAAAGATAGGAGACCGAGATGGTGGTTGACAACACTCGGAGAGAAGGACAATCTCAGGATAACATAATGGCTGAATATGGGAGTGACCTCTAAAGATCCTTTAATCCAGTGATCCTGTTCAAAGAAGGGATCGCCAGGGCAGCTAGCACATGGCCATGTTCAGATAGTTTTTGAATAACTCCAAGAAAGGTGACCTATTCCATATGGCAGCATGGATTTCTTTAAGTGACCCTAGAAAATGTGTCATCATCTAATGTTTAATTCAAAGTTTAATAAGTTAAATAAATAAAAAACCAAAGCCAAACAAAACCATCAGAACCTTTAATACCTTAGACTAGATTTCCAAATAGAGCAGTGAGGGGATGCTTTATAGGTAAGACATTTGAAGACTTATAAAAATAAGACTAATATGGCCAGCTGGAGACTAAATAAACTACAGTTACCAATTTTTATTACTGTCATGAAATGTGCAATTTCATATAACTTCTGTCAGCTATTTTCAGCTCATTTTCTTACCTGTTTTATTGTAGAATGATGTGTAGGTCAGCACTGTAACCTGTCTGGTCTTGTAGCTCTGATAGAAGTTCCTATTGTTATGTCACAGTGTCATGTCTTGTTCTGGAGAAATGTCAGCCTTGTTGAAGTGGTATTTGCTTCATTAGAGATCAGCAAATTGTATGCTCTTGGATCATATGCAATGTTTGCATAGTCTACACAAATGAAGTTTTCTTGAACTTTTTGATTTTTCTAAATTAATGATCTTCCTTTCTTTGCCAAAACCTGAAACTCTTCTCTGCATTAGATGCCAGAAGAGTTTTGAATTTTTTTCTGGAAAGAGCACAACATACAAAACAGACGGGAAACATTTTTATCTGAGACAGTTTAAAGAGTCCACCTGTATCTCAGTGTTTTAATTATCATTTGGATGTTTTTGTATATCTAAGAAACATTGAAGATCCAGGCATATATTCTTTTTCCATTAAAAAAAGATGTATTTATTTGCTAATAATGTGGGAAAAACTCAACCTGAAGAAACAATATTGTATACATGAGCCTTTGTGAAGTGTTTGAAGAACTTTTTTACATCGGAACTCTAGGACCTTCAGGATTAGTGGAGAGAAATACTATTGCAATTAATTGTTTATAGTGCCTTTTAAAACGAGAAGTCTGAAGAATAACCAACCAGTCTGCAATTCTGCCAGTTAAAAGCAGTTTTTTTTAGTTCTTGTCATGTCAGAACAGTGAAGACAGTCTGGTTAGTTAATGAATTTATTTAAGCATTCATGCTTGCTTCTTCAAGTCCTCCTTTGTGTAAAGGACTGAATACTTCAATCTTCCTGATTTCCAGGGACAGCAGAGACTATGTAGTACCTGTGTATTAACCTTCAGTTCTTTGTGTGGTTGTAAAGAATTTTATGCATTTAATCATTTGAGGCAAGTTATCTATTCATGTATGTATGTATCTATCTACCTTCATATCCATGCCAGTGAATATGATGTTTCTTACTTGGAAAGTTGTCACATTAGTTCTTAAATGGTATTTTGCCATTGCAGCTTCCTTTGAACGGTATTACATGCCATTTATGCTGAAAAAGGTGTTTGTTTATCCCATAATGTGGCCAGAAGGACTAGGAAAGTGATTGTTGCCCTGTATTCACGGCTAATGGGGATGCACCTGGAATACTGTGTTCAGTTTTTGACCTTCATTACAAGAAAGACAATGAGGTGCAGGAGCATGTCCAGAGAAGGACATCGAAGCTGGTGAAGAGTCTAGAGCAGAAGGCTTCTGAGGAGCAGCTGAGGGAATAGTATTTCTTTATGCTGGAGAAGAGCAGGCTTGTGGGAGGCCTTCTCTTTCTCTCCAACTACATGAAAGGAGGTTACAGTGAGGTGGGCATTGGTCTCTTCTCCTGGGATAAGAGGAAATGGGCTCAGGTTGCACCAGGGGAGGCTTAGGTTGTATATTAGGAAAAACTCCTTCAGTGACAATATTGTTCAGCATTGGAACAAGCTGCCCAGGGAAGGGGTGGAATCACTGTCATTGGAAATGTTCAAAGCACATGTAGATCTTTTCCAATCTTAATAATTCTGTGATTATAAGAGTTATTTCACGTGTATTCCCTTTATCTAAAACAACTCTTTATTTAAACCTTTCTTCCAGAACTGTGAGGACATGGGATCTTAACAATGAAAAAAAGCACAAAAGCATATTTAAACCACGATCAGTTCAAGGTAAACGGGTGATACCTACAACTTGCACATACAGTAGAGACGGGAAACTTATTGCAGCTGGCTGTCAAGATGGCTCCATCCAGATCTGGGATCGGAATATGAGTGTAAGTCATATATTTCATAACAGTTTATACTTCTAATATAGCAAGCACCGAATGTTGAAGCTGATAAAATGAATTTTGATACTTTCATCATTAAAATTGATTTCCCTACCACACTGTCTTTCCCCCCTCCCCCAGTATTTACTATTTCTGCTGTTTCTGTACAACTGATAATTCAGACTGCTGCTATTTGTAACACTGAGGGAACTCTTAGCTGACTTGTTTCGTTTGTTATTTGTTTATTTGTTTGTTTGTTTTAAAAAAACAGCACTGGCCACATACCTCTATTTATGTTACTCATTTAAGGTATGGCATAAATCTGAAATTTTTTGTTGGCTCAGAATAAGAACTATTACAAATTCTTTAGAATTATGAAATATACTCTGCCATTTCTCCTCTTCATATTGTACTTAAAAGTGAGTTTCTGATAGTTCGGAACAACCTGACAAAGAATATGCACAATTCTTGTTGTGACTTTATAATCTCAAGCTTAGAGCAGTCAGTGCTCTCTCTGTTGCTTTGTGTTGTATTTTTTTAAAATCAGTCTAGTTCCAGCAGTTTATAATTTTGCAATGCCCAGTGCAAATTCACTAGGGAAAGCTGTACTGCTTTTAAAATGAATCATCCTTTATACCCATCTTATCTGAAGAAGAGATGCCCAGTCCCTTTCACTTAAATAGAATAAGTAATCATGGTGTGCTTGGAGGGAGAAAATGAGATTAGGGTCGACTTTTTTGGAAGCCAAAATAAGATTATAAGAGGAAATGTGGTGTGGGCAGGATCCTTTGAACCAAACGGACATCATAAATAATTGAAAGCTCTACGATTCCAATAGGATGGCTTTGGAGAAAAAATACTGAGCTAATGCAAGTTATGTGTTAGCTGATCAACTTTATCTTTCAAGACATTTGATTTTAGAAAGGAAACCAGGTAATTTATTGAACTTTTCATGAAGATTGAATAAAATTCCATGGCTGGAGTGAAGAGAAAATGTATAGATGTAAAAGGAGGAGAGAGCCCATTGTTCATATTTGAAGTAGAGCCTGTGTTTTGGGATTGTCATCTATTTTTATTTCTGTTTTTATTTCCACTATAAACCCAGTAAAACTTCCTAATGGCATGAAGCTTGAGAATTCATCCTAAGTGTAAACTTGTTCTAACAGAATAATAAATTTTTCAGAGACTGGCTTTCGTCACCTGTGTATGTTGTTTATTTTAACATACACAGTACTGAAATATTAAGCTTTCTGCTGTAGTTTTTACAATAGTTCTCTTGGTTGTCTGCTTTTTCATGTACTTTTCCTTTTGAACTTTTGTGTGTCTCTATGATGACATATTGCAATCCTGTTCAAGCGCAGTTTAAGGTGATTGTGAATAATTTAAAGGTATATCGTGCATTTTGTGCAGTTTCCAACTAATGAAGCCTATATAACAATGTAAGACTAAAGTGAGGTGAGTTCCTAGTGGAAATGAAGTTGATAGTGTCTTTGGATTTGTGTTTTTAAAGCCTAAAGGTCTTTTTGCCTTTGTTGATGTCGTCAAGAAATGTGCATGATTTTTGTGGAAAGCAGCAGTTTTGATTTTTTTTTTTTTTTTGGTGGCATATCTAAAAGTGCTAGTACCTCTGGAAATCCATGTGTGTAGTTAAAATCAGGTGCTTCAAAAGGCATCTTGAAGAAATAAGGAAAAAAAGGAAAAGCCTTCATCTTACATTTGGAGAGTGGAGGAGGAATAAGGAAAAAAATAAAAGGGAACATATTCAGAGTAAGATTTAGAAAGAGGAGGCTGGGTTTGATTTCTGCACTGGAATGGTGAAAGCACTTGCTGGCCTGACAGGATGCAGAAATGCTTGCAAAGGTGTTCAAGAAAATGTTGGGTCATAACAGTGTGTAGTTTGGGATTACTAACAGTAGGTGACACAGGAAAACAGGTAAAGCTATGGAGAACCAAAACAAGAGGGTCAAGCTGCTGGAAGATTTTTGAAGAATACTTGGTTCTTTTTCTCATCCATCATGGCTAGGCTTCGCGAATAAAGATCCAGGGAGGGCTCCATCCATGCTCATCATAAGCGCTTTTTACAAGCTTGCTGATGGCTAAAAAGGCCAATGCGGAACAGACAAGAGCAGTTGCAAAAGGCACAGCAGAAGGACTCCTTAGGAGGTATAACCTGCAAGACACGATTCTTTCTACGCTGTCTTTTCTCCTCAAGAGTGATCCTGCGTACCTTCTCAAAAACATCCACGCATTAAAAATAGTGTGTCTCCAGACATCCTGATTGGAGGTCTAGAGTAGAGCAGTTAAGGTGATCAATAAGGCCAAGGCTGAGATGTTGTTTCAGGGAGTCCTTGTATCTCCTCTTCGGAGCTCCTGTCTTGCGACAGCCAGTGGCAAGTTCACCATAGAGCATAATTTTAGGGAGGCAGTAGTTCTTCATCCTGGAGACGTCCCTGCCCAATGCAGGTCACTCATCCAGCAAATATGATTTGAGTTTGCTGAAACAAGTTAGAGCTGTGTACACAAATTTTGCTGTATTACAGTACAGCTCTGTTTCAAATCATTTTTTAGACAGCATTTGTGTTTAAGTTGAGAAGCTCTATGGAGTCAGTAGCAAAAATCACTAATGTTTGAAAGTAGAAAATAGTTGCAAGTAGTTGCAAAATTTTTTACATTTGATCAGTTAGGAATGATTCTGACATTATTTTATACTAGATTTGACACATAGGGAGCAGGAAGAAGGACAGATTCAAGAAGGTGTTTAAAGTTAACTCTTAAGTTAGTTGTCTGTGCTGTCATGCCAATACTTTGCTGTCAAGGCCTGTTTTGACTGTCTGAATTCATTTTTGTTTCTAAGGAGGAAGAGAAATGACATTTCAACCCTACTGTTGAATGCTCTACCACCTTTCCTGCGTGTGATGGTAGTTCCACAAACTAAATCCAGAAAGGTGTTCCTGCCAGATAATGTGGCTCACACATCGTGAAAGCTTTTAGACAGGTTTCTTTTTGACAGGAGTAAAAACTCCTGACAAACACAAATCCCACATCAGACAGAGGAAAATTTCTCTTTGCTTCAGTGCAAAGGTAAAGGCTCTGCTTTCCAGTTGGAGAAGGGTCAGGAAAACAGCAGTAATGACAGAAGTGGATACCCTGATAGGAAGGAGGGTCTGATGATGCCCTTCTCTAGAGTAAAAAGGGGCACTCCTTAGAGGAAGGCACAGTGCTGCAGTGCATCTGTTGTGTGGCAACGTCCCCATCGCTACCGAGGCATCACTTGTATTTGTTGCTCAGTAGTGTAGAAGGTGGTACAAAGTGGTGTGATGAAATAATGCTTTTTCTAGCTCATGTTTTTTCATCCCTGCTAAAGTCAAAGTAACTGTTTGTTGTAAGTTAGCATCATGAGTTAGGTGGTTTTATTCTGAGCCACTTAGAGTCTCCTCAGTATCTATTCTTTTCGAGTTAAGGTACTGTGCCTAGGGAGTGGTTTTGGTATGTGGTCAATTCCCTTCTTTGCTTCTGACTAGTAATGCACACTATGAGTGTTTCATTCAGTTTTCTGCTTCCACTGGGTGTTTTTTTGGTGCAGTTCCAAATCTCCCAGCTGTATGTAGTGAGAGTAAAAAACACTTTTGGAACTTTAGGAGGAAGACTTTTTCTATCTTTATGACACTGACATTGGTAACTTGCTAATGCTGAAGTTAGCCAAATGCATTCCAGCTCTGGCTTGCATTTTCCAAACTTCCTCAGCATGATCATGATCTGTTGTAATCACCTGCCTCAGAGGATTTTTTTAGTTTTGTCATAAATCTGTGTTATTTTCTCATATATGTTATATGGTCAGGACATCCTTTTTCATTAAGGTTCACTTACATGTGCATTTATGGTGCACATTAGGAAAATGGTCTGTCAGCATGATTGAAATATTATGAACACTGTCAACTTGGCTTAAAACAACAACTTCAAAGGACATAAAAAATAACTTCCTTCAAGCTTCCAATGAATAGTAGGAACAATAGTGTGAAATAGTTGATCATTACATAACACAACAGAGAGTTGGAGAGCATTAGTGGTCAAAATAAGACAGGACTTTGAAAATCATTGATTCAGAAGGCACTGCAGTAAACCTACTAAATTTACCTGCAGTTCACAGAGGTTCAGGTTCCATTCTCTTGCCTGTGCTTGCCCGTTCAGAGTCTTTTGCAAGGCTAATAGTAATCCATATTGCTGGAAAAGCTGATCCGTAGAACCAGTCTTAAGTATCAAGAATCAGGTTTGTCTTGCAAGCAGTAAACTTCTGTGTGCCCAGTGAAGTGGGAATATTTCATACACAGAGATAGAGACCTTATTTTTGTACAGACTATTAGTACACTTTGTGGGTAGAGTAGAGATGTACTGAGTTAAAATGGATAGAAATCTTTTTAATGAACAGAAAAGCTCCCCTAAGTTTCCACACTAAACAGGAAAGGATCCAAATGATTTTCATTGATTACAAATAGGATTTATTAGGGTGGAAAAGCTAAACTTCATCGTTAGCCTTTCTTAGTCTTTCAGGTCATCTGATGAGGCTTCCTGCTTGGTGGTCTTTCCCTCTAGCTTTTCCTGGGTGCATTCAGCCTAGGACTGCATAAACAAGTTTTCTGCTTATGGCAGCCTGAATCATGTTTCTTTGTTTCACAGATCACTTTTTATGGTATATCATTGCAGCTGTAATACAAAAGTATTAGTAAGGATGTTGAGGAGGCAGAATTGGTAAGGAGTGGTGATATCTTTTGTTATCTTTTAAATGCCATTAACAAAACATCTAGTATGCCCAAAATCTTAGTTTGTTTTGTGGGTGTTTTTTTCTTGCTATATTAAATTTGGGCTGTTTAGAAACCTTGAGTAATTTTTAGGAGTTGTAGCTAACTAATGGCTGCACTTTGAGTAATAAAGAATTATCTTTGACAAATACATCTGTAATAAGTTTCTTTTTTAATGTATAGCTGAACAGGAGAGATGTAATGTTTTATGAGTTCCAACATAATGTAATTATCAACAAGCAAAAATTGGTTCAGTGCTCAGGGAAAGATTTTTACAGCTGGTGATTAACTTCTGTTTTTTTACTTCCTTGTTTCACAAAAGACTGAGTGGTATATTTAACTCCATTCTTCAGCTCTTTCCTGCTCAGAAGTGAGCATCTACTCCAGTATTGCTGAATTACTGCTTTTCCAGTGTTTTCTGTTTTGCTGATTCGAAACCTTACTTTGATTTTGAATTGCTAGAATAATTAATGTATTTTGGTAAGTTTCAAATTACTCAGCTAAAGCTTAAAGTGATTTTACAGAACTTAAAATGCATAATAATAATGAAATCCAACATTATACTAATATACCACCCACATCAATATCCCTAAAAGCTGTGTAATCAAGTGGTAATCCCTGTAACCTGTTTCCCACATGCCCTTAAGCCACTCGATCCTCAGAATATAAGAGGGGGAAAAGTGGGATGTCTCAGTATGCACTGAAGCTAAGCAGATCTAAGCTCTGTAAATTTTAATTCCAAATACTCATGTTAAAAGTATTTTCCAAATAATTGTGTGATTTATAGATGTAAGGTAAATACACTACTATATTTAGTGATTGTTTGCCTTGAAAGGGTTTCTGTAAGCTTCAGTTTTGTGGTGTGCAGTATGAAGTTTTAAGGTAGAGTATTCAAAGATGAAAGGTTTTGCAAGTCCTGAAGCTATTCCTAAGAATTACTGTACAGCTAAGGACACAGATCTAGATAATTCAAAAAGATGGTGTAAGGTTTCCTCCCGCTTTTGTTTTGGAATGAGAATCCAAGCCCAGATCTCATTTGGAAATTTTTTATAAACTTTATTTTGCTGTTTTTGATGGATTTTACAGCTGATGCTGCAGAGACAGAGTAATGAAAACTAGTAGTGAGATGTAAGACTTGTTGTAAACATTTTCTCCGTTAATTGGAAGGTTCTTTGAGGGGATTTATATCTACGCTTTGGGAATATGAGATTGTTGGGTCACTGTTACAGGATGATTTTTGCATATGCCAACATGAAAGAGCATAGCTCCCAGTAATAGATTCTGTAAATGTATGTCTTATGTCAGCCTACTAGAAAGCTTTACTAGCGTATGTATGTGTTTTTAGATACAGCTTCTACCAGGCAAAGATCGTAGCTTGTCTTTGGCATCTGGTCTGTAACAGCATTCCAGAATTATGCTCTTTTCACACCAGCTAGATTTTATTCATTATTTCACCTATGGAATATTCATTGATCTACTTAGATGTTTTGTTTTGATTTTGCTGTGTAGAAATAGGGATTTATATCGATACCATCACAGCATTAAAATGATTCCAGTGAAATGTCAATATTTAATAGAAACAATTTACAGTTACTAGGCTTAAATTTGCTGAATATCACTATTACAACTAAACAGCAGGCAAATCTTCCAGCTTCCCTGAAGTATGTAACATGCTTCATGCTTTGAAGAGGGCAGTCTGGCTACATCTGGAAATTTCTTGTGTAAATACAAGATGAAGTATATCCAAATATACCATACTCCCCTTTCAAACTTAAGGTAAGTTTTCCATATCCATAATATCCCACCCTTTCATTCCATATTTATATGTGCCAGACTTCTGCCTTAGAAACTGGAAATCACACACAAGCTTGCCAGCAGCAAATATTAACAGGTACATACATTATTCCTTTTTGTATACATCTGGTTTAGGCAGTCCATCACTATCTATAGCCTGAAGCTAGCTGCAGTAAAATGACAGTCATATGCTGAGATAAAATGTGCCCTGCTGTACTTCTAAGTGCATTTCTCTCTTGTGTAATAAACTGTTTATAGTTCAGGACTATCTAAATGTTTGCACTATCTAATATAGTGATGAAAGGCAATTCTAAATCTTGAAGCCTGTCATATCCAAATGAAAATAGCATAAAGGATTTTAGTTTGGAGTCATCTGTGGTTAAAGGAAAAAGGCTTATCCCACCAGAATTATCTATCTTTATTTGATTTATTGTGTAGAAAAAATAACAGCAGATCTTACAGAAATAACTTTTAAATTATAATGTGAGAAGAAAAGGGTAGACATTTTAGCGACATGATTTCCTTTATTAGTAGTGTAATATTCCTACTATCAATTAGCATGAATTATAATGCAGAAATAAAAAGAACAATGAAGAATAATGAAACAGAAATAGAAGAACCTTCTTGAGCAAGCTTTGTTAGTTTAGAGAAAATTTTTCTTTAATGTAGAGGAAAAAAGTTAAAAGTACAGATGCTACATTTCTTCCTGGAAAGAAGTGAGCTCCAGAGTGGTCTGGCATGTCAGAAAAATCTGCTGAGGTACAATGAGCTGAACACTTCGTTGGTCTACAGCCTGAGAGGGTTTGTAAATGACAGAGTTTTGTGCTTGGTGTGTGTTTTAGGAAGCTAGTTTCGAGTCCAAATGCTTCTTATTGCAGTTCATAGGATGTCACTATTTCTTGAAGCTAGTGAGGAGATGAACAGCAGGTTTATGCTGTGACTTCCATCAAAGTATATTTCTGTACAACTCTTGGTCATTAAATTTGTTTTATTAGAGAAGCCTAAAATTCCCATATTTTAAAATACTTCTGAAAGAAAGTTTGCTATAGCCTGATCAAGATGATTTATGTAAATAACAGAAAAGGTAGGGAAGAATGTCTTCTGATCTGTGGCACACAGGGAGTTAAAATTAGGTGTTTTCTGTCTGCATAGGCTTGCTCTATCTCCTGGGTTAATTTATGGGCCCTTTGCCCCCTTCCAGCTTCATCCTTTGATGTATCTCTGGCAGGCTTCACTTTTCTCATCAATCAAAAAGCTTTCTATTTTGGGGTATTAATAAACAATCATGAGAAGTGAATTTTAGAAAACAGTGTACTAAGAGCTAGCTGGGTTGGAGTTTTAGGTTTGAGGCTTTTTTAATAGAGAAGGAAACGAAAAGAAAATGTCTTTTAATGAAATGGTAATTTTGGAAAATACAAAACCTCAAAACAAATAATGATTTGAAATTTTTTTAACTTCAAAAAATTTATTTTTTATCTCCCTTGTCTGTTCTTTTCATTACAATAGTAAGCTTTTATTTTATTTCTTACTTTTTCCTCTAATTGTTTCACATATTACCAGATCTCTAACTTTTCCCAAGGCCTAAAGTAGAAGAGGGGTAACAAATTCTTTTTATTTAAACAGCTGTGGGATTTTTATGTATTCCTGTGTCGCTGACCACTATAGAAAGTGGTTGCTGGCCACTGATAGTTTAATGTTGTATGCTGCTGGTGTGTAACCTTTCTGCTAAGTGTTTAGGTTAGAAAAATTAAACTTACCCAAGAGATAAGACAGAAAAGCACAGTATTTTATTTTAGTTCAGTTGAATACAAGAGTGATTTATTTTGAAATGTGCACAGTTTTATGGCATTAAGATTTTTTTTAGAAATTGAGAAGCTCCAAAAAAGCTGTTACAGAGGGGCATAGCTTTTGTATGTAGTGTTAGGTTACACACCTTTGACTCAGAGGAAGACTGATAAAGAACAAACTGTTTCTGCAAAAAGGATGGTTGTTTCATGGCTTCATACACTGAAAGGTGCCCTTCAGTGAGGATAGACTTTTCAGTGTGCTTTAATAGCTGGCCATGAAACACTACAGATTGTCTTCACTTTCTAAGGGACATCTCATCAGTCTAGTTAACATTCATTTTAAAAGTTTCCCTAGTATTTGTAGAAAATGCATGGGATTATAAACCAACTAAGTTATTTTAGTGTCCGTGATTATCAGTGAGATGATAACCTGGAAAACTACACCATCTCTTGGCAGGTACAGAAGTAAACCAATCATATGAAATGAAAAGTATTTGTAATAATATAGATAGTTAAAGCAGACTTCAATGAGCAAGATTTTCAGCTGTAGACATAAGTCTCATCATTAAAACCTAATTGAATATATGTGAGATCTTCTTTACAAATAGGTAAAATATCTTCGAGTGCAAAATATTTTAAAACAAAGGGTTGGTTTTTTTTTTCCTGATCTCCCTATTTCCTAAAGTTTGTTTTCAACAGATGTTAGTGCTAAACAGTTAGCAGAGAGGGTGGTGAAATAGGTGGAGCGTTGTCCAGCTGTGTTGTATTTAATGTATGACTGCAGTGATACTACACAGACTGAAACCTGATACATCCGTAGAACAGCTGCCTTCCTTGAACCAAGCTCTAAATTTCTCATGAGATAGAGAACTAGATTTGGACTTGGATATTATTACCTATATATTTCACACATTATGTGTAAATACATATATAGTGTGGCTCTCCGTGTCTCGGTATACCCACAAACTTATAATGAAATTCTAGTTTAATAAAATCTCTGAATGTGTGTAATCATCCTAAGCTCTAGTGCTTTAGACAAGGTGTTATGGAAAAGAGAGTGGCACATTTGTTGATTTTTGACTGTATTTTTCTTTATGGGTGAAAACCACAAATGTGCTTGAGGATGAACTGAATGATCTGTAATTGCTATAATTGGACAAATATGTACTTAGGTCAGTGGTAAAGTGCAGCTTTGAAAGAAGAGAAAAAGAAGCAACAGTGGACCCTAAAAGTAAGGAACCATTATCAAGGAAAAAGAGAGTGAAAAGGCATCAAAGTGATACTGGCAATGGGCTACTGATTGCATTATTACAGTGTGTTTTACAATATGGGGCAGGAAGGGCGCAACACACTGTGATGCATAGAACAACATGTTTCTTGTGATGAATGGTTAAAAGAGGTTGTCAGCTGTTTCAAGGAAATTGAGGAGATGCCATATCCAGTTGAGAAAATCAGCTTTCATCACATTTAATTAAATTTGCCAATTAAACATTGACAAAGTGATGTCACGAAGGTGTTCAGCAGACAGAGAATGATGTACCTTGTCTTGAAAGGTAGTTTAATGGCATGATAATATTGGTAATCATGGTTTTGACTAAGGATTTTAAAAGTACATTGTGGAGTGAGAAGTTCAGTGGCCAAGGGAATTGGGTAATGGTGAGTAGTCAGTGCAACTGAGAGAAAGAGGGAGAATCGTGCACAAGAGGGAATCGTGAAGAAGGGAGCCAACATGTAGAAGGTGTACAGGAGACACTAAACCTCATAAAAGAATGAAGAAGGGGAATAAAAAAGAGATTCATTTTTCCAAGGCTGGTGAGAATGAGAGTGTAGCATCACTGGATTTGTGCCCAGCAGGCATAAATCTGTTGGGACTCAGGAAAGCATTTAAGTGGGATTGACAAGGAATGAGGATGGAGGAGAAGGTCATTTTATATCAAAAGGCCAAAATGTGAAAAAGTAATGGAGGGAGATGTAGCTATTTGGTGAAATGTGAATAATGCAAATGAGATTTCTGAGATAGACTTATAAAAACTGCAATTCATATACCTCCCTGTTCTCTGGAGGTGGCACTGCTGATGGAGAAGAAATACGAAGTTGCTAGCTCCGAGTGTGAAATATTGTTCTGAAACAAAATGGGAAGGAATACTTTTGTTGGATGGAGAAGAATTTTAGAGATACTAGTGGCGAAGGAGAATTCTAGTCAGGCAAAGTACTACAGAGTGTCATAAAAGAATTAAAATAGGAAAAGAAGAGAAAGGAGTGTTTTGGAGCAGCTTTAACAGTATAGGAAACGGCTAGTTGCAAGTGACAAATTCTGTAAGGATTCTTCTGTACTTCTGAGGCAAATTGGTATGGAGATACTGCAGCCCAGTTGAGGAAGTCTTGGATATTGATGGGGACATTTTTACATTACCATAACTAATGATCAGATTGTTAACTTTTGTGAAATGAGACAAAAGTATTAAATGATTTGAGGACATTAATTCCAAACAGAGGAATTCTGTCCTCTCATATTTAAATAGTAGTCTGGTTTTTTATTCTATTTAAAAAGAAGAGTGATTTTTAAAGCTATCTATGTTTGAAATATATTCAGGAATCTTACTGTAGAACAGCTACATTTTTCTAAAAGACATTACAGGTTTTTCATTCTACCTGATGGTGAGGAATTTGATTGGTGCTCAGTAAGCTAGCTTGGAAAATTTATGTGACAGGGTGTTTTGCAGTGTAGATAGAAAAATATAGGGAGGGTATTAGAATGGAAACATTTATTTTCAAGACATTTCAATCCTAAGTGTCAGAAATCAAATCCAGCTAATGCCAGAGCCTCATCTTGCAGAGATGGTGAAATCTTGGTTTTAAATGTAACTTATTAAAGATACAAAATGTCATGAAAGATTTTAAGAGGTTTTTTTTTTGATTGAATTTGATGCCACCAGAAAAACTGAACTTCTAGAGTTAAATGTTGTTTCTGAGCTAAATTCAAATTCATTATTTGGTAGTAATTTGTTGTATTTGAACAAAACTACATTTGTCTAAGGAGCTTTCAACCACTGTTTATTGTACACATGGAAACAGTGATTAACACTGTAGTATTTTACTTGCAGAAAACCATTAAATTTGTTATCTGTAACTTTGGGTTTACAGATTTGGACTCTACATGGGAACTTCTTTTTTTTTCCATGTGGAACACTGTGTACGATTAGTATAAACCACTTGCAGAAAACAATTTTTGAACATCTTTTCCATTTGCCATTTTTTTGCTTACAAATGTGTAGGGGTTTGTGTTTCTTTGTTTACTGAGCTACTCAATTGTGCAGAATTATTTTGTGGGTAAAAAAAGCAGTGTCAAAGAAGTAATTATGAAACTGAGATAGGAATGTTCCCATTTGCATTTTACTCGTGCATAAATCTGGGGCCTAATTCTGAAGTTGCTGAGCTCACCAGGTAAAATTCTGAGTTAAAGGCAACTGGAATTGAGGGCATTTAGTAACTCTGTGTCTTGCAGATTAATAGCAAACATATCCCTGGTTATTAAAAAAAGCATATCCCCCACCATCCTCAAGTCCCTGGCTGATCTGTAACAGAAGAGCGGTTCCCTTTAACTTCTTAGGAACAACTTCTCTCAACAACTTACTTTGCTGAATGTTGATGGCATTATGTGTTTTCTAGAGGTTTTTAAAATCTGTGGTCCTTGAAAATCAGTGTTAAGTATATTAAGCTAATCATCTCAAGACACCTTGTGCAATATTATTCATTAACCGCTGAGGCTCTTGAGTGAGGAATGCTCATTTTATCAGTGAAAGATTTCATGTGGCAAAACACCACATACCCTTTTAACGTTTTCCTTTTTTTGCCTTTCCACCTAAATAAATAAAGCCAGCATTTTTTTTTAATTTATGTTAATAAGGAGAGAAGACACACCATAACAGTTTCTAGTACCTTTTTATCAGAAAAAAATCAAATAATGTAGGAGAAATCATAACTCAATATGGTACAAGAAATTTAGTGAAAATAACTTCATTTCTTTGAGAAGTACACCCATGTTGTTGGATGTTTAAATCTATGAGATCACTAAAATGGGTCTTAAACTTTGGGAGCATTGGAGACTGGAAGAACATGAGAGATTATCTTGAATCATGGTGGGAAACACTTTGTAGCAGTTGCTTTTTAAAGATGTCTTTGTAGTTTCTTTATAGTTTTTCCTTTTTATGTTTTTGCTTGTGTAATACCAGTAGGCAAAATGCTACTTTTAACTGATACAAAACATCTAGTGTTGGCATAGGTGAGTTTGAAGCAACCTGTGGACTTTCAGTGGGGTTCTAGTATATCTTAACAACTTGTAATGACTTTTTTACAGAATAATGTTCAGTTTTGATTCTTTTCTGGAAGGCAAAGGAGTCTTCAACAGATGGACAAGTCTAAAAGTGATTATTTTTGAAAGAGCAAAAAGGAAATGTTGAGGTTTTTAATTTGTTTGTTTACAGAAGCTATACTTACGATACTAAAAAGAAGGAAAATCATAAATTTTCTAGGATAGCTTGGGATGGGTTAGATAAATTACGAAAAGATACAAAGGAACATTTATTTTACATCCCTGTACGTTTTTCTCATGCAGTGTAAAAAATCCCCAAAGGAAGCCAATTGAATAGTTTCCAACAGCTATTTTTATTAGCAATATTTATTGGGTTTGTGGCCAAGATAGAATATTTTCTCAAATGCAAAGTTTGACAGTACAGCCAAACATTCAGCTGGGGTTTCATTTTCAAACCATTAGACAAATATTTAGCAATGCTGTTAAGAAGCCATCTTTCTGAAACAGTTTCCTAAAATCTTTCTTGATTAATTGGCTAAAGCAAGAAGAAACTGTTCCTGTGGTCAGCAGTATTCTTAGAAATTGAGTGCTCTGAGTGGTGAAGAAAGCATGGAGAGAGAAGGACTTTCTCATCACTCTGCAATGAGGTCTCTGAGGCAAGGCAGCCATGCTTGCTTCCTCGTTTTGTCTGCATCCACATACAGTGAAATGTATGGGGTACCTTGCCTTATTTCCTTCTACATGTATCTTACGTATTTTTTCAATAGGAATCAACTTTTTGTATCAATTGCAATTAACAAAATGCAAAATCATTTTTTACCTTGACTGGCTACACTGCTGTATAGCTTCTCTTCTAAGAATGCTCTTTTCTAGAATACCCCAAAATATCCCAGTGCTTTCTGACTAAGCATTTCACACTTGTGTTTTTATTTTTGTACATATTTCCATGAGATAATGCATGATTCATTGTCGATCACAGATAAAGTTAGGTTACTGTGCTCATAATTGGTGAATTAGTATGGGTTGAAAAGGAGGGATGTTTCAGGTTTTCTGATGATACACATAGATATCACTGAGAAATTCACAGAGAAAAGCAGGTCATGTAACAGTGTAATCGTGTGGACACTAAACTCTCAGATTTCACAAGTTAATCTTATTTTGGATCAGTATGGTCATTACTGAAACAGCATCCATTTCTATACCACGGGAAGTGATATTGAAGAGCTGTCACCTAAATTGGAAGCCTAGGGATTGTGTTTACAGTGGCTTAAGGAAAGTATCAGATACAGTCTGCAACTGCCTGCTCAGGGGAAAAAAAATCCACTATTCACCTGGCATATAGAGACCAGCTAACTTGTGATACGTGTATTAAACCAAGAAAGTATAGTTACTTTTCTTTTCTGGATTATAACGGAGAGCACAGCAAATCTGCTTCCTTCAGTAGAGATGACGTGAGGGGGGATGAGGAAATAGCCATTTGGAGAGTGTTAACTTGTGCCCTGGGAACATGTCTGTCTTGTGAGCTGTGATTTCAGCTCTGAGATTGCTGTCTGTCTCTGATGTGATCACTTTCAGCAATGACTCAGACAGCTTTGCTTAGCTCTGACTTCTTTTTTAGAAGGTTTCTGGGTTTTTTGGTTTGTTTTCTTATTGCAGATTTATAGCTCATGTCTTTGTCACCTTGAGACTTGCCTGTGATAATCTGTTATCCTGGGAGGTATCTTGTGTTTATTTAAAATTATAATCTTTGCAGTTGGGTGTTGTCAGTGTCAGCTAATTTATGTTGATGGAAGTATTTTAGTCAAGTGAAATCACTCAATTAAATCTCAAACAGTTGTATATGGCTTGGGATTTGCCCCTCTGTCATCTCTGCCCAGCCTAGTCCTGGCCTTCTGCCTCGTGTTTGAAAATACACCTGTTCAAAATATACCTTCTTTGTGCTGGAGCAAAACTGGAATAGATTGCACATTACTACTGACACACTCAGTATTGGATAGAGTTCCTTTTGGTGTAGACACAACTGTGATTGCATGGTTGGCACTGTTGATACTAATAACTAAGATTGTGTTACACATCTGTAATAGGGGGAAAGATTCATATAGTAATCTTTGTAGATATCAATTTCCCCAAGACCTTCCTTAATTTACTGCTTCTGTTTTTAAAAAAATCTTGAAGACGTTAGGAAGAAAAAGGAAGAAGAATGTTTTGACAGGAGCATTTATGATTTTGTTAAATTAAAAAGAAGGGGTGGGAACATTGTAGTCTTGGGCCCAACTGTTGACTTAATGCGAAATACCGTGTCCTAAAAAGAATGTAGGAAGTTCAACAATTGTTTTAGTTAAGCATATTGCTGTTTTACTTGTGGACATGGCTTGGACTTCTGAGGTGAGCAAACTGACTAGGTCTGTCTTCTGCTTTTCCTAGCAAATGTTTTATTTAGGGTCATGGAGAAGGAGAGTGGGTGTATGACACAGTGGTATGACACAGATGTCTAACCATGCAGCTCTGATGTAGGTCTTTGATTTGTGATAAGCACTTCATCTGGCCAAGTGTTGTTTTCACTTCCAGTATTGGTCCCCTTCAATCCACTCACATTTTTGTACAAAGAATATTCATTTACTGATGCTCCAGTCAGGTACTTTTTTATCCAACAGTATTGCGAACTCTGGCTTTTATCTATTATCCTATTTTTTTATACATGCAACTGTTTTCTTTCTCAGTGTGTTTTCTCTTCATGCTTTCTGCCTGTCATTTCGTGTTGCGTACAAGTCCAGCCAGCTATAATTGCTTAACCAAAATATATGTACTGATATAGAGTGCATCCTCAGCAAGTTTGTGGATGACACGAAGCTGAGTGGTGTGGTTGATAACGCCAGAAGGGTGGGATGCCATCCAGAGGGACCTGGATAAACTTNTAGTGATTTGCATCCCTGCCCATGGCAGGGGGGTTGGAACTAGATGATCTTTAAGGTCCCTTCCAATCTGGCCGTTCTATGAATCTATTCTATGAATACAAAGCTAGGGATAAAGTGCTTCTGTTGCTGCAATCGTTTTTCAGAAAGCCTTCAAACAAGCTGCAGGAGATAGTGTGTTACTGCAGAGTTTGCTGAAATAAGTAAAACGTAAAAATTTAAGGACTAATGAACTTTTCAAATTTTGTATGGCATAGAACTAGTACTCCTTTAGCAGGCAACTCTTGCAACAAAAGGAAAGGGGCAATGAGGGAGAGATGATCTTGAGATCTCTAATTATCTTTACATCTTTATGTAGTTCTTTAGTGCACTCCCCTTCCTCACTCAAGCTTCTGAATTGTATACATTAGATCTGTTTTTTTTTCATGTCTTTCCAGCAAGAAACATTCTGATAACAGGTTGTTTTGCTAATGATTTGTCGCAAGATTAGACATCTGTTAAAAATGTGAAGAGTCTAGAGGCCAAACACATGATTGTCTTTGAAAACTGCTACTGCTACGAACAGTTGCCAGTATATGTAAAAACTTCTTGTTCAGCCTTCTGTCATTTTTAGAGCAACCTTCAATCACTTTAGAATATTTGATTTAGTATTACAATTCAGGGTTATATTCCTTTCCAGAATAATATATGGAGAGAAGACTTGCAGAGCTCCAAGTCAGGAAAACAAGCTTTTTACTGATAAACTGAGCAAATTTCTTTTTACAGACAAATGTAATTGCTGATGCAATCTTAGTGTCCCTTTCAGACAGGTCTTGTTTTACATGAAATCCTAAGGCATTAACACTGGGTGGAATTGGGCTAAATTGAGTCTGTTGTTTTCCTTTTTTGTGATCAAGGGCCAAATAATGTTTGAGTCCTGGGAAACCTCTATGTTTCTTTTTCTATTGGACAGTTGAAAAAGGGTAAGAATGGGTCAAAGTATATGTATTTCATTGAGAAGGTTC
>VWZO01010764.1:138536-156202 GCA_013396975.1 Bucco capensis | reverse complement strand
TGCTGAGAGCCTGGCCCAGGTTGCCCAGAGACCCTTCATGGCACTCAAATTTAGTACAACTTCGTGGGTGGATACACCTCTGGACTAAATGGTGTATAGCTTTTTGACTGAGTTTAAACTTCAGTGACATCAGCATCTTCATACCAGAGCCAGAATGTTCATTAGAGGAAAAGTTGTGTAAATTCACATCTCAACAGAATAATTTAACTGACATAATTCAAGTTGATATTACTTTCCCATCTATATGAAGCCTTAAGTTATTTTCCAAGTTTCCTGATTCCAAAAGCTTCAGTATTTTAAAGGCTTGACAAAAATTTTTAATAGCAGGAAGAAAGAGAAAAAAGAGCATAATACAAAAAAATAAAGGAACTTCTGTCTCTCATACACTGCAATAACAAATGTACCTTGTAGTTCAATTTAGTCCATGTTAGTAAAATGTCACATTGACAAGATGTTACTACACTAACAATTTACAGTGCCTTTGGTCTTCATCACATACTTACCCTTATCTTCAATGCCACAAATCAAAAAAATCCCATGCACAGGACAATCAGCAAGTGTTTGTCTAACCTATTGGCTTCTCCAGTCTGCATGAATCAATTGTTGACCCTAGATTAACAGGGACACTGACAAAGTGCCCTTTTGGATGAAAGGTGACTATGATTGATTTGAATAGGTAACCCCACAGCAATGCATTAGACTGACAGGTCAGAAAACAGAGAACTGATGATTAAAGCCTTGACCTGAATCTGCAATAATAGAAAATCAACAGTACTTTTTGGTGTTACTTTAAATACAGAAAACAGGCATTCTTGATACTACAAAGACAGACAAAGATAAAACTATAGGAAGGTAACAAATATGGGTGATAATAAGAAACCTATCAGTAATGAAATGCAACTTAAGTCTTTACCAAATGATGAATCTTTTCAATGTCTCTGCCACATCCACAAGAGGAGCATTGAAATGATAGGGGGGTTTTCATGCATAGATCTCCATTTACATAGATATAGATATACATGTGTATCATCACTCATAGTATTTGACTACTTCAGTGGTGCAGTTGTCAGAATAAAGATAGATAGGACTTTGCAATTTATTCCTAAGCCTTCATTAAATCCTCTAAATTGCTTCTCTTGCAAACACAGACAAACACAATCTGTTAGAAATAGCAAAAATGTATCTCAGAATAGCATTAGATTAAATTTATAAACTGTATTTTGGATAAAAAAGTACTAAAATATAGGATAGGATAGGACAGGACAGGATAGATTTTCAGAACCTCCCTTCAGGTAGTTATAGAGAGTAATGAGGTCTCCCCTCAATCTCCTCTTTTCCAGGCTAAACAGGCCCAGATCCCTCAGTCTTTCCTCCTCAGGCTTATGTTCTAAGCCCTTTAGCAGCTTGGGAGCCTCTGTCCCCTCTCCACCACCTCCATGTCCCTCTTGGAGTGAGGGGCCCAAAACTGGATGCAGTACTGGAGGTGAGGCCTCCCCAAAGCTGAGTAAAAAAGCTCAGTTTAGATGGGATGAATTATGAATTTGAGATTTGTCTCTTCATTATCTATAAGGAGCATGTACTTAATGACCTTAGATCACTGTGCAACTTTTACCATCTGAAGTTAGATGAACGTTCCACACAAAGGAACTACGTAATATTGGATATCTCAGTCTAATTCTGGAGATTAAGTGGCAATTTATACACACAAATTAAAAGTTTAAGTTTTTTTAATACATGTGCCATCTAATACAAAAGGTACTCAAACCTCTCATTTTTTTTGTCTCTATGAAGATGCTTTAGTAGATGTTAACACTAATAGTTCCACAGGCAATGCTCCTCAAAGTGACTGACACAAATGTGAGATGTAGAATTGCTCTGTGTTGAACAACCTTGAGTACTAATACTAAAATATGAAGAAGAATGAATAGTGATAAGCCTAAAAATTAGTGATATGTTACAAACTATTTGGAGGAAGTGGAAGGGGGCTTTATTTGTTTGGTTTTGTTTTCTTCTGGGTTTTTTTTTTGTTGTTTTGTTTGGAGAAGTGTTGTTAGGATATGCTTTTCTTTCCATATTTGTCTAGACTGGAATTTTTAGGAATCTTTAGGAACAATTAAAACATTCTATCCAGTGTTTGATGTTGGAAAGCTCTTTTCTTGTTCCACACCATTGTGGAGGTTAGTGATGTTCAGCTTCCTTGTTATAACATGATATTTAAAGTCTACTTCAGGTCCTGATACAATTGCCTCAGAATATTTGCATAGAAAAATCTTATGCTATGAATATTTTTAAGCAAAATACTCCAGGCTCATCACCCAGAAATTTATTAATGCCAGATTTAGAGACTGTGGTTGCTGTATTATACCTGTAATAAATTTCAGAATGTCAAATGAGTCAAATATTTAATTGCATCTCTGTAATATTCTGACCTTTATATAACAATCTTGTGCAAAGGCAACATTTGTATTTTTCATGTAAAAGACAGAGTACATTCATTTCTTTCAGTGTGCATTTTAGAATGTTTAAGAATTCCTGAACTTGACATATAAATCAATTTACTCATACTAACTTTTAAAGGATATTAAAGGTAAAAGGTAACTAAGCTTCAAAAGAATTTAAATATTCATTCTACTATTCAAATTCCTTCTCATTTAGCTTCTCTTTCAGAGGCATCCTTATGCTCCTGTCTTATTTCCTTTTAATGGCTATGATAGGTCTTCTGTCTCCTCACCATCCCTGGTCTAAGATTCATCATTTTTTTTCATTTCATTTTTTTAGTATATAATTTTTGGGGTTTGTTTGCTGAAGGTGTTTGTTGGTGTTTTTTTGGGGGGGGAGGGGGGGAGGTTGGTGAAAGTTTCCTGCTACTAGCACATTTTTTTCATGAGCAATCAACTTCCTCCCCTCATGATACTTCCACTGTGAAGTGCTCTAAAAGCTATCATGATGACACCTGGGAGAAAATGGGAAGCAAGCAAGCAAGCAGATGGCCTGGAAACTTATAAAAGTAACATCATCTGATTCCTGGCAGCAGGGAGGTAGAGATTTGGCACCTTTCCCAATCTACAGTTGCTGGTTTTATTCTCATCCTGTGGAAGTCAAAGTCTTTTGCCACAGGCTGATATAAGAGAAGGTGCATCACAGGCAACCAGTTATTCATATTGAATGTGTCAGTAGACCACTAGATATTAATGAACAGAAATTATACCTGTTTCTGAGGGATTATAAGATAAGTCTGATTGATGTTTATACTTGAATTTGCTGACCCCTGAAGTCAGTGTTCAGATACCTTTTCCAATAAGGTCTTGCTGTTATAATGGTGGGAGGTGTGCATTCAGTAGGAACAAAGAGCCTGGAACCAAGGCTTAAGGAATCATCTCATTCATTTTTTATCCCTTCCCTTCTTCAGGGATATGTGCTGTGTCAAACTATTAGCACCTTCTTCAACATGTATTCCTCCTGTGAAACTTCTTGGAATTTTCTTTCATTCTTTCTGCTGATAACTGCTATGTGCTTATTGATGTTTGATTGCTACTTAGTTCTTCCAAGACTGCCCAGGAGAAAAATGAATGCTGAAACAGAGACTACAGAACCTGCTTTAAACTGTAAAGAGGCCAGAGCAAGAATAAACTGTTTGAATGCAAGCTTATATATCAATAGACCAGAATCTATTTAGATCACTAAATAGCTTTGATTCTTAACACATTGATCTTCTGTTCTCCCAAGTAACAAGAGACAGAACAAGTAGAAACAGCCTCAAGTTGCACCAGGGTAGGTTAGAGTTGGACATGAGGAAGAATTTCTTCATGGAAAGGGTTGTCAAGGCCTGGCCTAGGCTGCCTAGGGCAGTGGTGGAATCACCATCCCTGAAGGGATTTAGAAGACATGTAGATGTGGTGCTGAGGGATGTGGTTTAGTGGTGACTTGGCAGTGCTGGGTTAGAGGTTGGACTTGATGATCTTAAAGGTCTTTTCTAACCTAAGCAATTCTATGGTACTTTCTTTTTTAACTATAATGGTGATTGCTAAGTTCCTGACACTCTTCCCACCTCCACTCCACATCATCTTCCCACCTCCTGCCTTCTGAATAAGGGAATTATGTGGGATTTCTTGGGGGCTTTCTAGTTCTTCAGCTTTACCTATGTGGTAGAGGAAACATTCACTGACTAGATTTTATACTATGATGTCATGGGCTGTAGGATGGCTGTAACATATATCTACACAGACATGTTCATTTTAGCTGCACTAACAACAGGAAACATACATTCCTACGTGTTCTGCTCATCTGTGCAATTTTCCTTAATGCATTACTGGGCAAGTAGTGCTTAAACAGGATAGAGAGGGCATTAGCATGGGTACTCTAGGAGTTAGAGTGGGACCCTTTATGAAATCTGAAAGCACTCTTAGACGTGTGCAGAAGAACATGTCTGAGAAATCAAAAGCTATCATAAATCTTATTTTGGTCTGGGAACAATGGTCTTGTCACAAAGTTCTTAATCTGTGAAAATTCTTAACTTCAGTGGGAATTTTGCCTGAAGTTGAACAGGTGGGCTTCATATACCTAAGCAATTGGGAAGCTCTTTTGTGGTTGACCATATTATGTGAAATTTATTGTTTTCATTAAAATTAACTCCTGCTGAGAGTGCTGTGTTTTCATAGGCCACCATGCTACTATATATCAGAAAAATTAAAACAGCATGCTCATTTAGGGTTCATAATTACATCCAAAACATGCAGTTGAAGAAATAAGGAAGGAAAATACATTAGATCTTGTTGGAGAGGTTTAGGCAACTCAGTATATTCTTGGCAATTATATTTACACACAAGATTTTATACTGTCACATTCAGGCAGAGAAAGACAGAAGAAAGAAAGGAAGGAAGAGGGGGAAAGGAAAGAAGAAAAGGTAGCAGAGTGGAAAGAAGGGGGTCATCATGATCTTAGTAAATCAGCCAGTGCCATCCTGACCACAGCATGAGACCTCATAAAGATTTGATTTTGTTATTTTGCACAGGCATTAACCAAAGATCATTTAGCAGAGTGCTCAGTGGAAAGCAAACTTTGCAGACTCTTGGAAGAACTCCTTGGGAAGTTTGGGATAGACAGGGCACTGGCTGCTTTGCTTTTTGCTTTCTTTCAGCTGGCTGAATGAAAGCCTGCCTGAGAAAATACAATGTGAATGGTTTGGTTTCTAGGCTGCCAGCCAGGTCAGCCTGAAGATCTGACCTCCTGGTCATGACATAGCAGGTGACTGACATGAGCAAACACTGCTACACTAAATGCTAATATTAAAAAGCCACTGTCAGGCAGCCCTGCCTTGTCTACAGACACAGTGTTACAAAAATGTTACATCTACATTTCAAATGAGTCCTTTGTCCACTGTTTAGTTCAAATACTGTTNGAGTCCTTGTGCTGTGCCTTTTGCAACCGCTCTTGTCTGTCCCAAATTGGCCTTTGCAGCCAGCAGCGCTTGGAAAAAGCGCTTGGGAAGAGCGTGGATGGAGCCCTCCCCGGAGCTGCATTCACAAAGCCTGGCCATGAGTTCAAACATGGCTGGAAAGGCTCTGGATGATAATAGCCAGTATTGGTTCACTTAACATGATGGTGTGTGCTGAGCCATGAGTTACAGTCTTTCTGCTTGTCAAGAGGTAACAAGGAGGTGGTGGCTTAGCTTGTTCTGCTTGAAAGAAAAAGAGATTCTCCAAGTTATGAAACTGCCTGCAAGCAAAACAAACTATACCAAAGAGATGTAACTATGTATACAACAAAAACTAGGTGCTGCCCATTAATTAGCATCCTTCTGTCTTCCTTTTTGTAAGCTGATTTTTATTGTGTTACTAAGAGATGATATTTTTGTTTTGACAAACAATGTTCATGACATGGTATGGCTAAAAATAATAACAGTAAGTTGCTCTTAGGGCAAAAGTTTCATTTTTTTAGAAGTTCTCAGAGTTCATAAATTCAAGGATGATTCTAAATAAAAAACAGTTTTCTGAAAAATAAACCCTAAATAAAACCCATGCCAAAATCATTTGATTGCATAAGCAATTTGCAAATATATATTACAGGGCAATCAAAATACTTTCCTTCAGTTTCAGCCTTTTGATTTGTTATTAGAGTGAAATAAAATACAAAATTAAAAAAATAAAAATTAGGGTAAAAATTCTTTAATTCCACAAAGGTTCAAATAAAAAAATATTGTGTTCAGGAGAACAAGAGAAGGCTTCAGGGGGAAATTCTTTATACTAATGTGACACAGCTTTGTCAACTATAATGTCAGTGTGATTCATCTGAACAAGTGAATCTGTTTCTTATAGTAGTTAGCAGTAATTTTGAGTAGAAATAGTTGATAATAATAATAGTAGAAACCATTCCTCAAATAACACAGAATATTTCTCTGAATCAACACTAGAAAATTTCTGAAAGTAAGCTGAATTCAGAACATCATGTGCAGCACTGTGATAGGTAACAGTCATATTTAAGAAAACTTTCTGTAATAACAATTGAAATAGCAGTTAAATTCTGTTTAGTTTCATGAATAATATGCTTCTTGGACCTTGTTAGCACTAGAGCACATCCTGAGGACATCTTAAACTTACAAGGCTGGGGCTGAATGTACTTAGATGTATCATTTCAAAATCATAATAAACAGTTAAGAAATACTTAAATCTGTATCTTCTGAAGAAAAGGAGAAAAAGAGAGGGATAATAAAACTCTACCCCAGTGTGTTCCCAACTGATGTCATCTTAATATATCTCAGTATAAAATAATATCAGGGTCCTGCATCTGGGTCAGAACAATCCCCACTATCAATCCAGGCTGGGGGATGAGATGATGGAGAGCAGCCCNAGAGGTCCCTTCCAACCCAAACCATTCTAGGATTCTATGATTATCCAGCTTTTAGGATTCCATGATGAATTATCAAGGAGATTATCTCCTCTCAAAATCTAAAACAATCAAGTGGCCTAATGACCATGCAGCTCACACCATAACTGAGCTGAGAGCTTTCTCTGAGAAAGAAGAACTGTGTCATTTTAGTGATTGCATGGTGGTGGCAGCCTAGCTCAGGACAAGAAGAAATTCTGACTGTTTGAGTATTTGACATGACTTTGAAATGCTACCCATTCAGTTTTGAAAGTGTCTCTAGGTGTATGTGAGGAGATCAAAATGTCTGCTGAACTCAGTAGCCTAAAGGACATATTTTGAAGGACATGGAAGAGTAACATTTCAAAGGACAGGCTGATCTTACTTCTCTTCTTTCCTGAAACAATAATGTATGTAAAAACATGCAGGAAGTCTGTAGGCTTATCTCTTAAAGTCTATTTGTGTTGGCTCTTCTTTATTCTATAAGCATTACTTATTTTCATAGATCTACAAGAGGGATTTTGCATTATAATTTTGGTCAATAATAAACATGTTCTTCCTAAACAAGGCAAAGTATTTTGGCAAGCTGCTAGTCTTAACTCCCAGTACCACACTTTTCCCATATTTTTGTCTGTTCTTTATTCATCACCATAGCTACAGGCATTAAACATTTCACACCTGCAAGTAACAAAAAGCCAACTTTTTAATTTTTTGTCATCTATATGTTTAGGAAAAGCCTAGGCCAAAATCTGCTATTGACCCTAATCTCTACATTGTTTAAATCAGAAGCCAAGATATTTATGCCACTAGTTAAATCCTGGTTTAAGTCTTTTGAAGTTTCTTAATACAGCAAACCACAAGTTAAAGAAACCAAATGTTTGTGTATATGTCTGTTTATACATACATATGTATGTGTGTGTGGTTATATATACGTGTGTGTTTATACATACATATATATGTGTGTGTGTTTATTCATACATATATATGTGTGTGTGTTTATACATACACATATATGTGTGTGTGTTTATACATACATATATATGTGTGTGTGTTTATTCATACATATATATGTGTGTGCATATATACATACCTATCTATATAAAACCAAATAATTTCATGGTATATCAAGACATTTTGCTCTTTAATAACACAACAATTGCTGCAGAATCCCTCAGGGGCTAGCTGACCAAGACACTTTTTATCTCACTGCAGATGTTCAGGGCAATACTATGTAAATAATTATAGCTGACACTGTAGGTCTTCCTTTGCAGCTAATGAACCACAGATTGAGGTTTAACCATCAATTTAGCAACTGCTCACACACGAAGAGCATTTCATGAGACTGTTACATAGGATAAACCTTTTATCTATTGAACTCTGACATATTTTCTTTCTGTTCTGCCACACAGCTATTTTCTACCCATTGTCCCTGTTTTATCCAAGCATTTTAATACAAATTGAGACATATCGACAGGAAAAGAGAAACTCAACAAATACTTTAAGACAAATTTGTAAAAGCCCCTCAAATTATTTAAAGAATCTCAGAAAACTTCAGAACTGTTTTTCCAAACTAGAAAGTTTGGAAAGTCTGGGAGTTATATTTGCTTCTTGTTGATTTACATGATTGCTCTGGTTTTGTTCTTTTTTTTTTAGTTTGGCTTTTGGTTTGCTGGTTTTTCTTTTAAAGGAAAGGTTTTACCAAACATCCCACTATTCAAAACGTTCCTAGACCAAGATTTTAGATGAGAGCACCCCAGAGAATAAGGAACACACACAAAAAAAGCTTGCTAGAAATGCTGCTTGGTTTTAAGGCATCTGTTTTACTAACTGTATAACAGGATGAGGTAAAAATGGGAAAAAAAGACTTGATTCCCATCAGACTGGATTTCACAAAGCCAGGTCTGGTATATTTACTATGTCTGACCACTTGGATGACCTTTTCCAAGCTGCCTAGAGAGTGTTTTTAACTGTCTGTATAATACATAGCATAAGGAAAGACAGAAAGGAGAATCTCTAGGGGCTCAATCAAACCTGCTAACTGTAACTAATATTTCTCCTGAAGTGAAAAGATTTTCTTACTGCAAATATAAGAGAGATTCTCTTGTTAGATAAGGGACTTGTAAATTTTGAGAAGGGGAACACACTAGCAGTGAATAAAGCTACTCTTTGTGAGAGTACTTTCCAGTTAATACTGTCCAGGCTTAGGCTATTCCGGAGGGTACTTAGTGGAAAAAAAGCTCTGCAAAGGTGTGAAAGGTGTAAAAGAGTATGCAGATTGTTAGTGGGCAATGCATTCATTTAAATGCACTACCAAAACCACCCTCGACACTAAAAATAGAAATGACTATAAACTGTGGGTGACTGGAAAATGTGCCTAATGCTATGGCTTTACTATTCATTGGAAACATTCTGTAGCAGCTAGTTGTCTAGCTCCTGATGTTGGTTATCCTTGATGTGCTTTACATTGCAGAAGACAGCAGTTCTGAGGTATGACTGCTGAACTTTGTGTTGGGTGGGGAAGGTCATATTGTATCTTACATTAGTAGGAACTTAGACAAACTCATGGGCAAGACTCAGGAGAAGATTCATATCCTTACCCTTTTCCACTAGTGTACAATATGCACTATACTAGATGCTACTGCTATAAGAAGATATTGTCTATTTTGGCAGGAAAAAAAGATTAGAGACGTTCTCTGGAGGATCAAAATATAGATCCCACAAGTGTATAGTTTGTTTCTTTTGGACTATATTTCCTTCTACTTTTGTCTTCGTTGGTAGCTGCTGATTATCTGAATTATTTCAGATCAGTGTTCTTTTGCAAAATAAATATCATCAGGGAAAGTTCCTTCCTGCCCAAGAGAATAAACATACTCACAGTAGATGTGGGAACTATGCCTCCCAAATGTATCTTCTTTCTTGTTTTTGTCTTGGGAGGCAACATGTAATGTAAGAAAATAAATTGCCCAACCTCTTATGACAAGGTAGCCTACTAAATAAAACACAAGAAATTAAAATAGTGCAAATGGCATGGGATTGTCACAATTTTTCTTTTCTTGGAAACTGTCTGATGATTGCCTTTCCTTTCTCAATCTCTTTTGGTTTCTGTTGAGCAAAGTCAGCTGGGATATCTTGGCAAAAATCCCAGGAAGACAGAGATTACTTGTTTCACTTACTGGTGGATACCCTGCTGAAGAGATTCAGATCAGTGGCTTTACAGAAGAGGATTGGTAAAAACAACTTTAAAAGAGTTTGAGAGAGCACCATGAAAGAAATAGGAGAAATTTTTGCTTTGAATGTTATGTGTTTGAAAACAAGAATGGCATCCAACAAGANTGATACTGTGATCTGAAGAGTCAGAGCCAACACCTGCCACTTTGAGACAATCAGTATACTTGGCCCGAAGTTTGCACTATATAGGTGGAAACACTTCAGCTTCTCCTCTGTTTTGTTGAGCTCATTATATCATGAGATCAGGTCATGTTGACTACAGCAAGTAACCAGCACTGTATTTTTCTATGCAGAGTTTAACACGTGGCAGACCTTTGTGTGAGATTTCTCTACTTCTCTGCTCCTGGTAGAGTAAAAGTAATATTTACATTATTTCAGATAATAGAATATTTTCAGGGTGGTTTTGAGTATGTCTCTAAAAATAATTACTTTCTCCTTTTTTCCCCCCTCTTTTTTTTTTTGTTTGTTTTATTTTACATTTCTTCTATCACATGGTTAAAAAAGAATCCAGAAATCCTAGTTTGACTTTTGTCTTGTTTTGTCTTGTTTGCAACCCCATCTACGTGGATTAGAGTAAAAGTCACTTTACACTTAGAAGGATTTATATTTTATAAGATAAATCTAGTTTAGTTTCGTGAGTTTTATGTGTATTATTTCAAAAGTTTCCTTCCCCAGCATTTAAAGACACATCCCAATGGAAATCCCTCTTCTGCAATTAGCTTCCTTTACTGCATTAATGCACTTTATTATCTGTTTATTTTACATCATTTTGCTAAGGAACAAATTTTGCCCTTGGTTGTGTGAATGTGGCTTCCATTAGCATAATGAGAGTTGCATGTGTGCATCCAAGGGTCAAATCTTTCCTTAAAAGCCAGATTTATCTTCAAATTAGCTACTCTAACAGCCCTGGCTAGGGCTTCAACTACATGAATCAATTTTATTAAGAAAAGATGAACTGTACTGGAATTCTTTTTAAATCCTACTTGTTAAAATGTGCAGAGATGAGATTTAGATAGCAGCAGAATTTTAACTCTAGACACATTCTCTCTGGTGTAAATCTGGATAATTTCCAGTGATTCTTTCTGACACTTGGGCTCCAATGACAGTCAAGAAAACAACTGAGCTTTCTCAGGACTTTGCAGCATCCCTTTGAAGTTAATAGGAATCCATGTGTACAAACTTCCTTTTACAAGATTAGAGCCTAAATAACCCAGGAATTTGGCTAGATTCCAAGGATAGTATGAGAAAAGATGATTTGAAATTATTCTGTAGACATTTCAGTTTCCTTTATATTTCTTGGAGAAGACCTAGAGTTCTTCATTTTCAAGATATGAAGGGTGACTTCTTGATGGTTTGGGATAGATACATGGATATATTTAAATAAATGTAATGGATTTAAAAGAGTAATAACTACTTTAGGAATAGAGCATATTTTCAAACCTATGTGCAGGAACTGCTATTATCAATAATGGCCAGAACAGTTAATTCTGGGCTTACTATTCTAAAACAAAAATTACCTCTAAATTGTCACAGTAACCAGATGTTTCAAATTTAGAAAATCCTTTCATAAGCATCACTGTGTCCTTTAAATGATGATCTTTCTTCAAGTTTTCTCCTCTTATGCAGATAGTTTAAACTATTTTTCATTCTTTCCCAGAATAGTAAAACATTATTTTGTACAAACAGACACAAATTACAATGAATTTAGGAGTTGGTCACTTTTTACATGTCTTACTCAGAGAGTTAAATATTTCCTTTTTCTGCCCTTCAATACCTAATTTACTACTAGCTTTTTCAAAACAATTTGTACTCTCATATAATTTTTCCTCCATAAAAATGTCACTGACAGTTGAATTTTAAAGCATGCATATTATTCCCACTTTCAGTATAAGTTTACTTCATTACCCAGCATTTTATTAGGTAAAATATTTGACCTCTAGTGAACTCCAGATTCAGTAGTCAGAACTCCAGATTACTTTCTGCTGAAGTGCTCAGCAAAGACAGGCAGATTCAGTTTTTATCCCTCCCTGGATCTTAGGCTGCTGGTGAAGACATGGAAATAGGAACACTAGATATATTAATGACAGAATCAGTTTAGTTAAAGAGGAAAAAGAAAGATTTACCCTTACTTTAAATTTTATCATTGTTAGATCCTTGTCATTCTTTTAAACTATGAACCATAAAGGAAATGCCTGTACCTATGAAATATACATATCTTGTGTTTCATAATGATATTTATATATATATATACATATAGCAGAGGTTTTATTCCTTTGTTGGGCATATGCTCAGCTTGACAAAACAACTTGACATTTTCATCCTGAAAGCCCAATTTTTAATTACATCTTTTCAGTGGGCTAACTGAAGCTGCTGGGACCAAATGAAGCATATAGAACTTTTTCCTAATATCCAGTCTAAATCTACTCTTCTCCAATTTCAAACCATTGCCCCTTGTCCTTTCACTGCAGGCCTTTGCAAACAGGCCCTCTGCAGCCTGCTTGGAAGTTCCCTTTAGGTACTGGAAGGTCACTAGTAGTTCCCCTGAAGCCTTCTCTTCTCCAGAGAGAAGAGAATCCAGAGAGGATTCTTTTAATAAGGGTCATCTTTTTCACACCTGTGTTTGCATATCACCTAGAGAAGCAAGGTACTCTTTCAGGATTGGAACTTGAAGTTGCTATGACAGTGATAATGATAATACAAGCAATACATGCTGTGCAGTCACAGCAAACACTCCTCTCTGTGCTGCTCACAAGTGAGGGAGCTGCTTCACTTGAAATAAGCATCTCTCTGTACTTTCTTCCATTCCTCAAATGACACATATCTTATATTTGCACAGATTCAGAGTGACTCACATGCCACTTTTGTCCTTCTCCTGGCTTGTCTGGATCAAAACAAACCACTGGAAAATCTTTATTTTCATCTAAGAGACAGAAACCCTTCCCAGTGCAGTCTGATTGCAGCCTGACTCTATGATGTTATATATGTGGCCCGTCACTTTAAAGAACAAAAAACAACATGAAAATTAAACTTATCATAGAATCCTAGCATGGTTTGGGTAGGAAGGGACCTCTGGAGCTCATATAGTCCAAGCCCCCTGCAGTGGGCAGGGACATCCCCAGCTAGAGCAGCTTGCCCAGAGCCCTGGCAAGCCTCACCTGCAATGCCTCCAGGGATGGGAACTCAACCACCTCCCTGGGCAACCTGTGCCAATGTTCCACCACCCTCGTGGGGAGGAACTTTTTCCTAATATAACTTTTTCCTAATATATACTTAACTTATATATAATTAACTTAACTTAATGTTCACTTCTTAATATATACTTAACAATATTCTTTGGCTCATAATTTTTAGAAGATGAAACATCTCAGACTTCAGAGAGATGATAAATGAAAAGAGGACTTATAGTAGGACAGTCCATTGAAAAGTCACCTGAGTCCCCTAAGATTCTCTTCATATGTTAAACCAGTGTCCACTTTGCTCTTAGCACAGACACAAATGACTACACAGCAGTCTGTCTCAGAGTTTCTGAGCTGTGCTGAGACAGAGGCAGGAAGAAACAGGGAGTAAGTGCACCAAAGTAGTGCAATGGGGCAAAGCAACCCAAGTAGCAGCTGAGGAGAGATGCAATAAAATTGCAGTTTGACTACCACATGGCCTCTAAGGTCCCTTATACTTAATTTTCATAATTACATTAAAAACTATGAGAGGTCAGTTTCAATGGTCAGTTTTAGTTAAAAAGCGTTCATGTCATGGTTAACTTTAGCCTTGCCTCCTTCCCCCCACTTCACTGAATCAAGTCTTGCTCTCTCATTGTCTGTTTATGACCTATCCCATCCTCATTCTTCTGCTGAATGCACAACCTCCTGACAACTGCTTTCTAAAACATCTTTCTCTCCTTCTTTCTCTCCTTCTTTCACTTGAATGTATGCATTTCCTTCAACTCCCCTTTTTCATTTACTGAGATTCTGAGAATTCATTCACAGTAATTAAACTGCCATTAAAAATAATGTAAAATAAAGGTCAAAGCACATAGGAAACATCTCTACGGAGTACTCACTAGAATACTGACTTTCAAGATATTCTACTAAAAAATAAACTGAAGCATTATCTTCCCCAAGAGTCTTTTGATTAACAAGGAAGTATCAGTATTTTGTGAGCCTCTTTTACATACTTTCTTAATTCAGTTAGTTATCTTTTAAGACAAGAAAATATAATTGCAGTATTGAGAACACCAGGCATGTTTTATCTATCACACAACTAAATTGGGAAACCACTGGTTTAAGTCCTTCATGTGTATGCAAGAGAAAAGTAAGGAGGTTTTATTAGCTGTGCATATTATTTCTATTATCTGCCAGCATATTGAGAGATTTATGGCAGTCATTTCTTGACCAAATGATATTTACTGAAAACTTAAATCTTTGAATAGATTTGTATCTATTTACTTAATTATCTGTTTGAAGTGTTAAGAATTTTTGAATTTAAAATGGAGGACATTTAACACATGTGAAAATACATCATTCATTTAATGTTGTCTCTTAGAGGTTAATTCTTATCAATATTCAATACAGACAATATATCTAATCTATGTATCTTTTTATAAAACACTGACAGACTTCAATAACTTCAGAGTGGCTGGAAGTCATTGTCCAGGATGAATTAAAAGTAGTTAGTTTTACAATGAAGTCTCAAAGGATTAAAGGACTGTGTGGGAATTATCAAACACTGAAAAGACTCTCAAAAGGCAACTTCTTAGATAAGGAAAGTGGTTTTAGAAGACAGAAGAAATTAAAACAAAAGGGTCAAAAGCCCAAAGAGAGTGTTAGGGAATTTAACTAACATAAGAATATTCAACTGGACATAAGGACTTGGAGCAGGGAGTGTGATGAGCTCTAAACTTGTGTCCAGCAGTAGCTGTAAGCATATGCCTCTGGGTAAGTAAGAACAGGACAAACATTACTTGCCCTAAGTAATTCTCCTTGTGTCTAATTCTAAAGCTAGATGATGTTTTCACTTTCCAGTTCCCAGTGAACTTCCTTTGACCAGTCTCCCATTGGAGCTGCATAATTCACAGCACCCTTTGGTGAAAGGGGCATGATACCACATTGCCTGCCAACATTCCTACTTCCACAGTGTCTGCTACAAGCTGTAGAAAATTCTCTACCACCAGAAAAAACAT
This sequence comes from Bucco capensis, assembly GCA_013396975.1. NCBI lineage: Eukaryota > Metazoa > Chordata > Aves > Piciformes > Bucconidae > Bucco > Bucco capensis. The sequence goes on along the minus strand of VWZO01010764.1, from coordinate 140,937 downwards.
GCTAACTCTGCTGGTAATAAATATTCTTCTCTTGTTCAAAGGATAGCATTCTCAATATTGCTGATCAAATTTTGACCTATGATATCAAGACAACTTATCAAGCCAACTATCTGCCACCCAGGACAGGCATGCAAGAACAAGAATAGGAACAGTGAGGTGTGAAAAACTCTACTAGTGTCCCTGTGTAAGCTGAGATACATCAATGAGCTCTGAGCTTCACAAGCAACCATACTGAAGCCATGTCTGTGGCTATTTAGGTTGTGTACCTCCTCCACAAACAAAACACTTCCAAAAGAGATGAGATATCCCAATGGGCTCAATGTTTGTTGCCAGAGGTAATAATGCCAGTACAGCATGTCACAAACAAAATTATAAGTTAAAAATCTTCAGAATGCACAGGCAAGCAGCTTAGTAACTATAGATCATCCTTTGGCACAAAGGTTCAACTCCCACAGCCTTCAAACTAACAGAATACTGATTATTAGGGTTGATAAAGAGGTTTCAGTGAAAATAATTGTTCAGCAGAAATGAAGTTTTCCAAAAATGAATGTTTTCCAAAAAGGAGAAGAGGGGGAAAGCTCTGCTGCTCTATTGGAATTTTTTTTCTCTTCTAATTTTAGTTCTAAAATGGGTGGACCTGAAATCAACATACTTTTGACAGTTCTATGGCCTTAAAAACATTGGTTCACAAATGAATCTCATACTTTTGACAGTTCTATGGCCTTAAAAACATTGGTTCACAAATGAATCTCATTTCTCTCTCGTGTCTTATTACAACATAGTAATCATTGACCAAACTCTCATTTTCTCCTGAAGAATAGGCTTGTTGGTTAGACAACATATTGTGTGACACAGCACTCTTTTTTTTTCTGACAGAATGTCCTGTGACATTTGGGAAATCCCATGGCTGTAAGTATAGGAGAATATAGAATGCAGCCAAGAAGCCAATGGTATAAATGAAGAACACTTAATAATCAGAACTGCAGTTAACTGCATTCCCATGCATAAATTTAACAGAGAAACTAAGTTTAATGACAGACTGACTTAAAATAATTTGCCCAGTGGTAATGTAATGTTCTTTCTATATTTTCTATATTCTGTCATCTGGATAATTTGTACTGGAAATTTAAACCAATGAAAAAAATTCCTGTAGTATGAACTTTGCTCCATTTCAGGACTATTTCAGTATATGCTGATGTACTCAATATCTCACAAATTTGTTAATTCTCACCTTTTAGTTATCTCTGGCAACTGAGAAGACAATGAAAAAAAAAAAGTTATTTTAAAGCCATGATAGGGAAGATTAAATTTGTCAGATGGTGGGATGTGAGTGAACCTGAAATTGTTGATGTCTGCATAGATCTATCTATGCTTAAGAGAAATATTTAAGCTCTCACTGTTCACTAAAATCTTATCAGCATGATGAATGAATCCAGATGACCAATCAGTAGATATATACTTCAGGACAACTGGATTGCTTTGTATACTACACTAACTGTGTTTAGTAGGGGTTTGAATTAGTTGTATAAATATGGTGTGATATGAGACACCCTAAAGTACTTGAGGAATCTGCAAAAGGATGGCAGGTCCAGCAGAGAGTCACTGGAATACTGCCTTCCAGTAGCATTTGGAAGGCAAGCAGGTTACCTTGGCACATCTTCAAAGACTTTGGATACCTGTATATGGAAAGCTGATCTCAGAAGTGTTTGATGCTATTAAAGATGTTCACAGGTTCTGTGAAGCCTCCATATGAGATTATACCTGATAGAGGACTCACAGGAGACCAGTGCTGGGCTGGAACAGCCAGAAAAGAAAAGGGGATGTTTTGGAACATCTCAAGTCACCTTAGAGCCTGAGTGGTGGCAGCTGAATTGTACTACTTGTCTCAGGGTGACTCATACCTACTGACTTCCATTGGGTAAGTTCACGGACAACATATCCAACAGTAGATAGCGAAAGAAATGACAGAGATGTATCCTGAAAGCAAAAAGCAGCCAGACTCCCATGCTCCAGGATGTGTCACACTGCACTGTTAGCCTTCAGTAGTGCTGCCATCAAAGACAGAGAACTGGCTTAGGTGGCTCATTGGGGTAAGCCTGCAAGAAGTTTCTTTTATCAGTGGAGTCATTCTGTAGAGTCTATCAGCTGCACTGACTAAATCTTTCTTGACTACTTAGTTCACGTGTAAACAAATGTTTTAATCTGAAAGTGAATGCCACAGTGCATGGCAATCAGTGTCTTGGAAGAACAGACATCTGCAAGTTTGCAGATGACACCAAGCTGGGTGGCAGTGTCCATCTGCTTGAGGGAAGGGAGGCTTTCCAGAGGGATCTGGATAGGCTGGATGGCTGGGCCAAGGCCAATGCCATGAAGTTCACTAAGGCCAAATGCCAGGTGCTGC
>VWZO01010764.1:97894-138508 GCA_013396975.1 Bucco capensis | reverse complement strand
AGGTGCTTGAGTCCCCATCCCTGGAGGTGTTTAAGAGACAGGTAGATGTTGCATTGGGAGGCATCATTTAGCAGGTTTCTAGGGCTAGGAGAAAGGCTGCACTCATGAGCTTCAAGGTCTCTTCCAGCTGGAACTGTTCTATGATTCTATGAAAGAGTGCTGCTACTCTCACTCCCTGCTCTTCCTAGATGAGATTTCCCCATTTGCAGAAAAGAATGGAAGATTTTGTTAGAGACATGCATTGGCAGTGAGTAGTAGCATCCTTCCTATGTGACGGACTCTAGCTAGCAAGCAGTACATAAGGTGTTTCAGCTGAGGCAGACAATGTCCCTTGAGCTTAATGTGTGTTGGAATGGATTTACATTTTTTTCCTCTCTCTGCCTTAAAATAATCACATGCTATTTTCTATTATGCACAAATGTTATTGCCTAAGCATGTCAGAGGTTTTTAATGCTACTATAATAATGCAAACAGAAATTGCTTTTGCCCTTTCAGAGACCTATTTTAGGAAATGAAATCTGAGGTATCTGTCTTCTGCAGCTATGCAATTCTAAGACTAAATTCCCAGTCCTGATGCTCACAGAAAATTTCCTGGCACATTTGTGACACATTTGTCTCAGAACTAATTTTTATTTAATTGTGACCTCTAGTTTTTATTCCATAAAGTCATGTAGTCATAGACATTCATTCTGCTTTTTCTTCTGAATTCTCTCTCCAGTGCTTTAATAATTTTTAACCTCATTATGATGTAATTCACATGCATATTTTATTGGATAGGGACTTGAAAGCTAGTTTCTTGCATTAACTCACTTTTTAGAAAGAAATAAGCAATTTACTAAAAAAAACAAAACCAAAAAACCTGTAGTATATAACCAATACACAAGACACATAAGCGATTCAAAAAAAAATAAGAAAATAAAGCAGAAATCCTACTAAAATGTTCCAGAAGAGTTCACTTCTGGGTCTAAATGTCAATGAGGATAAATTGTTGCTCAGGAGTTTGAGGATTACTGTATAATAGGAAACTGCAAAAAAAATTAGACTTCTATTGTTAGCTACAGAATTTATGAAATGATAACACTATGACTGCAACAAATCTATTAAAGATAATATTTCCAGGCCAGTTTCAACAAGAGTTCCATCTGGTTTCTTCATTGTGGAAGCCCATGCTAAGCCCAGAATGTTGATGGGGCTTGGAGGTAGAGTGGGTTACTTCAACCTTGTGCCAGTTTCCACTGTGTGAAAGCCAGAGTTCTATTTAATCTGGCTAGTAGATGTTACAAATCAGGATAAATTTATTGACAAGCACAAAATCCTCCTGTCATCTTTGCTCCATGCTTTATTAAAGCCTGATTATAGTTTAAACAACAAAATGGAAGTCCCTCTTCTATAAATGTTGGCTTGATCACTTAGCTACAGTTTGGTAAGTTATGGGGTTTTTTTTCACCTAAATTAACTGATTTTTCTTTTCTAGCTGCTTTCTGGAATTCCTTCAGTAGATGAAGGAATTCATGTCCTATAGGGCTAGGACAAAGGCTGGACCTGATGATCTTCAAGGTCTCTTCCAGCTGTAACTGTTCTATGATTCTGACATTAATGACATGTATAACCAGAATATTAATATCTGGGCAAGAGGTTAGGAGGGAAGGAGCATGTGAGTTTTTGCTTTTAAGTTTAAACTAAAGCTCATTGATGATCATACAAATAATTTTGATCTATTATTTTCAAGCAACTGCAGAAAAAAAGTCTTTTGACTTTGCTCAGGGTGAAAATCTTCTAAGCTGTGTTCAGATGTAGAAAAGAAGTTTCATGCCCTAACAGGTTTTTCTTCTCTCTGAAATGCAATATTTTTTTGATATTTGTACTTTTTTTTGTCTAAAGGACACATGAACAATTTAGTTGGGAGATTATTACTAGATGGTCATTTTTTTATTAGCACGAAAATATTCTTGTTAAATCATTTTTAACTGTAAGGAAAAAGAGTTAGATCTGAACTGAAGGTAAAATACAATAAAAGGTGAAGTCCAAGCAGGTCCTGAGTCTATGATTGCTCACAGAGCTTTGATTTATTCAGTTAAAACCAACTTTTAGACACCTGGAAATGAAGCCTGAAATCCAGAACTTCATTTCCAGATTACTGTTCTAACAAGAAGATTGTTTCTCCCTTCAGAACTAGCTGTGCATGCTGTTCGCTCATCACACCTGTGTTCTTTCTTGCCTCCTGCTCACCAGAATTATCTAGTCTACTGTCTGCAAAATGTANCATGATCTAGTGAGGAGTTGTGTGGTTTGTTTTTGTTTGGGGCTTTTTTTTTGCTTTTGGGTTTTTGTTTTGGTTAGACTGGGTGATCTGAGAGGCCATTTCCAGCCATGAATATTCTGTGATTCTGTGATAGGACTGTCAATGTGTCAATGACTGTCAGTGCCTGAATTGGAGTAAAGAAGCTGGAGTCAGGCTCTTAGTGATGCCCTGTGAATGGGCAAGAGACAATGAGCACAAGGTGAAATACATGATTTAAACCTAAGAAAACACTTTTCTGTACATGTGATCAAATATTAGAACAGGTTGCCTGGAAACATTGTGGAGTCTCTGTCCTTTGAGCTATTCAAACCCTGCCTGCATGTGGCCCTGCACAGGCTGCTGTAACTTGACCCTGCAGGCTGCACTAGGCAAGCTGCAGAGCTCCCTGCCAATTTCAAGTCTTCTGTGAGTCTGTAATTTCAAAATAACACAAAAAGTGTGTAACAGCCTCATCAGTGTGATGTTTAAAAGAACACTCTGAGCCAATGCTGTTTCTGTAAGGAGTAAAAGTGTTTGGCTTTAGGTGAGGAATCTGAGCTTTGAACCTGAAGTGGAGAGAGGTACTCGACTGGTAGGATTTCTGGAATATATTTCTCCTTGGCCATTCCTGTTTGGATTCAGTTTGGATAAAACATTGAATGTATCTGTGAAAATTAAATATTACAATGCAGAATAAAATGTCCAAATTCCTGTACTCCATTTCACAAAGACCTGAAAAAACTATAGTTGCAGCAGCCCAGTTCTTATATTACTAAGATATTGAGTGAGATCATTCTTTCAAAATTGTATCCAGGACCAAGGATCACCAGGACTCTCTACAAGGAATGTCTGGGGATGTGCCATGCAGCCTAAAGACAAAGAAGTGTCAAGTACATCAACTTTTCTCCATCTATGCTAGATTTCAGATTTCATCTCTGATAAGCCTAGCTCATTTCACACACATTAAATCTCAGAAGTTTTAATCATTTGAGATACAAACCTATTACAATGATATGGCAGATATTCCAGAGGTTCAAATTAAGGTATTGGATAACTATTACCACCTGTAATGCTCTAAACAGATTTCCAAAGTAAATTTGGGAAACCTCTATGTACCAAACCCTTAGATATAATTATGCACATATTAAAGATATTCTATACCTTGGTTGTAAAATGTTATTCTCTATTAAATTATTCAGCTTTAGAAATCCAGAATGACCTCCAAAAGGTGTAAGTCTTGAAATGACATGAAGGTGATATTTTTGTCAATATCTTTGCCTAATTTTATACCACTTGCACTCACACCTGATCAGAACTGATGGTCAGTAAAGCCTTATATTCTCATTGCAGGAATTAACATAATCCAAAATTGGTTTATATGTGGTGCACACTCAACAGTCCAAAAGTTAAAGTAATTTGGGAAAAAAAAAATCTGCAATATTAGAAAAGATTGAATGACCCCAAAGATACAAAAATTTTAAACCCATCATTCCCTGAGGTGTAGGAGCAAGTATATTATCATGTTTGGGCCTTTTCATATTTTAAATGGAACTATAAGAAATAAAACTTATTTTAAATGTAACAAAGACTATGCAAGTGTCCATACATATATACATAGTCTATCAATTACATAATGTGTTTGTAAAGAAAATTCAACTTGAGAATTTCTAGAGTTATGTACAAGCTGTGCATACTCTAAAAAAAAAAAATAGTTACCTGCAAAGAGTTACCAAAGAAAGATAAATTTCAGTAATATCACAGTATGTCAGGGGTTGGAAGGGACCTAGAAAGATCATCTAGTCCAATCCCCCATATGGATTACTTAGTAATATGAATTACTTATTTCTCCTGACAGATAATGTCATCATAGGATGAAATTAAAACTATGTTCCTCTAACAACCCTGGCATTTTTTTTTCCAATGAATCCCTAGTTTCACCTCTTCCACATTACCAGATTTGTCTCCATACATTCTTCTGTGTCACCTAGGAACTTAGCCATATTTTTAAGATATATTAAATAGCCAACTTCAACTCTCTGCTTTAGCAAAAAAGTCAAAAATTCACACCAATATAACTGTACATGTACTTATGAACCACACAAAGCAATCTCAAATGGCAATAGGGAGGACATTTCCTTTGTGCTTTCTTGACAGTTTCCCAGTGAAAAAGAAGATGAAGACAAAAAGAAGAAAGCTTTATAAGTCCCATTGCAATATCCTGATGTCCATTGTTTCCACTTTTCCTTGGAACACTACGAGATTTTTTCCAACATGACAAATTTCTGATCTGTTTTCATCCTTTTCTTTATCCCCTATAACCCTTGGGCTGAGAGAGTCAGTTTAAATCTCCAAAGATGTAATAATAAACAATGAAGTTGCTAAGGTTACCTCTCCATTTTCTAATGGCAGTGACCCAATTTTGGCTGCTTGAGCCTTTGGAGGAAGTCTCAGATGTGGAACTTCAGGCAACAGCCTTTCCCTGTCAATTCCCACCTCTGCTTGGCTTCTTCTCATGATGACTATAGAAACAATTACTTTTCTTTTCCCTTCCTTTCCATTTTGGTGTCATGTGTACAAAAATCCTTGAGCTGCCCCTTTTGACTAAGGAAGAAAGAGGGGAAATATCAGACTGTTAGGACAAAATCAGGAAGGCAACTAAGACACAAAAGGTTTTAAATGTGCCTAGGCATGCAATCATTTCCCTTTGGATGCTGAAATTAGTTGAACAGGGAAGATGATATGGAGACATGAACTCCTCTTTCAGTTACAAGTTAGACTCCAGATATACAAAATTAAAGAACAATAAATCCACACTTCAGATTGTCCTAGTTTGGGTTAAAACATAACTAATTCTGTTCAGTTATTTTACTTGCCAGATAAAGCTCCTCCAAGTCACTGCTGAATGTTGTGTACCACATTAAAAATACTTATCTGCAATTTCTGCTTTAATTTACTTATTGCCCTCAATGCATAGAATTTAAGCTTGGAAAAATTAATTAAGACATTCTATTAAAATACCTTTGAAAATATGGTTGGGGAGGAAGGCACTGGGACTTTTATAGTCTCTTACTTATTCAGGGAAGGGGATTCCTTCACCTGCAGAGGTAAGAGCAGGGGTCAGTGGAGGGAGCAGTTTTGCATCCTTGTCCCTGTTCCTCACAGATTAAGCACAGGATCACAGAATCACAGAATGTCAGGGGTTGGAAGGGCCCTAGAAAGATCATCTAGTGCAACCCCCCTGCCAGAGCAGGATCACCTAGACCAGCTCACACAGCAATGTGTCCAGGCAGCTCTGCAATGGCTCCAGACAAGGAGACTCCACAGCCTCCTGGGCAGCCTGGGCCAGTGCTCTGGCACCTGCACTGCAAACAAGTTCCTCCTCATGTTAATACTAAACCTCCTGTGGTCCAACTTGCTCCCATTCCCTCTTGTCCTACCATTGGATGCCATGGAGCAGAGCCTGGCTCTCTCCTCCTCACACTCACCCTTCACATATTTCTAAGCATTGCTGAGGTCTCCTCTCAGTCTCCTCTTGTCCAGGCTGAAGAGACCCAGCTCTCTCAGCCTGTCCTCCTAGGGCACATGCTCCACTCCTTTCAGGATCTTGCTGGCCCTGTGCTGGACTCTCTCCAGCAGCTCCCTATCCTTCTGGAGCTGAGGGGCCCACAACTGGACACAGGATTCCAGGGGAGGCCTCCCCAGGGCAGAGGAGAGGGGAGAAGAACCTCTCTGGCTCTGCTGGCCACGCTCCTCTTAATGCATCCTAGGATGCCATTGGCCTCTTGGCCACAAGGGCACATTGCTGCCTCATGGGCATCCTCCTAGCCACCAGCACTCCTAGAGCTTTTTCCCCAGGGCTGTTCTCCAACACATCAGTTCCCAGTCTGTACTGATCCATGGGCTTGTTCTTTCCCAGGTGCAGTACTTTACACTTGCCCTTGTTAAATTGCTTAAAGTTTGTCCCTGCCCATGTCTCTAGCCTGTCCAGGTCACTCTGGATGGCAGCACAGCTCCTGGTGTGCCAGCCACTCCTCCAAGCTTGGGATCATCTGCAAACTTGCTGAGGGAACACTCTACCCCTTCATCCATATCACTGATGAATATATTGAACAGTCCTGGCCCCAGCACTGACCCCTGGGGCACACCACTAGTCACAGGTCTCCAGTTAGACTCTGCTCCACTAACCACAACTCTCTGGGCTCTGTCCTTCAGCCAATTCCCAACCCATCTCACAGCACAGTCTCCCAATCCTTACTTCTGAAGTTCGGCAAGGATCAGAGAGATGGGAAGGAACAGCAGATTTTCTGCAAAAATCCTCATGACCAAGATGAACACACATGTAAATTTATGCAGATACATTTTATGAAGACATTATCCTATAAAAAAAAAGGATTTTTTTTTTATGCAAGCAAAGGCTTCAATTTTATTTCTGCATGTAAAATACTTTTTTTATCACATAGCAATCTTCTGAAGAATACAGTAAGGTATCCTTGAACTGGTGTCCCAGTTGTATGTGGCAATTGTATAAATTGCATACTGTCATTCAATATCTCATAAGTGATGTGTGGACTGAGTCACTGAAAATACACTTGGAGGATCACAAAATAATCCAGATTTATGAGAGTCAGAGCACACTACTTAGCAAGTAAAGGATTTATTGAAAATAAAGACACCAAGTTCTTTGGTTTATAAGAAAAGATTACATAAAATTAATGGTGGAAGGTATTAAAAGCCTTCTGTAAATTAAAATTTTCCTTCTCATTTCCCTTTCTCTTTTTTTCCTCTCTCATTTCCCTTTGCATTTAATTCTTTCAATTCATCAGATTTTCTATGATTTTTCCCCTTTTCCTTCAAAAATAATAAACATATATTGGAGTACTTAACAAAAAGGGATATAGATATGGGATAAGTTCTTGATGATTTGATTTGAGTCACGTTTACCCATCATCATGTCCACATGTGACTCCAAAAGCATTTTAAATGAAAATGAGAACGTAGTGTATTTTGGTTTGTTTTATCTGAAATTCTCTCTTCATTCTCAGTATCAGTTTTCCAGTCAAAGAAGATGTTCAGCAGAGTTGAAATTATCAAGAATGACTTGCAAGGACTACCAGCCTGGATCAACTTCCAGGTGATGACCAGTGGGATCTCCTGAAGCATAAACCCTGTATTTAATAAGCTTTCTCAGAGCATCCCATTAAAGGTAATGGTTGTAATTTGATTTCCAGGAGAAAAGGTGACTACAACATTTGAATACAAGGGCACCTTAGACTATAGTGATGCTCACTGCCTCATGACAAGCAGCTGTGAAATTTACTGCATTATGAGAAAGACTTCCCCAGGATACTCCTAAAACAGGATGTTTCTTATCACTGAGACTGCCACATAAAGATGTTTACAATAAGAACAAATGTCAGAAGAATGTCCTGAGTAGANCCCAGGAGGCTGTGGAGTCTCCTTGTCTGGAGCCATTGCAGAGCTGCCTGGACACATTGCTGTGTGAGCTGGTCTAGGTGATCCTGCTCTGGCAGGGGAGTTGCACTAGATGATCTTTCTAGGGCCCTTCCAACCCCTAACATTCTGTGATACTGTGATATCTGAGTTGGTTTTGGTATGGTTTTGCTTTTTTCATTCTTTCAGACATTAGCAAGAATCTGGGTCACTTTCACAAGAATTTTAGTATGATGTAAAACAAAATAGGCAGAGACTTGTACCCAGAAAACAGACTTGGTTTCTAAATGAATGTTAATTTGTTTTGTTTCACTTATTGAGAGGGTAAAGGAAGAAAGTGTTATATTTAACATATTCACACAGAATACATGACACAATATTATAAGGCACAGTATGAGGATAGTCCAGACATGCATTACACCTTGGATCATTATTGCATGTTCAAATATTATCAAGCAAACTGCACAGCATAAAGCAATCATAAGAGATACATCATCTTCTAGGAATCATGAGGGGCTCAAAGATGCAATGTCTTGTTTTGGTTTTGTTGTTGTTTGGGGTTTTTTTTGTTGTTGTTGTTTTTTTAAGCAATTATAACCATTTTGAGGTTTCATGGACAACTACAGACTGAGTCATTAAATAATACTATAAAATGTTCCCAGACTTTTTACTGTTCAAATCATATTTTTTAATAGGTATCATAATTTTTTTCAATGGATTTCAGCATGTCATACATTTCTATGTTTTTATCTACTCCCTTGATATAAAAAGAGCCACTGAGGATCTAATTTTGAAAGGTAAAAGTGTAGTTTGACTTACAATATCCATAATGAAAAAATGTTAAACCATGTCAAACCAGTAATTTATACTCATCTTAATTCATTTTACCTACAGTGTCAAAATTGACTTTTTCCTGAGTGGCAATTAAGACTACAGGTTGGGAGAACAGTTTTCCAGTCTCAAATCTTTCCTTTTTAGAATTACTTCCTTTAATAAAAGCCTAATGATGACCTAGTACAAAAACCTCCTTGTAATTAAGAAAGGAAATTCCTTTAATTAATATTTGTGTGGCATATTCTTTCCATGCAAAATTGGGCTATGGCATCATAGATTTTTGAAACGTTAAAATAGAATTAAAGCTTTATCAAAGCTCAGAGTTGAGGGATAGCTACAAAGGAATATATACTTTGGGTTCCAAGACTTACAATGAACAGTATTAAATCAAAATGACCAGCACAAGACTAGATTACAAAATTTCAGACATTCACTAGGAACAAAGGCTCAATATGTGGTGTGAGATAAAAGTTTGAAACATTCATGGCATAATGTGATGAAAATCTGTGTAATTCCCAAGTAAGAATGAAAGTAGGAAATATTCCTTGCCTCTGTTACTGCTTAGTTGTGCTTCTCTGTGCCAGGTAAACAAGTACAATTACTGTCAGGTTGTTGTCTTTTATTTCCATTTGTTTTGATTTGGGTTGTTGTTGTTGTTTTGTTTGTTTGGGTGGGTTTGTTTGATCTTAGTGTCTAAGTCTGAAAGAAGCTGAGTGGAAGCACAGACAGAACTATTCATAGTGCCTAAAACCCCCTCCTTTCCCTGTCTGTGGAAAATAAAGTACACTTTTGAAATGCACCACATTGCTGTTGATTAAATATCCATTTCACTGCTACAATTCCTTTGAGAATTAAAGAGGGATTAAAAAAAAAAGTAGTCTAATTTTCTTCTATGACCTTTTGCAAATAGGATTATATTCCTTCAAAAATAAGGCAGGAAAGATTTAAAATTTCATCTTGCTTTATTTTTCACTTGTATAAATAGCATTCAGCCTTTCATTTCTTGTAGATGAAGTTTGAGATTGCTCTTCCCTGCCATTAATTCATTGGCAGCTGGGATAAGGAATTCACATATATCCATCTGTCTGTTTTCTTGTAAGGTCACCATTCACTCCAGTGCCACAGTGAGAAAGAAACACAGAAATATCTCTTGTAGTCTTGAAGATATATATATTGATGTATTTCTACTTTCCAGCAGATTTCTACAGCAGATACCCACAGAGAGATTTGTTTTAAAAAGGAATGGGACCTACTAGTGACCTTCCAGTACCTAAAGGGAACTTCCAAGCAGGCTGCAGAGGGCCTGTTTGCAAAGGCCTGCAGTGAAAGGACAAGGGGCAATGGTTTTAAATTGGAGAGGAGTAGATTTAAACTGGACATTAGAAAGAAGTTCCTCCCCACGAGGGTGGTGGAACACTGGCCCAGGTTGCCCAGGGAGGTGGTTGAGTTGCCATCCCTGGAGGCATTGCAGGTGAGGCTTGCCAGGGCTCTGGGCAAGCTGCTCTAGTTGGGGATGTCCCTGCCCACTGCAGGGGGGTTGCACTAGATGACCTCCAGAGGTCCCTTCCAACCCAAACTATTCTAGGATTCTAGGATTCTATAACAGTAGATAATTTTCACTGGTCCTCTTGGGTCTTTCAGCACCTGGAATCCCAGCATGGCAGGTAGGCATCAGTTATCATCCCCCAAAAGTAGATCACCACTAATCTTAAACAAGAACCACAAGAGAGGTACATATATTGAATATTTTATATATTTATGTGAAAAGGGGGAAGAATTTACACACATCACGTTAAGGACATGGACTTTTCAGTAGGACTCAGTCTTCAGACATTTGAGTTCAAATTTCTCTGGGTATCCAATGAGTGCAGAACAGGCTTTTGGAATTTGCAGCCACCACTGAAATCTGAGCTCCTGAAGCTCAGAAGCATTCTGCAACTATCTTTTGGTAAGCAGAGGGGTTAGGTGCTTATCTGTTACTGTATCACTGACATAACCCATATGCTTAAGTTATGAGCTAACATAACTCCATGGAGTATACCTTAGAGCATCCGTGTGGAGCAAATCTGATTTTCTGTCTTCTTTTTTCTTGGGCAAGCCTGGAGCTTTTGTCTTAAACAACAGAGCAGCCTGAGAAGTGCTCTAAGCTATGCCTGGCTGGAACCAACTGGCAGGCAGACTCCAAGGAATTCAATATCTCTTCTCTAGCTCATGATTTTTTCAGCAGTTAGCAAAACAAATCCCCACCCTGCTAAACCTGTTCACCTCTTGAGTTTCACTATCCTGAAATAAGCCAAAAGAGGGACAACCCTATGTGGTATTTTTCTGGTGTGATGTATGAACAGACTGCTTCAACTCCACTCCTAGAGATTTGGCATGCTAATGGGAGCTTGTGTCATGCTAAGTTCCACTTTGAGAGTTATATCCTATCAATCAAATGCATTTTTTATAAGCTTGTGAATACTTGAATGAATATTCACATATCAAGTGTGATTTGAATTTCTCACATGAAATTAAAGAGGCTTGCATGCTGAATTCCCAGTACATGAGAGCAGAAATATAAAATTAACATCAATAAAATTAAATACACATTTTGCTCCACAGTTAAAGATGCATTTATTACAATATAAATCTGAAGAGATGCAAATAAAAATATATAAAAGTTACTAACAGATCAGACAGATCAGAAAGTTGTGGGTCTCAAAAGCAGAGGATATAAGCTCCAACAATGAATGTTCTATTGCTCTGATATATTTTTACAAGTTGAATTAATGACTTCATGAATTAACAGTCACAGAGATAGGGAGAAAAAGGAAAATAATTGCTGTAGGAAACAAAAATCTAGAAGAGGTCATACAGATGAGGCCTCTCAGAAATAACTAGAAAAAGAAAATGTTCAGACATTTTTATTTCATGTCATATTAACTGTATGATTGGTTCTGATTTGCAAATCAGTTTAAATTTTCTTAGAAGAGTAATATATTTTTCTTTACAGTAAGAAAAACTCTTCTCAGTACTAAATATTTGTTTACTATTAAAATTAAGTTGGGAGACTTAGAGGACATTTCCAAGACTTACAACAATATTGGCCTGTTACTTTATTGTGACCTAGTTGTTGCTTTCTGACTCTTACTTACTCTTACATTTGCTTTCTATCTGAAGGATTTAGATGATCTCTTTGCAGAAATGAATGATAGAAAAAAAATATTAAATCTAGCCTTCTATGCTGGTTTTGATACCATTTAAATATTTCTTCTATTCCCAACACCACATCACCCTCCTTGCTCACCCACCCCCCAACATCAGTTCAATACCATTACCATGATTAACAGAAAGATGCTGTGATTCTAGAACACAAGATGCCCTTCTACTTTCAATTTTCTATTTCCTTTATTCTCTTCCCCTTTTAATGTCTCTTTAGTCACCCAAAATGCTGCTGAACAGTAGAAGTTCATGGTAAAGAATAATGATGTAACTTGCTCCTAATGCATTGTGTTGATCAAAATGTATGTACTTCCTTGCTAAATATTGCCATTTTTCATATTCTTTGCTGATTCATAAAAAAACATGTGGGGAGAATATATCAGAGCTGAGTAAGTCTGCAAGGATAGACTGAAGATCTTTCTGTGTGAAGAAACCTGAAACAGTGTCTTGGGGTCCCTGCAGCAGCTTGCTCCAAAAGGTACATTTCAATGCCCTGGAGGGTCTGCACTGCTCATTTTGATCCAAAGCTCATTGGCACTAACAGAAGGAAATTCATCTTGATACTAATGGATTTGACACAGAANACTGGAGGTGAGGCCTCCCCAAAGCTGAGTTACCCACCCCAAGCCAGACAGCTGACCAAAGCTCTGCAAAGCATAGTGTTAAGACAATCAGGAAAAATAATTTCTGGGTTTTATTTCAGATTCACAGATAGCAAAGCCAAACTTTACAGTCCAAAGCAAGAAATTGACTGCGCTTGATTCTTTCGTTATGCAGTTTGGGAGGGAATTTCAGGATTTGTTCTTCAGGGAAGATGACATTCCCAGTGTTTCTTTAGAGCTTGAACACAACTTGTTAGTAGAGACTGGTGAAATTTGTTCAGTATTGGTACCTGGCAGAGAAGTGGAGGAATAATGAGATTGTTCCTTACTGTGATTTGTGTTCCCTAAATGTTATCTCCTATAATATAAAAATATGAGCCGAGCACATATGTGTTTGTATATGGATGTGTATGTGTGTGTGTCTACATGTATTTATATAAAAGACATTCTGAAGTAGATTTTAATAGTAAATCACACAAGCATGAAGAATTATCTTGTAAAAAACATGTTTTAAATGCCAGTGGAACTGTATGATTTATGCTAGTTCATAGTATTACTCATCTGATTAATAAAAATTGGCCTTATGGTCAGGGTAATTTCCAATTTGTAGTCATTCCAACATCTTTCCTTCTGTTTAATTTTCTGAGGCTGCTAAGGTTAGATAAATTTCCTCCTCAGCTGTTTTAGGAAGAGGCAGGAGGGAGGATGGAGCTAATGATTTGACATCTTAAACAAAGACAAAACCCTTTAATGCATGTATTACATTAAATGAAAAGTGTTGTTGTTTTCACTTAATTAAACTAGCTGTCAGAAATTTAATGAAATTTGAACTGCAAACTGCAGTTGAAATATCTTATGGCAAATCTTAGGATGAGTTATTTCTGTTGGGCTCATTGGCACCACTTGACCTAATTATTTTGATTGACACTCCTGTAGTAATAGTTTGGACTACAAATACATTAAAAACAGTTGTAATAGTTGGAGTTTTTAATCCTCAGGTATAAAAGTAGGAGGTAACACTTCTTTAAAAAAGGTAGAAAAATAAACTATCATTACAAATAGTAATGTAAATACTTCAATTAAAAGTTCTTAACATAGATTGGGTGACAATCCATTTCTGAAGAAGAGGGAGGAAAACATAGTGTCTTCTCATCAAAGAAAATGAGATTGAAGTTTAAACTCTGCACTTTGATAATTTTTATGCTGGGTCAGTGTTATATAGATCAAATGAATCCTACTTGCAGTACTGAGACTATAACTGAAAATAGTGATTATGGAGTCCAAAAATCATCATCATAATATTGTTACTAGAAAAAGTCTCATCTATCTTCCTTCTTTTATTATACTTATGGACAGACATGTACAAGTAATAAGCTGAGTGAGAGGAAAGGCTTTTTCTTCTACTAGCAACACTGCCTCAGTTTTTCCCCCAAAATGCCAGAGGTTTGGAATCCTCCAACTGCACAGTTGTGAGACTTACTTTCAGATTTAGAGTGATGAAGCTTAGGAGGTTAGTAGGTAATCATCATCTTTGTTTTAAGAATATATAGGTACATTCACATACATATATAGACATGTAGCCATTCTGATTTTGCAAGGAAAAATACATTGCTGTAATTATCTTTCTTACTTTGTTGGGAAGGAAAAAATGAGTAATCTAGAACACAGTGCTGCCAGAAAACAATAAAGGAAAGTAGATTTTTAAAGTTATTGACATTTTCTTCAGGGCAAGTCAGATTTAAGAATACTTTTCTAGTCAGAACTCAAGTTAAAAGTACGCTTCTTTGATCTATTTAAGGTGTGCCACTCTGGTATCAGTCTCTTGTCTATTTTCTTCAGTATTGAAGTTTTGAGGATTGTTCTTTATTTGCTAACAGGCTCCCTCTCCTGTAGCATAGGACTCCCATACTCCCATCACACATCTCATCACCTCAGCCATAAGTTGAGGCCAAATACAAATACTTGATTGTCAGAAGGCATGCAACAAATCAGAAAGAGGAGAAGAATGTTAATCCTAATTTGAAGATCACACTGGTAAATTGGGAAGGTAGATAGATGAGAAATACTATCAATTAACTTCTAAGCCCTGTTCTTGCTTCTAGCTAACCAATGTAAGGATCAGCTTGAACAGTAGTAACAAAGATGAGAAACACCATAACTGGCAAAGCCACAAAGATAAAAATGAAGGTTGGCACTCAGTTTTATATCCTTTTAATTTCTCTGGACTACTTCCAGATGTGACCTACCAAGCCTTTCAGATGCTTTTGTCCAAATATATCCATCTAAGGACACAGTCACTTACTTTTCTCTTACTTCATTGCATGAAAGGGCAGCACCATGAGGAAATGACCCTGCCAAACAACAGTGTGAAAAATCCTGCCAGATCCTCTAATCTAAGCTTTTAGGGGCTCAGTGATTTCCTGTATTCAAACCATCAGGTCAGAAACGCAGAACTTTAATAAGCTGTGTTTCCTCCATGGCTGCCAGGAACTGTGTTCTCCCCATCCATGGTCCAAGCCTTAGAAATGGTAGCCAGGGGAGAAATCTCCTGACAATCAGTGAGACTAAGTAATGCAATTGTTAACAGCACAAGCAAACTTTCCTGTCTTGTTCCAAAGGCAACAGAGGCTGATCATCCTTTGTCACAAATTCATTGTCCATAAGAAGAATATTATGTGTTTTGGGTATTTTCAGAAAAGCTCAACTTTTTCTCCCACACTTGTTCCAAGGCAATGATAACAGATCTTTTTAGTTCAATCTTGAAAAGTTCTTTACATGACATTTTCTTCTTACCTGCTTGATATACAGTTGCCAAAATGCTTTTTAGAGCTAAAGAGAGGGTGAAATAGTCACGTATATTTTACAA
This sequence comes from Bucco capensis, assembly GCA_013396975.1. Taxonomy (NCBI): domain Eukaryota; kingdom Metazoa; phylum Chordata; class Aves; order Piciformes; family Bucconidae; genus Bucco; species Bucco capensis. The sequence goes on along the minus strand of VWZO01010764.1, from coordinate 123,270 downwards.
ATGTCACTACAAATTAAATGCAGACCTTAAAGTTATGTCACTGGGTAAGAGCTAGCTTCTGCTCTGCTTTTGCCAGTTTTGGCATACTGCTTCTGTCAATATCTAATAACACACAGAAAAGTACAAATCTCTGGTGTATAACTATGCAATCAATTGAAAAGGAAAAGATGCAGATCTGGCCTCTCAAAGGAGCTTTCCAGTTTCTGTTGATTTATAACTTCAATGTTACAGCCTTACTAATATCTTCATTATTTATTCTAGAGAATGTTATTTAGTTCTCTTAGTACTGTCTATACAGTCCAGCAAAACCATGATCACTCACAGCAAGGCTTAAGGAATTCCCTTCACTAACTAATACTTCCTTTAACTGATGTAGCTTTCAAATATTAGCTCCAGCAAATTTCCTTTTCTTCCTATGGGAGACCTTAAAGCAGAAAGTAGATGAGTTTTTCTATGGCATTTCTATAATTGTAAATTATTTTAGTGTATATATATATATATATTTTAAGAGGTTAAAGTTAAGGACTGACTGTTTTCCAAATTAGATCTTGCATCAGAGAAAAACTGATTGATTTATTTAATTCCCCCCCTCCTCTACAAGGTAACTGAATTTTGCTTTTTATTCACTAATAGTGAAAATGACCATCCTGTTTCTATGCAGAAATAACATGCAAAATGTTTCTTTGGACCTAATATGTTCTAGAAGAGAGAACCAATCCCTCCATTCCTACACAGAGGGATCTAAGATTTGAGCCTATGGGAATTTTATACTTGGAAAGGCTTTAAGGTTTGCATCCATATGGATCCATTCCATATGCAATCTCTTCCAGCATGTCCTCTAGTCCAGACATTTTTTTTTCTCTGAGATGAGCAACATCTGCTGTAGGTGATTTATTATACAGCATTCCTTCAACTGCCTCTCCATCTTGCTGCAAATAATGCATACTATTGCTAATTTCCTCATAATTTACTGCAGCAAAAGCTAATGAATAAAGATTATTTTACTAAAAACAGAATGAGTAAAACTTGTGAGAACTGTCACAGTGAGCCAGATGCCTGCCACATGCACAGGCATGGTGTATTTGTGCTTTTTGCAGCTAGCTTTCCATTGTTTTCCTTTACATTTCAACAGGTGTCCTGCACACCTAAATGTTCCACAAATGCATAATCCCTATGAACACCTATGCCTCGGTTGTTGTGTTAATTTTCCCTACTTGTGAGAACAATTCATACACTGAGATCTGGAGAGATTCTATTAAACTAAGGCCAATATAAAACCAGCCAGAATCAGACATATTTTGTTGACACAACAGACTAATCCCAGCTATAGCAAAAGGATTTTTACCTGGAAGCCAATGTGGTTTTAGAGCCAACAGGAGTACCACGGACATGATATTTGTTCTAAGACAACTGCAAGAAAAATGTAGGGAACAGAACAAAGGTCTCTATGTAACCTTTGTTGATCTCACCAAGGCTTTTGATACTGTGAGCAGAAATGGTCTATGGCAGATTTTGGAATGTTTAGGTTGTCCCCCAAGTTTCTTAAAATGATTATCCTATTACATGAGAATCAGCATGGCCAAGTCAGATATGGCGATGCACTTTCTGAGCCCTTTCTAATAACTAATGGCGTGAAACAAGGCTGCATTCTTGCACCAACTCTATTCACACTGTTTTTCAGCATGATGCTCCAAAGGGCCATGGCAGAATTTGATGACCAGGATGGTATCTACATTAGATATTGTACTGATGGAAGCCTATTTAACCTAAGGCGTTTGAAGGCCCATACTAAGACTATAAACCATCTTGTCCGGGAGCTGCTTTATGCTGATGACGCTGCCCTTGTTGCCCATACAGAAGTAGCTCTGCAGCGTTTAACGTCCTGCTTTGCAGCTGCTGCTGAGCTTTTTGGGCTGGAAGTTAGTTTAAAGAAAACAGAAGTTTTATATCAACCTGCACCTCAGGAAGTCTTTCATCATCCTCATATCACCATTGGCGATTCAGAGCTTAGATCAGTCCAACAGTTTAACTACCTAGGCAGCCTCATCTCCTCAGATGGTAAGATTGACGGAGAGATAGACAATAGGTTGGCAAAGGCATATAGTGCTTTCGGAAAACTCTATAAAAGAGTCTGGCGAAATAAACACTTGAAGATAAGTACAAAGATCAGTGTTTATAGAGCCATTGTGCTATCTACTCTTTTATATGGTTCCGAATCATGGGTCATCTATCGCCACCACCTACGTCTCTTGGAGCGCTTCCATCAGCGCTGTCTCCGTACAATCCTAAACATCCACTGGACAGATTATGTAACTAATACCTCTGTCCTAGAACGTGCAGCAATTTCAAGCATTGAGGCCATGCTGCTGAGAACGCAGCTGCGTTGGGCAGCTCACGTCTCCAGGATGAAGAACTCCTGCCTGCCTAAGATCATGCTCTATGGGCAACTTGCCAGTGGCTGTGGCAAGAGAGGAGCCCCGAAGAGGAGATGCAAGGACTCCCTGAAACAACAGCTCAGCCTTGGCCATATTGCTCCCCTGAACTGCTCTCCTCTGGCCTCCACTCAGGAGCTCTGCACACACACTAGTTTGAATGCCGCGGATGTTTTGGAGCAGGCACGCAGGATCACTCTGGAGGAGAAAAGACAGCGTAGAAAGAATCGTGTCTTGCAGCTTCTACCTCCTGAGGAGTCCTTGTGCTGTGCCTTTTGCAACTGCTCTTGTCTGTCCCAAATTGGCCTTTGCAGCCAGCAGCGCTTGCAAAAAGCGCTTGGGAAGAGCATGGATGGAGCCCTCCCTGTAGCTCCGTTCACGAAGCCTAGCCGTGATGATGACAATTCACCTGTCACTATATAGCACCCAAGGAATTGTTTGTACTCATCTGCACAATGTGTCCATAGGGTAGACTTTTTACATTTGCATAAATCCTCTCAAATCAGATTTAAAAAGCACACTTTTTTCTCTGTAATTCTAAGAAGCTAAACAGTGAAGCACCAGCACTCCTCTGAACTTACATACTTTCCAATTACTATCATGCTAAATTATCAGGACAGGAAAATTGATGTACATCTAAAGAGTAAAAGACTGAGTGTTGAAGGATGACAACAAGCAAGAACCACACACTTTCCAGAAAAATAAGAAAAGATTTTCCTGTAATGAAAATACTTTTATTAGCCTCTGCATAAGCATGGCATGGCATTTTTGCTTAGCTATGCATTTTGTAGTTTGACATTAGGCTCAGTGTAGTTGCCTTGCAGGTGATGTGAAATTGGGATGCTGATAAACTGAAGTAGAGTGGTTAGTTGACCAACGCACCCTTTTCTCTGCTTTCACACAAGATTTGTGTAGGAGATATTCCAATCAATTAAGAACACTTGGTGCAGCTCTTTGCTGGAATTAGGGTGATACACAGGAAGTTTCCAGCTCTAGAAGGTGGAAGAAGACACATGGAGAAACTCCATGTTTATTAGAGGGAGGAAAAGATCATATACAGGCTCATTAAAAATATCCACACAATTATTTTGCCAATCATTTCCACTATACATAGAAGAGCAGCTCTGAGTTGTGCTTTCACCCTAGAGTAAATACTATTGTTTGTTTGGTGTCTGTTGTTATTGAGTCTGTAATTTGAAAAGGAAACCAGACACAAAAAAACCCAAACAAAAACATTATTGACTGAGGAAAAACTAGTATCCTTTTTCAGTCCTATTACAGGCATAGAGCAACTACTATTAATATTCTTAATTACACAATTCCTTTCACCTCTTTACCAGAAGTTTCTGAACTTCTTGTATTTATTAATAAATGTCTAAGTGAAATATTTTCAGTCACAAGTCTGTATTGCCATAAGAAGTGTGCTTTAAAGACTTTACCAACCTTTGCTCCTCAGGTTTCAATATCTTTGCAGTATTGAGTTTTGAGTTTGTTTGGTTTTTTTTGTAGGATTTTCTTTCTACATTTCAGATTAAAAATTCTTCATTTTTACTGTAAATCAGTTCTCTCACAATGGTTTTATTTTGGGATTAAAGGTTGACATAACAGAAATGCAGTTTTCTGTGGTATATTCTGTAGTAGATGGATTGTGGAAGAGTTAGCCACGATGCAGCCAGCCAAGTATCCAGATGCTGTTGCTAGAAAAATGTATATTACATTGCAGCATCTGGATTGTGCAGCTGTAATGATCAGTGTTTAAGTTGCAGTTCAACCTTCTCAAAGTATCTGAGATGAATATTGGGAATAAGGAAGACAGAGAAGTTTGTTTGGAGCAGCAGCAGAAAGTAAATGTAGGAACTAGGCACGAAACACATGCCATGTGACAAAATGTTTGTACTGTTATCTTTCTGTCTTTCCCATTCTTTTGTATATTCCATCAGCCCAAGAATTAAGCACTTTTGTATTACTGTCAAGTCATAGCTAATTGAGGGCAATTGGTTTCTTAGAGTACCTATCAACAGAAAAGAAACCCCAAAGTGCCTAGCTATAATGAGAAAAGTGGATTTTCTAGATGAGGTCTGATTTTTCAATAACTGAAGAGTTGAGTGTTGCAGGTTGCAGAACAGAGTGTGTGTGTGTGTCTGCTGGAAATTTAAGCTGAAATTCCTTAGTAGAGCAAAGTAACTTCTTAGAAGTTTGACTGGAAAAATCATGTATAACTGATAGTGCAATGTTTTATAAAATAAAATAAAACATAGTTTTAGACTCTTCTACACTTAGTTTCTCCATAAAGTAGCATGCATTTCCTACAAATGTAGCTCCTTATTATAAGATTTCACTGCAAAATATTTCCATGGATTTGCATCTTAGTAAAATAGCTTTAAAATTGTCTCATGAATCCATAGGTGAAGCTACTAGATTACATCTTTCCCCTCAAGGCTTGGAAATAGAAATATTTGACATAAAAGATATACTATGCCATAGCACATCCTCAGCAACCATTCCTGGAAAAATGACATCAGTATAATGTGAGCTGGAAAAGGATTAGCTAAAAGTTCTCTGAATAGTATCATGTCATATACTAACCTACATTTTTTTTACAGAACACCAGAACATTGAACAGATATTAGAGAAAGCAGAATTTTTGCAATGTGAGTGTGATTATTAAAATATACTTTTATATTTGTAATGTAGTGCAACTCAAGTTTATGCATTGAAGATATTAGACACATAGGAAGTGTTTGGATTTTCAGATCACACACTATTCAGAGCAACTGCCTATGCCATATATATTTCAATTTATGCTATTATATCAAGGCTCTCCAATGGCATATACATGTAATGTGTAATAGCATGGCATTCAGAAATATTTAGCTTGAATTTAAGTCTATTACTTTCCTAATAAACAGCAATAGAAAATGTCAAGTCTCCCCGTGCAATAGTGGAAATCTTTGTGAACCAACTGCAGGATAAAAAGCAAAAATACAACTTTTATGAGCAAAGGGATTCCCAGTAAAATTTGGGTTTGGAATAACATGAAGAGAAATTTTTGGCTTGCTTTCTGCCCCAAATTCCTGTTAGTTTTACTGGTGACAAGTGAAATTGCTGAAAGCCTCACAGGCAGACATGAAATACTTCTCCCACCACCTCTGTGCAAGTAAGTTTTATTTTTATGGCCAAAAAAAGGAAATACTTCAAACTTGCAAGTAGAAAACATCACTTTTGTTAATATTTCCCATTTTAAATTATTCCAACAGAAATTTTCCAAGTCAGTTGATTTCTGGCATTATAAATATGAGCCAAATATGCAAATTATACTTTTGCACATCTCAAACCTTTTTGATGGAGTAATACAACAATTAATATAATAAATAATACAGTGCCTTGTATACAAGGAAAACAAGCTAATAATAGTTACCTCTTCAACTATGAGTTGATATTTTTTTGTCTCTTTTTGCCACTCTTTGCTCACACTGGCAAGCATATGCTTAGTAGAATAGCTTCACTGATTCCAATGGCATTTGGGAACAAGAAAGAAATTTATCTGCTGAATGGTGGGAGAATTTTAGCCAAATGTGAAGCTATTCACTTAAGGTGAGTAAAGAGAACAATCTTGGAGAGGGAGGGAATCATTCCACCCTATTGTCTGCCTTATTCCCACTTAGCAGCTCTAGTGCAATAATGAGAGATTGAAAGGAACAAAAAGCAAATAGCAATCCTGGTTGCTGCTCCTGACTTGCAACATGGAGGGAAAATGTTGAGCAAGAATAGAAGAGTATAAAATAAGAACTTTTTTCTTTCTTTTTTTTGTTGTTTTTCCAAAGGTGAAAAGTGACACTTGTTTGGCTTAGTAGGCATTTCAATATTGTTTTCCCACAGCAACAAAGCAGGGATTTCAAAGTGCAAAGATAGAGCAGAAAGCATGTTATCTCTTTTTGTCACCATGTGTACTTGTTGGATTTGGGCAATATTGCAAGTTCTTTCTATCTTAGAGTTTCTACTGTTTATACCAAACTTTATGTATTACACCCGAGGCAGAGAATTTTTAGCTGCTGCAGTGATTTTAGAAGTCACAGGACTGTGTTCTAGACATATTTTTCCAAAATCCCTTAAAATTCATAGGCTTCTTCTTCAAGATAGGTATCTTTCATCTGTATTTTGTAGCATGAAGTCAAAAGGGACCTGTGTGCTGTTGAAAGATCACCAAGGATGCTTACTTCTGTGAGTGACATTACTCACTTCACAAACTCAATTGTTTAAACACAGTGGGCATAGCAGATAGGAGTTTTGTTTTGCTGCTCTATCACCAACCTCCATTACGACTTTGTCATTGCAATTTTTCATGTTCCTGCTTTAAAACAAAGCACAGCCAAGGTTTAAATATAAATTTTTAATGCCTTGGGAAGCCTCCAGAAAGTTAATCACCAGAGTGACTAGTATCTGGGCTGCTCCTGCAAGCTTTATGGATGCTACAGCAGCAAAAGAGCACAGTGAAAGATGTTACTTTAGAAAATCCATTACTAATAGCATTTAGGCAATCTTCTAGCAAGACACAATCACTGAATGAGTAGTATTGTGTCTGCCAAAGCTATAGGATCTTCATGTGTAACAAACCAATTAATTCATGCTTATGCCATACTACCATTGCTTCACTTTTATTCATCTACTATCATGTAGCTAACCTACATAGACCCAACTAGTTAGTTGAAAGCCACTCCCTCTTGTTTAGGACAATCTTGTGACTCAACTGAAGGCTTCCTGTGATATCCATCCACAAATGATACTTTCACATTCTTGAGTAAACCTCAGAGTATCCTCTCCTGTTCTCCCAGGGGAAAACCCCCTTATATTTACACCTAGATTTAGCCAGGACACTCAAAGCTCTGTATGAACTATTAGGCTATGTTGTGATGCTATATGGCTTATGTTAAGTAGATCAGATGGCAAGGATTCATCTCTTAACCACCTAAAAGAACAGATGAGTTTTATGTCAGGCAAAATTCTGACTGCTTCCATGGAAAATTAGAGAGAAAAGATGTTAAATGCCCAGAAGCAGTATAAACCATCTCTGTAAAAGCAATACTGCTAAAGAAACTCTTCTACTTTTGATTTTCTTGTTTATCCAATCCTATGTTATATGTAGAAAATCCCAAATTTCTCAGCTTGCTTATGGATGGAAATTCTGACTCCTGAAGTTATTACTGAAATACACACAGCACTGTGCTCTGCTATGCTCAATCAGAAAGATTTTGCCATATACTGTTTTATGGGAACACAAAAGCAGTGTTCATACCACACTAAAAAGCAAAGAATACTTCTCTTCTTGGAGCTGTAAGATTCTGTCTTAAAGCTGACCTAAAGAATTTATATGAACACTTCTTCAGCTATTGAATTGAACATAAGCTTAACTCCTGAAGGTTAGTAAATGATTGGTTTAAAGATAGAATTTGATCAAATCAGATAAACTGCTGTAGAGTATAAAAACCAGATATTGATCCAGAAAAGAGATGTTAAAAGAAGCCATAATAAAAATCTTATCTACTGACTACTATTCTTTCTGCAGGGAATTTCAGTATTAGACAACCTTAGAGTGGGTATTGCCACACCAAAATTACTGCAAACCAGAAAATGTTGAGAAAGTGGTAGAAATGATAAAAGGTATAGAAATTGGATATGTTTGTTTCTTTGTGGAAATGTGTATCAAGCTAAATTTAGGTGTATTTCCTTTGTTATTCATGCTCGCTTTTTGTGTTTCTTGCCTTTCATCCACCTTCACTATTCATCTGTTTGTATTATTGTATTTGTATTGCCCCAATTACTTTTCAAGCAAAGAACTGCTATTAAAAAGACTACAAGTTAGAGGGAAAAACACACACACACAAGAGACTTTCTGCTAAAACCATCAGAAGACTAATTTTATGCTATATGATGGTTAATATATATCTCTGCATTTGATAGATCAACTATTGTTAGGGCACTGCTTTGATAGCACTCTTGCTCCAGAAGCCCCAGACTGCCTTTAGCAGAATCACCAGGAAGAAATAAAGCAATTTTCTTTTTTTTTCACTTAATAGAGGATCCAACTTTTTATTCCAAATCAAACTCTCTATGCTTATCAAAAAGTCTTTCTCTTGCAGGTTGTAATATACACAACTGATCCAGTCTGGACATGAATTTCAAAGAAAACTGCACCTACATGTACTGTGCAAAGGAATTAGTGTGAATAATGTGATAATCTCACAGGGCAGAGACTTTTATGTATTTTAGATACAGAAATAATAACACTTCATTCTTTGAGTTGTCTATGTTATCTGAATGTTTGACATAGAAATTCTTAAAGCATAAAAAAATCACCCCAAAAACCCCATTTGTTTTCCCTATATTTCTTTTTAAGCCAGATATCAAAGAAATATTTTTTATCCCAAACTGATGTCAGAGTTTCACATTTTTTTCCTTAGATTAATATAATTTAGAAAAAAACCTATTGATTAGAAATGTGAGCAGAACTAGCTACTTTTTGAATGACTTAGTACTACTTCTGAGAGTGCCAAATGAAGAAGAGTGGGATGACTCTCAGACAGGCAGAATAAGCTCCACAAGGTGATGGAATGAGTATAAAATCATCAAACAATAACAAAAAGCTAGAAAGGACCCTGAGAAGTTATTTGTTGAAAGGCAGGATTGAGAATACCTAAATTATTCTTAACAGGGCTTCAACCAACCTGTGTTTGAAATTTCCAACTATTAAGACTCTAAATTTCCCTAGACAGTGTATTTTGGAATTCTTCAGTCCTTTCATGACTCATTTTCTCATAATGTTAACCTGAATCTCCCTTTACACACCTTTAACTCATTACATTTCACTTATAACATTTGAACTCTTACAGTAAGTCCAAGGGTTAGCCTCAAGAACATCTGATAAATATTAAATCTTGTATATGCTGTATGGTTGAAATTTTTTGGTCATAATTAATACATATGAAGCTCCTATGATAACAAAGTCCTGGCTTTATTATCCTGCTCTTACCTAAGCACAATTCTGCTGACCCAATAGCCTTTACTCCAGTGTTGTTGCATCACGTTATATGACAAGAGAAAAGGAGAACCTTTGTATATTTGCAAAATCACTTTATTAGTCCTAATAGTCTTGAAGATTGTGGGGAGGTATTACTGGGAAAAGTGAAATAGGGTCAAAGACCAGTTTCTGTGGTATAAAGCCAATGTTACATCTAGAAAGTACATTTATGTTTTATTAATGTGTTAAGGGCAGTAAACTCAGAGGATATAGTAGAAGATTCTTCTGGTCAAGCAAAATTCCTTAGAGCCTTTTGAAGGGGCTGATGGCTACAATATATGCTATTCAAATGTAAGCCTGAACCTAAAATCACCTTTTTGGGTTAAGGTCCAAGTTTCTTCTCATTTATACTGCTTGAAAGACTCAAGAGGCAGAAGATTATAGCCTATATTATTCTTTTGGCTTAGCTTCAAGTTGACCCCTGATGTGCACAGATAGGACTTGTAACACTGTCCAAGACTGCTGACCTGCACCTCAGCTGCATTCCTAGCACCATTTTGTGGTCTGCATTTGATGGACAAGTCAGCTGAGAGGTCATTTCAGGAAATGTTCAAACTTGGTACACCATAGGGAGGGCCATGAGAATGCTCAGGGGCTGGAACACCTCTGCTCTGAGGACAGGCTGAGGGAGCTGGGATTGTTCAGCCTGGAGAAGAGAAGGCTTCAGGGGGACCTACTAGTGACCTTCCAGTGCCTAAAGGGAACTTCCAAGCAGGCTGCAGAGGGCCTGTTTGCAAAGGCCTGCAGTGAAAGGACAAGGGGCAATGGTTTTAAATTGGAGAAGAGTAGATTTAGACTGGACATTAGAAAGAAGTTCCTCCCCACGAGGGTGGTGGAACACTGGCCCAGGTTGCCCAGGGAGGTGGTTGAGTTCCCATCCCTGGAGGCATTGCAGGTGAGGCTTGCCAGGGCTCTGGGCAAGCTGCTCTAGTTGGGGATGTCCCTGCCCACTGCAGGGGGGTTGGACTAGATGAGCTCCAGAGGTCCCTTCCAACCCAAACCAGTCTAGGATTCTATGATCTAGGACTCACCACTCTCCTGAGCTTGGATTATGCATCCTCTAACAACTCTTTGTAGAAGATGAAGCTGCTCAGTTTTTCAGCTCTCCTCCAAAGCTGTATAGACAAAGTTCAATACTTTAAAAGACTACTCCCGTAAAGCTTCTGCAGTATTTGGAAATGGGGGATGATGGGACTAGTCTATTGGCACACAGAGTTCTCCAAAAAACTCTCTCTCAAATCATTAGCAACAGCCAAAGAATCTGTTATTTGCCTCAAGATATGATTCATGTTTCTGTCAGGCAGGAAAATGAGGCAAGTTTACTGTTTATAATTAAAGTGCTTGTTAATCTTATTTNATGTTAACCTGAATCTCCCTTTACACACCTTTAACTCATTACATTTCACTTATAACATTTGAACTCTTACAGTAAGTCCAAGGGTTAGCCTCAAGAACATCTGATAAATATTAAATCTTGTATATGCTGTATGGTTGAAATTTTTTGGTCATAATTAATACATATGAAGCTCCTATGATAACAAAGTCCTGGCTTTATTATCCTGCTCTTACCTAAGCACAATTCTCCTGACCCAATAGCTGACTCCAGTGTTGACTCCAGTGTTGTTGCATCACATTTTATGACAAGAGAAAAGGAGAACCTTTGTATATTTGCAAAATCACTTTATTAGTCCTAATAGTCTTGAAGATTGTGGGGAGGTATTACTGGGAAAAGTGAAATAGGGTCAAAGACCAGTTTCTGTGGTATAAAGCCAATGTTACATCTAGAAAGTACATTTATGTTTTATTAATGTGTTAAGGGCAGTAAACTCAGAGGATATAGTAGAAGATTCTTCTGGTCAAGCAAAATTCCTTAGAGCCTTTTGAAGGGGCTGATGGCTACAATATATGCTATTCAAATGTAAGCCTGAACCTAAAATCACCTTTTTGGGTTAAGGTCCAAGTTTCTTCTCATTTATACTGCTTGAAAGACTCAAGAGGCAGAAGATTATAGCCTATATTATTCTTTTGGCTTAGCTTCAAGTTGACCCCTGATGTGCACAGATAGGACTTGTAACACTGTCCAAGACTGCTGACCTGCACCTCAGCTGCATTCCTAGCACCATTTTGTGGTCTGCATTTGATGGACAAGTCAGCTGAGAGGTCATTTCAGGAAATGTTCAAACTTGGTACACCANACACACAGAGTTCTCCAAAAAACTCTCTCTCAAATCATTAGCAACAGCCAAAGAATCTGTTATTTGCCTCAAGATATGATTCATGTTTCTGTCAGGCAGGAAAATGAGGCAAGTTTACTGTTTATAATTAAAGTGCTTGCTAATCTTATTTATAGAAGGAATTGAGAATTTTTATAGACAATGCTTTTCCACTAGAAAACATGACTGTTCAAAATCATAAGAAGAAAATTAGAAATACTTTAATTTTAATAATATTTTCTTAGCTAAATATCCTAAGAAATTTAAGACCATTCCTTTTTATACAGGATCCACCCTGATAGAGGAATCAGCATGAGTTTACCACTTGACAATGAAAAATGTCATCTGCAGTATGAGGTGGACAAAGGTTAAGTTCTAGGTTCAGGTCAACAAACTTAAGGTAAAGCATGTTGTTCTCTGTTGCACAAAATTTCTTCCATTTTTTTTAGCTCACTTTCTGAAAATACTATTTTCTTTCCACTTTGGAATTAAACCAGATGATTAAAACATAAATCTTGCATGTATTCCTTTGTAAATACTAATTAGCACTTTTCAGCCAGTCTTTAATTCTGCACTAATACTATGTTGTAACTTGAAATTTTCTCTAAACATGAGTTGAAATGCTCTATTTGAAGTAAAGTACCAAAAACCAACAGGGTCCTGTGCTTTATCTACATGTTCTTTCTGGGAATAACTTTTCCTCTATGAAACAATCTTCACTTTGTTGGGTGTTTTTGTTTGTTTTTCATAAGACGACACTACTTTGTATATCTTTACAAGCCAAAGCAAGCCCTTGAGGAGCTCCCTTGTCTCATGAAGGTAGAAGAAAAGCAAAATTAAATAGCAAAAATCTGATTGTGGTTGAATACTTCAGAAAACTGTGAAAAATCTTTCTCAGAGGGCTAAGATCTTCCCCTCTTTGCCTGTGACAAACTTGATGAATGTTTCATGCAATGCAGTGCACATGAATTGCTAAATAAAATTTAATTCACATTTTCCTTTGAAATGACCTGGAGGTTCTTCAGTTCTATGAACAGCAGCCTACTGATTGCAACAACTCTGAATAATGTATTAAAGGTCTAACAAAAGATACAGGATGAGTGTTCACATCAGAGATGAAAAGAGTTGTATTTAAAATGTGTAGATTAAAAGATGTTTTTTTTCAACCTGCATCACAGGCTGAGAAATATGAAGAAAAAAAATGATTATTAATAGAGCTTCAGGTTTTCAGAGCTTTCACTGAAGAAATCTCCAGCTAATATGAAAGCTACTCTTGAAAATACCTGCTGTGGAAATAATGTTTAATGGGATTAAGAAATCAAAGTTGAAAAGTGTGTAGAAAGTGCCTAATCACAGAAATGTGTGGCCAGATTGTTCTTTCTCATATTTTCAAAGCCTTCCAGAACAGAAATGAGAACAAAATAGGAAAATGTCAAGCCTTTTCCTCTTAGATTCCATACTTGAAAAAGAGCCTCTTTAGATATTGTGTATAAAAAAGATTTCCCAGGAGATGTTCAAGATCATTTGTATAGACCAGAATCATTTTGCAATATTGACACATTTTGGGTGATTATGAAAATGAAATGAGTTCAAGCTAACACACCTCCTGCACAAAGAGTTTAAGGCTGCACAAGTGTCATTCAATTTTGCTGAAGATGTTCCCCACCAAGCCATTCTTACAGCAGGTAACCCCTTCTGGCAATTTGAAATCACTCTGTGCCTTCCCAGATTGTGCTATTGCTGCTTTATCCCTTATGACAAAGCTGGTTTTCACCACCTATGAGGTTTTTGGTATGATGGATACAGCAGTGCTGACAAAAATCTTTTTGGGGAAATATGAGTATCTAGTTTTAATAGTGACACTTCTGAACTGATTCTTGAATATATCGACAAACATCATATTTAGTTGTCAATATTCTTTTGTGAGATCCTCAGCTTTAGTGCTATAGCTGGGCTGGAGCACCTCTCCTCTTAGGACAGGCTGAGAGACTTGGGATTATTCAGTCTGGAGAAGAGAAGGCTCACAGGAGACTTTCTTGTGGCCTGCCAGGATCTGCAGGGGCTACAAGAGGGCTGGGGAAGGACTTGTTAGGACTAGGAGGAATGAACACAAGCTTGAGGAAGAGAGATTTAGGTTGGATGTTAGAGGAAGTTGTTTCCCAGGAGGGTGCTGAGCCACTGTGCCAGGTTGCCCAGAGAGCTGGTGGCAGCCCCAGCCCTGGCAGTGTTGCAGGCCAGGCTGGCTGGGGCTGGCAGCAAGCTGCTCTAGTGCCAGCTGTCCCTGCCCAGGGCAGGCACAGGGGTTGGAACTAGAGGAGCTTTAGGGTCCCTTCCAACCCTCACAGTTCTGTGATTCTACATTGCAAATTATTTCCAAGTAATATAGCTTGAAAAAAGGCATGGGTTTTTTTTAAACTATAACTCAAAGGTGGAATTCTTTTTCCTAAGAACCATAAATACACTTGGCTATTGATTCCTGAACCTACCCAGGCTTAACCTAAATACTAAAAGCTTAGTTTCAAACCATTTCTCTTCGCAATAAGTCAACTCTTATTAACCAAAAGAGGCTTTGCTTCAGGCCTCATATAAATAAAATATAACTAATCAGAAAACTGAGCAGAAACTGAAGTCACACAAAGGGCAGTTTCCTAGTTTTTAATTTGATGTGACATAAATCCATGTATAGCACAGCAGCAGAGAATCACAAGCAAAAGCATAATAGAACTCAGAATTTATAGAAATTTGAATATTTTATATGAGACAATTAATCACAGACAATTTTGAGAACAAAACAGCACTGGAAATCAATTTGTAATATTTTTTTAATTATTTAAAAAATAAAAATTATTATTATTTATATTATAAAATTATAATTATAATTAATTATATTAGTATTTAATTATAATTATTTCTATTATAAATAAATGTATAATTTATATATTATAATATTATTTAATATCTAGTATAAGAAATTATTTAAAATTATTATTGTGTATTTGCACAGTGAGACAATATCATAAAATGCTATTCANACTAGAGGAGCTTTAGGGTCCCTTCCAACCCTCACAGTTCTGTGATTCTACATTGCAAATTATTTCCAAGTAATATAGCTTGAAAAAAGGCATGGGTTTTTTTTTTAAACTATAACTCAAAGGTGGAATTTTTTCCTAAGAACCATAAATACACTTGGCTATTGATTCCTGAACCTACCCAGGCTTAACCTAAATACTAAAAGCTTAGTTTCAAACCATTTCTCTTCGCAATAAGTCAACTCTTATTAACCAAAAGAGGCTTTGCTTCAGGCCTCATATAAATAAAATATAACTAATCAGAAAACTGAGCAGAAACTGAAGTCACACAAAGGGCAGTTTCCTAGTTTTTAATTTGATGTGACATAAATCCATGTATAGCACAGCAGCAGAGAATCACAAGCAAAAGCATAATAGAACTCAGAATTTATAGAAATTTGAATATTTTATATGAGACAATTAATCACAGACAATTTTGAGAACAAAACAGCACTGGAAATCAATTTGTAATATTTTTTTAATTATTTAAAAAATAAAAATTATTATTATTTATATTATAAAATTATAATTATAATTAATTATATTAGTATTTAATTATAATTATTTCTATTATAAATAAATGTATAATTTATATATTATAATATTATTTAATATCTAGTATAAGAAATTATTTAAAATTATTATTGTGTATTTGCACAGTGAGACAATATCATAAAATGCTATTCACATTCTTGGTCAGGATTGCTGAAGACTTAATAATTTACATACAAAATTTTATTTTCTCCTAGCACATGTATAACTTTAAACTTGCAACACATTCCTGATATGAACCCATACACTCTGAGAACTCTGGCTTTTTACAGTCATTCTATCTTTAGTAAGTTAATAAAAAACAGACAAATTTTCATATTATAATGAGATTACTTCAGGGTGGTCAAGAATTGTAGAAAAAAAAATTGGAAATAGATGAACAAAATGTAAGTTGAATTGCCTAAACAATGCACTTACAGACAGTTTCACTGGGAATTTTTGCCTTGATGGTATGAAACAACTTTGCAAGAACTCTTGCCATTTCAGCCTAAGAAGAAAACTTGTCTTAAAGCCTAAGAGAAAAACTAGTCTTAAAGCATTATTCCTGACCAAAATCTGCAGCTTTCAGAGTAGTAGGCAATTAGCAGTACAATTGGGGTTATAAATCATTGTTTAAACAAAAAACTATAGTTAACATTTTAATATGTTCATTATCAGTTTCTCCCTATGCAAGTAAAACACAGCCATCAAAATATTTTATATAACTCAGGAGGGGAAATCTTCAACACAGAAAGAAAAACTAAACTACAGGTAGTAAAGGTATAATAATACCTCAAAACAGTAATTGAAAAGTGAAGTGATGCTGTTGTGAAAGTGATAATTGATGAACTCTGCTGCAAAAGTATTATTTTTTGAGTCATTGGCATTTTATAATGCATTTACATAAAAACCAGTGAATTCCCTATATAAAGCTCCCAGGCACTTTTACTTTCTGTGGACAAGTAAGAGTTTCAGGATCTGCTCAGCTCCTGACACAATCCATCAAAAATTCTAGATTATAGCATGTAGAAGAAAAGAGCTAATTCTGAACTCTGACTACAATCTTTGGCCTTTAAGTAGGTTTACTACATCATAGTCTACACCTGAAATTGATAATATGTCCCTACTGTTAACACTATGTCTTAAAATTTCCAGCCTTTTAACGTAATCCCCTGGAGGTATTTGAAAGCCTTGTAGACATGGTGCTTAGGGATGTGGTTTAGTGGTGGAATTAGCAGTGTTAAGTTTATAGTTGGACTCAATGATGTTAAAAGTCTTTTCCAACCCGAATGATGCTATGATTCTATATCATATTCTATATTCTATATCATATCTATATTCTATATCATAGCATAGTCAAGTTCTAAGGTTTTCATCCCATTGTCTCCTCCTGTCCTACTGCAGAGTGAGAAAGCATCTGGGTCATTAGATTAATAAATTCATATGTACCTTGACCATGCTGAAATCACAAATCACTCAGGAGGCACTTTGTTTTTCAATCAATCTGCTCCAGAATTGATATAATCTTCCACTATTGTGTGAAAATCCAAAATCATTAAAAAGTCCTCACTCTTCTTCAGACATCAGGGATAACACAGATCTCTCTACATAGTGATGAAGGCAGATAAAATAATTTATAATAGTCAAATAGGAAAACCAGTTCCAGAGAACTTACTTTAAATCTTGTGATTATTAAAGATAAGACAATTATTTTAATAGCAGGTTTAAATAGGGTGATATTTTTCATGGTCTAGAGTGAAGAGCCTGAAGCTTGACTGACATAGGAGACTCTGTAGCACCAATATAAAAGAGCTTGGAAGACAAAAATCTGCAACTCTTCTTTATGATACATGCCCAAATAATAAAGTATCTAATTTTTCAACGATGACTTGGTTTCTATAATTGATTTCTGAACATTTAAATAAACTTTGGGAGTATTGCAGTTCAAACTATCACTGCAGCCAATTTCACACTGTTGAGAATGCTAAGTGACAAAAGCTGAATTAAGCCCTCCAGATACATTCTGTAGTGTTTGCTGAACAGTTTAGATTTACTGTGTGAGTTAGCAATAGATACATCACAGGACACAAGGGACACTTTAAAGAGTCATTATTATTGCTGTTTATTGGTGTGTTTTTTTCTGCAGAGCAATGTGCTGCAGAGCAGAGTAATTGCTTTCAAAAGAACAATAGGATCACCCCCCAGTGAGGGGGTTTTATGGAAAAATATGTTCTCTAAAATTAACAGGCAGTGAGACATTTTTCCTCTAGGTTCACTTAACTATTTTAGTTTTATCTCTTTTTATGCTTGAAGAATTCTTATATATTAACTTTGCTACTTGAACAGGGCCAAGTCATAAACTCAGGTGGATTTATTACTTCCTTCTCCATTACATTTATCTAACTTTTGTTACAGTGAACAGCAAACATACACAAATATCTCATTACCATTTTTCCAAAAGGTGGAAGAGCATAAACTGGAACTCTTACCATATAATGAAATAAACATAGTGCAATTTAAAAAACATTTAAGCATTTCAGCAGGAAACACTAGTTTAAGATTGAGTGCTTCTAGCCAATGGCTGTATAAGGAGCACATGGAGAGCCTAAGCATTACTAGCTCCTCATAACCAATGGCATGCAAGGGGAAAGATGTCTTGGATCATAGTCTGCCAATTTTAACTTCCCAACCCAAAATACCATGTGCCAGCTGGTTCAATTGGGAACAAGGTTAAGGTTGAAGTCATCCACAGCAGTTCTGCTTTAACTGCTTTGTCAGGACAACCTCAGAGTATGGTTAGTGCCTAAGTTATTTGTTGACTAATTTCACACCACTACTTCAGCAAAAGTAAAAAGCTTACCATAACATAAAATAAACTCTAACAATACAAAATTTCACTAGTTTCTTCTTCCCCGAGAGAATTCAGAAGGTAGTACTGACACAGCATAAAATTTAGAGGTAAATGTTAGTTTACACTTGCAAGGGGCAAGTGTCTGGATTCACATGCAGATACCTAAATTTGCTTTCTCAATATGTGAGTCAGCTCTCATTCACCTCAAGGTCTACAGGTGAATAACAGAAACTTCATCACTAGATGAGGTGTTAAGTTGCTGTTTGAACTAAAATACCCAGTAAGTTTTGAGAAAAACAAGAGCATTCAGAGGAGAAGGATTTACCACCTGACTTACTTTTTAATGCCCTTCTTTTCTGTGATCATAGTTTACAAAGAAATGATCTTTTACTCCATTGTGTTTCTTACAGGTATCATAGAATGGCCCAGGTTGGAAGGACCTTAAATACGATCTAGTTCCAAATCCCCTGCCATGGGCAGAGATGCCACACACTAGACCAGGTTGTCCAGGACCATAACCAGCCAGACCTTCATCACCACAAGGGATGGGGCATCCACAACCTCTCTGGGCAACACGTGCCAGTGTCTAACCACCCTCTGGATAAATAACTTCCTTCTAAATTTCCCCTCTATCAGCTTGTATACATTCCCTCTTGTTACATTGCAAATTTTGTCTAGTAGGGTTATTAAAAAAAGCATTTCAAAAAACCAGGTTGTTGTTACAGCATTTCCACCTCAGGTTTTTAGGCTTCCCCTACCTGAAAGCAGCAGAACTTTTTAGCCCAGCTACCTGGGGGGACATTCCAAACTATCCCATGGGGAGCTGTACAGCACATCCTGGCTATCCCCAGGGATGGAGACAGCCTGGTGGCACCTAGCCACCTCCCATCCAACCACCCCCCTCCTGCATGGAGAAGGAGGGGAAGCAACAAGCTGGAAAAAGAAAATAAATCTGGAGATAACAGGAGTATTCCCAAAGGGGATCTGAGGGAGGTAACTCAGGCTTTGTGGCTTGCCCNCCCTTCCTGCCAAAGATAAAGGGCAGAGTGGGGGGAGGGCAAAGAGCCACACCTGGGGAGGGGAGGGGTCTGCAACTGAGCCCAGCTGCTCTGCGATTTGGGGCAAAAGAGCAAGGCAATGGGGTGGGAAAGGGGAGGTGGGGGCAGAGGAGGGAGATAAGGTGGGAGAGGGGGCAGTGGGGCTCATCTCTGGAGAGATCCCAAACCTGACTGGACACATCCTGGGCAATCTGCTCTAGCTTCAACTACCCTGGCAGGGGGGTTGGACTAGATGATCTCCAAATATCTCTCCCAACCCGGTTAACATTCTGTGAGTCTGTGATAATCAGGCACTGCAAAGGCCTGCCCAGAGAGCTGGTGGATTCACCATACCTGGAGGTTTATAAGATGAGATTGGATGTTCCATTTTGTGCCATGATCTAGTAATCATAGTGGTGCTGGATCAAGGGTTGGACTTGATGATCTCAGAGATCTCTTCCAACCCAGTTGATTCTATGATTCTAAGTATTTTCTGTTTTGAAGTAACTTTTCTGTGGCAATCCTTGCCATGCACACTTCTTCTGTCATCCTTCCTCATTTGTCATTCATTAAAAATGACTGAAAGATGTGATTGCATTTACTGAGCATCAAGTCACAACAAAATATTTACTTCCAGTAAGAATTTAAGGACAGATTTAGCATTTTATCTGCTTTGAACACTTGTAGTCACAATGTATATGTTCCTGATGCACAGCAATACACA
Organism: Bucco capensis; assembly: GCA_013396975.1. NCBI lineage: Eukaryota > Metazoa > Chordata > Aves > Piciformes > Bucconidae > Bucco > Bucco capensis. The sequence goes on along the minus strand of VWZO01010764.1, from coordinate 103,339 downwards.
CTATGTGACAGTGTTTTATATTTAAATATACTTTCTTCACTAGTTATTTAATAACACACTACTTGACCCACTATGCCTTCCTCCCATTGTGCAGCTGAGGAACTGAAATACACAGGTATCAGGAAAACACACAGGATAGTTTCCACAAAGAAAAAAATCAAACAACAACAACAGAAAAAAAGCAAACAACAACAATAAAAACCCAAACCAACCAAACAAAAAAAAACCTCAAACAAAAACTCCCAAACCACTTCACAGAAAAATGATTGCAAGTATCTTTACAAGTCTGCAGAACATTATAAGGAAAAACTTAAGGAAATGTTCATTTGTCAATAAGCAAATGAGTGTAAAGAATCATTTTTTATGTCTGTTGTGAGTTTTGCTTTGCTCTAATTGCAAGCTAGGAAAGAAGTGTTAGAGTAGCATCAGTGAATTTATTTGTGTTTTCAGATAATTATGATATAATTATGATATAAATTTATTTTTTACTTGAGGAAGCCATCAGGTTCAGTCTATGACAGCAGTATTTGCAAATTTTAGTGGATAAACAAGGTCAAAATAAATCTTTTAAAAATGAGTGGCAAGGGAACCGTCGTGGATTTGGGGCTGGTTGATAGTGCCAAGTGGGTGTTGAATTATCCTCAGATCTGAAGTGACTCAATAATTTAAAACACTTGCTTTTGGCAGATGTTCAAACCAGAAACATATCTGGTAGTTTGGATTGTATACTCTCTACAAAAATTTTATAGAATGCCTCGGTCTGAGGGAGTATATTTTGACATGTTGCTTTATGTCCTGGTGCTTTGTGTCCAAGCAGAGTCTTTTGCACCAGACAATGTGCACAAATAGAGCAAGGTGGTGTGTTTATTTTATTATGAAACAGCACTTACAGCTGTCAGCACCATTATGGGAAATAGTTCAGAGAATCATAGAAGAGTTTGTGTTGGAATCACAGACTCACAGAATGTTAACCGGGTTGGGAGAGACCTTTGGAGATCATCCAGTCCAACCCCCCTGCCAGAGCAGTTGAAGCTAGAGCAGGTTGCCCAGGATGTGTCCAGTCAGGTTTGGAATCTCTCCAGAGATGAGCCCCACTGCCCCCTCTCCCACCTTATCTCCCTCCTCTGCCCCCCCCTCCCCTTTCCCACCCCATTGCCTTGCTCTTTTGCCCCAAATCGCAGAGCAGCTGGGCTCAGTTGCAGACCCCTCCCCTCCCCAGGTGTGGCTCTTTGCCCTCCCCCCCCCCTGCCCTTTATCTTTGGCAGGAAGGGGAGCAGCTTCCAGCTGTGCCTAGCCGGGCTGAGGGAGGCAGAGACTCCTCTTNGGGAGGTGGCTAGGTGCCACCAGGCTGTCTCCATCCCTGGGGATAGCCAGGATGTGCTGTACAGCTCCCCATGGGATAGTTTGGGATGACCCCCCAGGTAGCTGGGCTAAAAAGTTCTGCTGCTTTCAGGAAGGGGAAGACTAAAACTTCCTTCATCATATCTAACTTATACTTTCTGATAGAGCCTAAGCCCATGCCCTTTTGTCCTACTGCTATTTGCCTGAGAGAGGAGGCCAACCCCAACTTGCTACAACCTCCTTTTAGTTAGTTGTAGAGAGTGATGAGGTGACCCCTGAGCCTTTTCTTCTCTAGGCTAAACAACCCCAGCTCCCTCAGCCTCTCCTCATAGCACTGGTCCTTGAGTCCCTTAACCAGCCTTGTTGCTCTTCTCTGGACCTGTTCCAGCACCTCAATATCTTTCTGGAACCGAGGGGCCCAGAACTGGACACAATACTCAAGGCGTGGCCTTACCAGCTCTGAGTACAGGGGAAGAATCACTTCCCTGCTCCTGCTGGCCACACTGTTCCTGATCCAGACCAGGATGCCATTAGCCTTCTTGGCCACCTGGGCACACTGCTGGCTCATGTTTAGCTTTCTGTCAATCCAGACTCCCAGGTCCTTTTTGCCTGGCTGCTCTTAGCCACTCTGTCCCCAGCCTGTAGCACTGCATAGGCTTGTTGTGGCCAAAGTACAGGACCCAGCACTTGGCCATGTTAAACCTCATCCTTTTGGAATCATCCCATCTTTCCAGCCAGTACAGGTCCCTTTGCAGGGCCCTACTGCTTTCCAGCAGATTGACACACACACCCCACCACCCCCCCCCCCCCCCCCCGTCCATGGCNCCCGCCCAAACTTGGTGTCATCTGCAAATTTGCTAATGATAGGCTCAGTCCCCTCATCCAAATCATCAATAAAGATATTAAATAGAACTGTGCCCAACACTGAGCCCTGGGGAACACCACTAGTGACTGGCTGCCAGCTAGATGCAGCACCATTCCCCAGCCAGCCAGTTCTTAACCCAGCAGAGAGTACACCTGTCCAAGCTGTGGGCTGCCAGCTTTTTCAGGAGTATGCTATGAGAGACAGTGTCAAAGGCCTTACTGAAGTCCAGATAGGCTACATCCACAGCCTTCCCCTCATCCAGCATGCAGGACACCTGATGATAAAAGGACATCAGGTTGGTCAGACAGGACTTGTCCTTTCTAAATCCATGTTTGCTGGGTCTGATCCCTTGTCCATCCTGTAGGTGCTGTGTGATTGCACTTAGGATGATCTGCTCCATCACCTTACCAGGCACTGAGGTCAGGCTGACAGGCCTGTAGTTTCCTACGTCCTCCTTGCATCCCTTTTTGTGGATTGGTGTGGCATTTACCAGCTTCTAATCATATGGGACCTCCCCAGTGAGCCAGGACTGTTGGTAGATGATGGAGAGTGGCTTGGTGAGCTTTTCCACCAGCTCCCTCATCACCCTAGGATGGATTCCCTCTGGTCCCATAGACTTGTGAGGATCCAAGTGGCTCTAAATCACCATTTCCTCTTGGATTACAGGGCTATTTGGCTCCCTGTCTGTCTACCAGCTCCAGAGACCAGTTGTCCTGAGGACAACCTGTCTTACTGTTGAAAACTGAGGCAAAGAATATGTTAAGTACCTTAGCCTTTTCCTCATCTCTAACTCTGTTCCCCCTGCCCAAGTCCAACACAGAATGGAATACTTCTATCTATTTAGATTAAAATAGTATGAATGAAGGACACAGAATAAGTATACAACGGAGTAGTAGTTAGCACTTTGGTCAGTTTCAGCACAAATGCTGAAACATTACAACTAGCAGCTCTATGATTTTATTTCTAGTTGATGGCCTGATGTGATAGTCCACACTGAGCCTCAGCAAAATGTTTTAATCTTCTTTTGCAGTTATAAGAAGCAATGCTGAAACTGAATCCCAGTCTCAAAGGTTTGGGTGTGATGATCCTTGATGGCAGTTGTAGGGTGGCTTCTCTGCTTTCTATCCTAGCAGAATTGCTACTTTTTGCTGATTCCTGAGATCTACAGGCTGCTCCAGAAGAACCTCCAAATCAGACTCTGACATCTATTATGTCAGGAGCAACAACCAAAACACACTTAGACCACATCAGTTACATGTATGTGAAGTGTCAGTGCAGCATCTTTGATATTTTTCCTCCAAAATAAAGTGAATCATGTACATGTAGACAGAAACAGAGAAGTTCCCATACCATGAATTCCTTCACGCTCCAGAAAGCACTCAAGAGCAAGCAGGTTTTCATGCCAAAATGACAGGATTAGGAGTAGATCAAGCAAAGGAAAGCTGAGGATTATTCATTCTAGCAGTATGATGAATGTGTGTAAATTAAATGCCTGACATGACTTTTACCCCTCATACCTGGACTTAGATGCTGTGTTGAAGGCATCTGAAGATAAATCATGTAGGTTGCATATCTAGAAATAGATATTAGTCTGAGAATTAGCTGTGTCTCTAGAGGGAGGAACAGCTTATGCCTACAACTAATAAAGACACTTCTTGCTTAAAGGAATTTCAGCTCCCATACCCAAATAATAAGTGAAAAATTGAATAAATTAAACACATTGGAAGTATGTCTGGTTTAAAACATACTGAAATACAGAATGAACGATGGATAAAAGTGTTAGACATTTTACTTCAAGAACTAAGTATTTTTTAATCTCATTTATCTAACTTAGAAATAAGGTAAATTTTTACAGTTGTATGAAATGATCAATGCATTAATTATAGAATTATACTATATATATAATATATATGTACTATATATACACTATATATAATTATACTATATATAGTATAATTTATAATTATAGTATAAACAGCCAAAATTGTTTATCCAATTTTCATTAATTTAAAAAGAACATATATTTCCTGAAACAAAACTATACAAAGAAGGGTCAGGTTTCATATCTCCTGACTTATACCTTTGAAACATCATATGGCTCAACTTGTAGTCAAGTTTCCTGTGATAATTAGTGGAAATAGAATTAGGCACTGGAAGTGCCTATGTAGGTGGCTCTCTGAAGGAATTTTCCTCTTCCATACAGGCTGTCAAACAGAGTCTGCATGCAAGCTAAGGCTTGATATCTAGCATCTAGAAATACCAAGTGAAGATGAATATATCTCACTGCAGGAGACTCAATGAAGAAAGCATTTCTGTTAGAGATAAATTGGACTGCTGAAAAAACGCAGCAAAGTTAAATTATCTTTTATAACTTCCTGAGACAGCCTGACTTCATTAAAGCACACACAAGGCTTCTTAGAACAGCTAGTTCTTTCTGTAACTCCAGCTTCTATCCCAGATTAAGAAAGAATGATTTCCAGCAGTGACCAGGAAAAAAAGCCTGTCTCTCAAATATGTTTTACCTAAAAGAATACATTCTAGATCACTTTTACAACCTTCAGTACCTAACATGTTTTTTCATGTTTGAAATAAGAGCAACAGATCATGACAAATTTCTTGTGCAGGCAGGGGTCAGGGTAAAGAAGAAAACCAAAATTCTTTTAAGAATGCAATTTAAAGTCTGATTCGCTCTAATTCAAATGATAAGATTATGCATTGAGATCACCATGTAATTGTATAGAAATAAATTTATGGTCAAAACAGAACCAAAGGGTTTTGAGGTATACCTCAGCTGTGTGAGGGTGTGAAAAACACTGGTAGGAGCATGGCTAGAGAGTTTGTGGGAAGTTAACCTCCAAGGACTGGATTGAACTTGCCTTCTGTCTGACATAAAAGAAGGTTCTTTTCAACATTTAATATGGAAAATAGATATATTTATTCAGAGGCCAAGGCAAGTGATCTCTAGCTGTCAAGATGTGCATTTTCTAAGTTCAGAGCAGCACCAAATCCTAGAACTCAGTAACTGTGGATTACATGAGCCCATAAACTGCATGGGGCTTTTAGTCATGAGTGGTTACAAACCAAGCTAAGTGCAGGGCACACGTGGAAGTGTTTGAACTGGCTGAAGGACAGAGCCCAGAGAGTTGTGGTTGGTGGAGCAGAGTCTAACTGGAGGCCTGTGACTAGTGGTGTGCCCCAGGGGTCAGTGCTGGGGCCAGGACTATTCAATATATTCATCA
>VWZO01010764.1:65046-97603 GCA_013396975.1 Bucco capensis | reverse complement strand
TCTTTCTAGGGCCCTTCCAATCCCTAACATTCTGTGATACTGTGATTCAGAATTTTAGGAAGTTCTACTTTATATAGCAATTTCTTGCAATTGGCACTCTTCTATTTCTATTCCTTATCTGGCATGCCCAGGCTGCCCTTTATCTGTGAACTCTTGCTGGGTTGAATTAAATGACTGGTCTTTATTCTTTGATTTTCACAGTATCTTGGTAGGGTTGGTGCTATTCAGCACTGCTGCTGAGCTGCATGGGGTGCTATGGTCAGCAGAAACCTAGCATAATCCTTCAACCCTTGGGGATATACCAACCTGGAGCAAGTAAAGGCAGACCATAATAGGAGACAGAGTGGCTTTTGGAGGTTTCATAGATCTTAACCTGAGAACCTTCTCAAGGATGAAACATCATTTAGGATGAGGACCTTGCCTGCTAAAATATATTCTGTTATGTAGAGAGAAGATTGGGTTGCTTGGCTACAGAATACTTACATTGTGACTAAAAGAAGAAAAATAATTGAGAAAGTGTGTTCATTTTTACCAGTTACCTAGGAGGATATGAAGTTGAGCATAAATGTAGATAGTTTCAATAGTGATCAAAATTTGACCAGAAAATGTCTTTACTCCATAAATCTTCCAGCCCTGGTTTTTTTCCCCCTGCCACTTAAGAACTTTGTTAATTTCAGAGGTTTAGATGATTATTTGATAGCTATTCCAGTCTCAATCAGTATTGCAAAAATTCACTAGTAGATTCTCATTTAAAAACAAAGTTCTGTAATACTTTACTAAGGAAACCTCTTGCTCAACTCAGTGCAGAGCAAATTTTCCAAAACAAGAAGAAAATATAGACTAAAACCTCAGCTTAGTTTAATTTAAGAAAATGTTTCAGTGATAGTACTTAAAAATATTTGTTTAAAATCTCTAAACTACTACAAGATCCTGTCTTTTGTGTGAATTTCCCATGAACTGTAGTAATCATCAGGATTAAAGAACTGGGTATTTTCTGCAGAATGGCTGAAGTGATTCATACCTAAAACTGGCCTAGCATGCATTTGTCATTGGGCTAGGCTTTAAGCATTACATAATTCATCACCTTTTTGCAGTTACTTCTTACTTTTGATATTTTTGCAATTGTTTGTTCATTTTAAATAATTTTACTTGACATATAATACAGCAGGAGCTGTTTATTTGAAGGAAATTTAGGCATTTAACTGGGCAGCTGATGAAAGGCAAACTCAGACCATGGGTATTATCCAGGAGAAAATAGCCCTCATCCCTCACAGATAATCTAACAAGTGGAAAAAAAAATCACAATTGGATCAATTCCCTGATTCAACTAATTTTGTAGTTACATGTTTTGCTTATGTCAACATCAACACTAGGCCAATGATAAGTAGGGGCAGAAGTGGCCAGACAGTGGAAAAAATTTGTCTTCTTGTTCAAAGACAAATTAGGGCTAATGTTGGTTTAAAGTCTCCTTTTGATCAGTGTGAAGGGAGAGACCTGAATTACAGTATTAGTTCACACCAAACCATGAGCAATTTGGACACAGAAGAAAGAACCAAAGAAAATAAATAAATTAAAAAGCTAAAAAAGAAGTCTCCAACAGCAGTGGAAAAATTCTCTAGAAGACTTCCACATTTTAATATTTCACAAGTAAGTCAAGTGTAACAATTACCAGAAAATTATGAACATAAAAGCATATAGAGAAAAGCAACATATTCAGAACTAAAGTATAGTACAAATGGAATCAATTAATATATACAGTGATCAATAAAGGAATGTATTCACTTTTTGCTATGATTTAAGGTAGATTGCTCTCTGTTAATTACTACTATTCTAGTACTATTACTATATACTACTATTACTACTTTTCTGTATTGATTGTCTTGAAAATATTGTTATTACTTTTTTTTTTTGCTGGAAATTCCAATTGTAACACTGGTAACAGCTAAATTCAGTTTTATAAAGTCCTTAAGATTCGGAGTTCTCATGTGTGGTGGGGAATGACCTGAAAGTAACCTTGTTGTGCTTCATATCTATTCTGTCTGGATAGAAATTGATGCTAGAAACATCTCACAGGAGTGAGATATCTTCACTCAAAATGAATAGCACTCTGGATCATGGTCTTGCCTTGGAGTATCTTATCAGTATGGAATTAATGGCTGTACTAGGAATACTTGCTCCTTTCAGTGTCATTGGCACAGAAAGCAGCAATGCAGCAAGCAGAAATACAGTGCAGCTTTGCAGCAACAGAAACCACGATGTCATAAGAGTATTTGAATCAATATAGTTTTTCTCAGGGAGTTCTTTATTCACCCCATCAAATTAATTATGGGTTGACAGAGTCTACTTTTCTCAAACTATATTGTAAAGTGAGCTACTGAAGTGTCAGGAATCCCTCATTTTTTTATGCTGATTGCATTAAAAAAAACACCCAAAACTATAATTTCAGGGCCCACTATATGCTTAAGAGCACTGTCAAGTCCTTACATATTCTAAATTGTTCCTTTTTATTATTAAAAAAATCCAACCACAACCAAACAAACCCAACCAAGTTAAAATTGTTACCACAAGCAGATTGTGGCTGTGGGAGGAGTTTTTACAAGCAGGGCTGCAGCTAACAATATGTGAGCTGATCTCCTTAGGCAGAGAGTTTTTGATTATCTTCTTGTATTTAATCAAACTCCAAACAAACTACCATAGCAAAAAGCCTTTTTTGTTGCAAATCTTCTCCATTAACTATCTACTATGATATGTACGAGCCTTTTACAGCTAAAACCTTCCTGTAGTATATCTCCTTTCTCTGATGTTACAATCACCCTTCTAATAAATGTCTGATCTGAAGTCTGGCACTTCAGTCTTGCTCAAACAGAAGAAGAAGGGCATTGCTAGAAGCACTCAGTGTCTCAAGGTCTTTGCTGGTAGCTTGTGGTGCTGAGTGGAGTGATGTGTAGAAGCTTCCTTCCACATTGCTCTTGGGGCCTGCCTTGGTTTCCTTCCCCACTTTTCCTTTACACAGGCTGCTGCTTTCTCATTCATTTCCCACAAAGCCTGGAAATAGCTTCCCTCAGTCTCAGAGAACACAAAGGGATACTGTTTGTTTTGCAGTCACTTTGTCCAAGGTTTGTCAGACCTTCACCATAAGGTATTCACAGAGTTTTAGCTAAAACAAACTAGACAACAGTCACTTGGCAAGGGGACAATAAGGTAAAAACAGGTCAGAGCAAGGTAAGCCTTGAGAGCCTGCAGCTCCATAGAAAGCCTATGATCATTGCCAGTAATGGCAAGGTCACATTTATCAGGTGACACGTGACAGTGTCTGTTCCCCACAAGATGACAAAAACAGATTCTGTCATCCCCAAAATGACATCAGACAGTATTTCACTGTGCAAGCCATTGAAGAAACACTATTTTTATCTGAATACCTTTTTGGCCCTTTGTTAAACTCTTTTATATCCTTCCCTGCTTGTATTTCTGTATTTATATAACCTTCTAAAAATAACTTAGATGTAAATTTTTCTACCAAGCCTCTGTGCAGATGCTGTTACATACATCATCATGATCTACTTTTTGACTACTTCTGTTTCTTTTCTTGTCCCCTAATATATTTCAATCATCTGTTGAATCTTCAAGACAAACAGGTAAGGAGAAAATGTAAAGATTAAAGAAGCAGAAAACTGATTTTCTCCCAAGCTCTTTGGAGCTCATGCACTTAGCTGCAGACAGCAACCTAGACCATACAAGCCTTATGGGTTTCACTGAGAATATGAGTAGATATCTGTAAGGTTATGGGGGATGGATTTATGGAATACCAACACTGATCAATAGAAGACCTGAATTCAGCAGGCCTGCTTGTCCTGAGGGAAAAGCCACCTCAGAGCATACTACTTATATTTGCTTGCTCTAGCTCACATGAGCTACATTTGTGTGCTAGCTTGTCCGAATCCACTTGGCTGAGGAAATCCACTCCTTGGATTCAAACTACTCAACTCTATCAAACAACATTAAATTGTAACTTAAAAAGATTTGGGCCGTGTGTTAGGGTATGTAGAAAATGAAACTGGTAGAATACAGGGTGGCCTCAAAGAGGGGAGACATTTGTCTAGGTTACAGACACCAATAAACAGGCAAATCTATACTCCATGAAATGTAGTTTTATGATGCATGAAGAGTTACGTGAGGGCACACTCTATGGTACTGTGCTCTATAAGCCATGCTGTATGGTTTCTCATTACTTGATTAAAGCTCTTTAAAATAATTAGATTATCTTAGGGTAACATGAAGGAGCCTTCATGTCACACCAAAGAGAAGTCAGCAGCATTAGTGGAAAGAACTGCATAGGAAATTAAAGAACCTTAGAAATCTATGCATCTAAATATATATCAGCTATGAATATGAGTCCTACATGCCCTTACTAATATTTAACCACCCATTTATGTGAAGAACTGGTGTAGGATTATGGAAATTATCTTAACTAATAAAAAGGGAAATGAGTTGAATAGTGGGACATATTTACAGACTGTAAGATTCACTCAGTTAGAATAACCTTGTAATGAATCCTGCAAGAGCACCCATGTTTTTGACTACTTAAAACCAGAGAAGACAAAGCATTATAAAATGTGTTTAGGGAACAATTCTTTCTTAGTGATAAGATGAACTGTGTGATATCTTGATAGAACTCTTGCATCTATGATTCAAATTAGCCTGCAGATATCAAGTAGAAGTGATCTATCACCCAGCCCTGAAAGCCTATTTGTATATGCTGTGCAGAATCTTAGTCTCTCTTGTTGTACTTTTTATTCTCTTTTGTATAAACATACTCCTTATTTTACAGGCTATGTATGAAGCCAAAACTGAGCTTTTTTTCTCAAATTCAGTCCAATAAATTCTTCTTTTTTTGTCAGCTCATTTATTTTTATTTCAAATTCCCCATTAAACTTTATTCTTACTTAGAATCTATGTTTATGACTAAAGTAAATTTATAATCTGAGATAACAATACCCACTTTTCCAGTAGACTACAGTATTAATGTTTTCACTAACCTTTGCAAGTGTTTGGCAACAAACCAGGGAGCATTTCTATCTAAATGATCATTTTTGGCCTTCAGAAAATATTCTCCTTGTCTTTTGAGCAATGATTATAAGCAGAGTGCAAGATGGAAAGATGGTAGCTGTTAGAACTAGCTACCAACTAATATTTGCAAATCAAGGATGATATTTTTCATTCTGAACCACCCCAGTGAGCCAGAGCCTAACAGAGTTTGAGTTGATTTACCCAGCTGCAATGTGGATTTAATTGACTCTTAATCTTTCTGTAAAGCACTTTTCAAAGGCCCTTTCACCCAAGAATCTCAAAGTCATATTATCAGTAGCACAGACTGCAGCAATGCACAGAAGAGGTTAACATAATAAATTAGGTTGACTTTATCAGAGGAAAGAAATATTGTTTAGCACTGGTCACTGAAACATGCACTCCTATATATTGTGACATAATTGCAGTCATGCAGCTGGATAGCCTCTCTTATCTTTACCCCTTGTGTACTCTTGTAATAAATTTTCCTTCTCTCAGCCAAATCTTGTAGGACAGGAAAAGACTAGAGGTATTGATTGCTTACAGACTGAGTGGAAAAAAAATAACTACTATAGTACTTCAAAAATCTTACCAATTAGAATAAGTTAATTTTAAAATTAATTAGAAAGGAATTTTTGAAATGAATTAAGATTTATTAAAAATCTTAATTACAGCTCCAACTCACAGCTCCAAATTTATTCATTAGAATAAATTAATTTTAAAATGAATTTAAAGTTTCATGTTTAAATTTGACAGCTTGATCTGCTATTCTGTAATTTATAATTATCTTCCTGTAATAATTTAAATGAATTGTAACTTTTCTTATTGATGGTGAACTTCTGAAGAGCCCTTTCACAACCAAGGGATTTTGAAGCTGTATACCCCTTCTTCTAGGGTGTGGGGTGAAACCAACCCAAAACCTGCAAATATATAAATACATCATTGTGTAAAGTGAAGGGAGAAACTTTTCAGCTGCTCTACCAGCTTTTGTTTGCTGTGCTGCATGGCACCTAAGGATGGAGGAATGCTCTCATACAGATGGGCAAGATAGGAATGGAGACAGTTCTGCAGCTTCTGCTGTCACTTCACTGCTAAAAGGATTGTGGCTTATGTATATCAGGAGCTGAAAGTGACTTCTCCATCAGTGCTCTGCCATTTTAAGGTGTGCAGTAGACCCGTGCTTGCACCTCACAGAGATTGTTATTCAGCCAGATAACTGCTTACATATCTCTGCATTAAGTCTGCCCTTCTAGCTAGAGACAAAGGAGCTGAAACCTGCAGGAGCCAGCATGGCACCTGGGAAGCCTTGAGATGAGGGTGTAGCAGGAATCATAGAATCCTAGAACAGTTACAGCTGGAAGAGACCTTGAAGATCATCAGTCCAGCCTTTGTCCTAGCCCTATCAACCCCAATGCAACATCTCCCTGTCTCTTAAACCCCTCCAGGGATGGGGACTCAAGCACCTCCCTGGGCAGCCTGTTCCAATGGCTCACTACCCTTGCAGCAAAGAAATTCCTCCTAATGTCGAGCCTGAACCTCCCCTGGGGCAATTTCCATCCATTTCCCCTTGTCCTATCACTCTCCACAAGGGAGAACAACAGACCAGTCCCTACCTCTCTACAAGCTCCCTTCAGGTAGTTCTAGAGAGCCATGAGGTCTCCCCTCAATCTCCTCTTTTCCAGGCTAAACAGGCCCAGATCCCTCAGTCTTTCCTCCTCAGGCTTATGTTCTAAGCCCTTTAGCAGCTTGGGAGCCTCTGTCCCCTCTCCAGCACCTCCATGTCCCTCTTGGAGTGAGGGGCCCAAAACTGGATGCAGTACTGGAGGTGAGGCCTCCCCAATGCTGAGGAAAGGGGCAGGATCACCTCCCTGCTCCTGCTGAGGTAGCTCTGCCACCTGCTGTGGACAGTGTCTCAGTCTCTGGGGTTGTTTTTGTTTGGCCCTGAGTCAGCACCAGCCAATGAGTTATACAAGGAGAGATCCCAGGCTGTGTCAGGTTGAGCTGACCTTCAGTGGCTTGAGGACGAGGCTGTGGACTTGTGTGTGGTGAGTGACCAGATACCTGAACAGGGAGAATCTGTGTTGAGTGGGCACTTGTGTGATTGTGGGTTGTCTTGACTAATGTTTGTACGGTTTGGAGTTAACAGTTCAGCAGTTAATCACAGAATCACAGAACATTCATGGCTGGAAATGACCTCTCAGATCACTGAGTCCAACAAAAAAACCCCAACAAAACAACAAAAAAACCCCACCAACCAAAACCAAACCACACAAGCCCTGCCCTCACTAGAGCATGTCCTGGAGCACCACATCTACACGTTTCTTAAACACCTGCAGGGATGGAGACTCNCCTGGGGTTGTTGTGCCCAAAGTGCAGGACACAGCACTTGGCTTTATTGAACCTCATCCAATTGGCCTTGGCCCATGGATCCAACCTGTCCAAATCTCTAACTGACACCTGAACCTTTATTTAATTTTCCACAGGGAGTGCTCTGTTTCCATAAAGAGTGACTCTGTTTCAATAAACTTCCGTTAAGCAATTGCTATCCATTTTGTGGGTGCCTCTGCAACACCTTATAATTCTCTGTTACTTCACCTCTATCCCCCACTCAGTCCTACAACTTGCTTCAAAGTCTTTCCAGTGTAAGAATTTTCCTGTCAGTGGCCTTAGGCTCATCTCACCACTTCTCATTGAGAGCTTGTTCTGGTACAAGCAGGAGAAGTGTCACAGACAGGAGGAGCTGACTTGGGAAGAATATCAACAGACAGGATCTAGAGCAGTAGGACATCTTATCACAGCTCCAAAAACTCCATGCTTGATGTGTTTTAGGATGAAATTTGCATTTTTTCCAGACATAGCACATTGGTGTCTCATGATCATATTGTGATCAACTAATACTCCCAGGCTTTTGACCTCATCTCTTTCCAAACAATAAGCTTTCAGGTTCTAGTAGAAACTGTTATTAGTCCCCAAGTGTTTGACCCTGGCTTTTGTGCTATTGAATTTCATTCTATTTCTGCTATTTCTAGCCTCATTTATGTCAATGAGAATGCATTAAAAATAGTTCCATATGGAAACTGAGTTTACTCTCGTGTAATCCATTTTTATCAAGCACAGTGATATACTTCAGAAATGTGCTTTGATTTAGATATCAAAATTAATTTGATGGCACATTGGTTAACTTATTCTATGGATAACATAATTACAAAATTTGTAAGGCTCTTATAGGCACTATAACTTTTAAAATTTGATACTTTTTCTCTACCTAACTGGGTTTAAATCCTGCTGTATTTTCTAAAGGTGTTACATATTTTTATGAGCTGTCATGGATGCAAATACACAGCAAAGTAACTTCATTCAACTGTATTATAGGGTGAGCTGGTTATTAACAGATCATTTGATCTCTAATTTGGAATGTACCAATGTTTACAAAAGTCTGTCCATCATACTTTACTACTTGAAAATGCTGACTCTGAGCATAAATCCTAGGCATTATATTTTTGATTATATATGTGTCAAAATGCCCATAAACTTCTAAGTCTAAACCATATATGAAGGGGTAATGTTATCTGCAGCTTATGTTGCATTCAAAACAGGGAACAATAAAGTATACAAAGCTCTTATGAACATTACTGTGAGGGTGCCAAAACCATTATAATTTGAAAAGTGAGATGCCTTCAATGAAGGTTTAATTTCACCAACTTTATGTATTGAAAGCAATGTAACATGTGGTAAGGCTCCACTATTCAACATGAGTAACAGTTAAGGAACTGGGCTAAAAATAGATATTTGCTTAAACTTTCTGATTTGCTGGTCTTCATCTAGTCAGCAACATTTAAAATTGGTCTAGTCATAACTTGTATTTTCTCTTCTGGACAAGAAAGATGAATTTAGTTCTCTAGATTAAAACAGAAAAAAAATTACAAATCCTATCTATTCCCTGCCCTCCCTCCCCCCCAAAAAACCCAACACTACTTGCCTAACACTTCTAAATAAGGTTTTAGGCTCGAAAAAACCCACTCACATCTAATTTTCTAATTTATACATTTTGTTTCTCTTGTTCTGTGTATCTGCTCACCAAAAAGCAGGCAGAAATCCAACTTCATCTGATGCCTTAATATGTTTATTTAGGACAAGACAATGAAGATTTCCCCATCCAAATGCATGCTGATACTAAAATCATTTTCAATTAATGAATAACAGAAATAAGGCATTGAGAGGAGAAGACATAACATGGAAAGACATTTGTATTTCTCAGTTTCTGCTGATATTATGTGTCTGACCAGACTAATTTTGCATTTAGGTGAGATAACTCAGCATATTTAGGCTGAAGCCTATGCTATATTGCTTTTCCTGTTCTTGTAGTTGTGATCCAAAGTCTGGTTTCTGATGTAGAATCTAGAGGCCTTCCATGGCCTGAGACTATGCAGTATAGTCTTCCTGTTCCTTGAACTGGAAAAGAACAGGATGGGAAGAGGAGAGAGTGTGGCCATCCCAGAGGAATCCCAGGGGATTCCTGTTGTAGAATTGACCAAAATGTTCACAGATGAGATACTGGTAACTAGTCAGTAGAAACTGTTCCTTAGGCTCTGGAATGGTCACATAGCTGTTTTGTATGTAGTTTCAGCCAGTCAGTAGCAGGCATTATGCATGTGTGTGAGTGAGAGGGAGTGCTGGCCAACTGCCTAGCTGAATTTAGCAAAGAAAGGTTCAAGGAGTCTCATCCCACCCAGCATAAGAAAGATTTGTAACTGCCCTTGGACACACAGACAGTGACCCACCACTCTGTTAAAAAGATTCAGTTCTGTGCATGAGCACCACCTTTAGAATCCTAGAATGGTTTGGGTTGGAAGGGACCTCTGGAGCTCATCTAGTCCAACCCCCCTGCAGTGGGCAGGGACATCCCCAACTAGAGCAGCTTGCCCAGAGCCCTGGCAAGCCTCACCTGGAATGCCTCCAGGGATGGGAACTCAACCACCTCCCTGGGCAACCTGGGCCAGTGTTCCACCACCCTCGTGGGGAGGAACTTCTTTCTAATCTCCAGTTTAAACCTANCAGCGTGCACTGTTTGCTCATAGCCAGCTTCTCAGCCACCAGCACCTTTATGTAAAAGATCCTATTAAACTGGGCTGCCTGTTTAGTTTGGTTTGGTTTGATTTTGGTTTGTTTTTTACCAGTCTCCTGGAGTGCCAGTGTAGTAAGGCTTGTACAGCTAGCTGATATCTCCTAAGTAGTTTTGAAAGCACTTATCTTTGCTTCCAGTGTGCTACAGAGAGACTGAAATGAGTATAACCACAAAGAACTAGTGTAGATTTTGAAATGAAACAGAGGAGATACTAGTCCTGTGGCCTCTGTTTGAGCTGTACCACTTGCAATCTACTTTTTCCCAGATGTCTAAAACTGATCTATCTATAGGAATCTGTTTTTTTTAATCTGGACATAAGGGGTCCAGTAAAGGTGATTGAGTAAAGTTGATTCTGGCAGGTGTAGTGTTACATATACACAAGTAAATAATCATCAGAAGGCACATTCTGCAAAGTTACCTAAGAACATAGCTGAAATAACATTTCTGTGTCTCAACTTTATTTCTGACTTTGACAAGTCAGACACAAACTCTATATTTCTCTTCTTAAAATACTGATTTTGTGGTTATGGGAGGTATGTTTCAAAGAAATTAAGAAAAATGTTAGGAAAGGCCTCTGAGAAGTGACTTAACCATTTTTTCTACTAGAACTAGGTTCAGAAATACTTCTTTGACAAGTCACTTTAATTTACATGGTGTTGAGGATGGTGAGCTGTTAGGAGTTGGCCAGTGTAAATAAAGCTAGATGGCAAATTGTGAAAGAATTGTGTCAGAGATTTAAAATTAAAGACTTGATTTCATACTACCAACAATGATCCTTAAGAGCCCTCTCTAAACTTACTTCCAAAATGAAATATTTTGTTGGCTTTTACAACCAGCATAAGTCAGCATTGTTGTTAAGTAGCTCCTTCACTTGCTGTAAATTGGTAATAATTTGTAACTGGTTTTTAAGGGAGATTATTTGCTAATATTGTCTGTACAGTTGAAGTTAATTTCCCTAAGCTCCAAAGCCATAATAGCTTCTATTAAAAATAATGGTTTAATATATTGTTTATTTACAACTAGAAAGGGTGTAAGCAGGGAAATATCTACATCAAGGAGCAGAATATACATAGGATTTGAAGCCAGCCAAGCTTTGCAAATTTAGATAATTTTAATTTTTAGTGGTATTTCAAAGAGTGCTTAAACTTTGCCTGACCCATGATATCACACTGTTATAAAACAGAATAGATAAGAGAGGCTGCTACTGCATATGTACACTGACTTAATCTTTCACTAGTACATCATTTGAGAGATAACTCTATGACAGCCAGCCAAAATAGGAAGCAATTAGTGTGGTAAGTAGAGAAATTATGCCCTTTAAAGCATCTAATGTACTGCCAAGACACTGTTTCTGGACAAGAGTTTAATAACTGCATTTGTTGATTTAATTTAATGTTGTCAATTGAAAAAATACTGTAAATACATAGAAATATTTCCACTGCAGACATAGTTTAGGTTAATTTTTGTTTTTACAGTAGCATGCATCTCATTCTAAGCAGCACTTACATTACTGCTTGTTAATGATGCCAAGCAAACCACACAAAGAACAGTTGTCTCTACTGTGCTTTTCATACTTTTTTTATATTAAATATCCTTTCTCTTTACTCTGTGTCAGCTCAGTGTGATTTTAGAGTGAGCTGCTATATATATATATACATAAAAAAAAAGAAAAATCATCTTTGTCCAATTTCTCCTGCTTAGGTTGGAACACCTAAGAGTTAATTTCATCATAGTGTATTTTCAGCTTTCAGTCATATTCAATAATATGAAAAGTGCTGAAATATTCATCATAGATAATCCACAGAGTTCAGCTCTACCCTTCTCTGTTGGAAATAATGTTTTTTTGAAGTCTTCAGTCTTAGGCAAAGAAATACTCATGGTGGTTTTCTTTTTTATGGTTGGTTGGTATATTTTAGTTTATGTTACTCACATGGTTATTTGCATATTTCCAATAGAGTCTTGTGACCAGGAAACATTTTACCAGATGCTAGTTCCCTTCCTGGACTCTTGCTGTGATAAAAGGTGATCAGCACACAACCTAAAAAGAAAACGTAAACATGTTTTCCACTCAAGTTATAATTTAAACTCTCAAATAAAAAGAGATAAGAACATAAAATTATATATTTCCTATTACCTAAAAATAAATAATTCCTAGAATATATGTGACTTCTCCAGTTCCTTCCAATATAATTGTTAATGCAATGCAATGCAATACAATAGTGAAATTAAGTATCTGTTCTTAGGGGTAAGGTACCTCATTAAAGCACTTTCTACACCAAAGATGTTCATGTTGTTAGCCATGCTCAAGTGGAGTATTGACTTTTTTGGAACTCCAGCAGTATTTTGGTTTGGTAGCTACATTATCCTACCAAAACCAAACAGCCCATTCAGGTGGAAAACCACTTCTGTCTAAATCTTTTTTTTATATGTAGTTCATTCTCATGTTACAGAATTACACACTGTCATGAACCACTAATGGCCAGGAAACATAAGTATCATGCAATCTTGTTTGTTATCTATCAATACAATTCATTACTTACTTGATTTATCAGAAAAAGTAGATTGAGACATCTTAAAATGCTAATACTTACACTAACAGACTGCTTAGGAAAGAATAAAGAAATCCAATGCTGTGCAACAGGTATAATAGTGCACTGAGAACTATGAACTTTAAATAGATGTGTTTTGTGGGGGTCTACTACAGGTGCATTTAAAACTGTGAAGAAAGAACTTTATCTGCTACAGTCTTATGGAAGGAATCCTCAGCTGTGTTATTGGATGACTATGATGATTACACTGATTTAATTCTTGTAATATAGTGAGAGAGGGGAAAAAAATAAACATCAGAAGAGTTTATATGTAACATTTTAGATCTGCACTCCAAACTGGATACTGTTAGCAGTGGAATTTCTAAAGGGCCTTATTTACCCATATAAATCCNCTTCCAACCCAAACCATTCTAGGATTCTATGATTTTATGTAAAATTTCCTCAGATACCAATATGACCTGAAAGGGAAATCATCCAGCATGATACAAGGAAGCTTCACCAGCCCCACAACAACCTGACCTCAAGAGGGTCCCAGAAACAGTTCTACAGCCACAGTGCAGCAAACTTATCAGGCAGTTTCTAAATAAGCCAAGGAATGAGAACTGCTTGAACAAAGGTTTATGGGAATTTATGAACTAGAATGTCTATTTCTTACAATAATTAACAGTGCATCACTTTCAGACCTTGATCTCTCACAGATGCTTGTGCCATATGTCAGGTGTTGAAAGACTGAATAAGTTTCTGTGTGTAGGAAAAGGCACTGCTATGAAATGGAAGTCAACTGGGACTTGAGAAGGGAAGATACTTATAACAGTTGAGGAAAATTTTATAAAGGCCTAAGTAAAGCCAACACCAACAGAAAACTTCCCTAAAGAGAAGCTGAAGCTTAATGAATGAACACTCTATATTTTTTGGAAAGATGTTTCAGGAGAAAAAATGAAGTAATAACAAATCTAAAATTACAGAACCTGTGTAGGAGTAACAGAGTTAAAGCCAACTAGTGACTATGGACATGGATGGAGAGGAAGATTTGGGAGTGGGGTTCTTTGGGCTTGGTTTGTTTGTTTGTTTGGGGAGTTTTGGTTTTGGTTTACTTTACATTTGCTTTGGGTTTTGTGTGTGTGTGTTAACATGAGCTCTTTCTGTAAAACAGAAATAAATAAATTAAAATCTGTACATTCACTCCCCCATTATCCCTAAAAGTATTGAAGTTATCACAAGGAAAAAAATAAAAAAAAACAACAACAAATACTTAAAAAGGTCATCATTAAGGAAAAAAAATAATCACCAAAGAAATAGTGTAGTAATTGTCAAAGGATAAAGCATTTCACTGGGTTTTTACACACAGCATATGATAATCACACTTGAGGATGAAGAATCCATGAGAACATTTGAAGGCTTGTCAACATCATACAGTGTTCAAGAGAGGTTTTAAACAGAAATGTATGAAGACTTAAACAGATATAACCATAAGATTTAGACAAAGAGAAGAATATATTTTTTTTAAATGTTTAATGAATGTGGAAGAACGTTTTTAGGTTTTAAAGCAAAAATAGGATTGTAATATTTACATCCTTCCAACAGATGGAAAATACAGAGTAATCATCAGGACAGAAAAGCTGAGATGATTGCATGAGAGAGATTTGTCCCAGTAAGTGCAAGAATCTGATTACAAATGGCAGAGAAAACATTATTAAATTCATTCTAGGGATAAAAAAAATCACATTTCTTCAGTTCTTCTAAAGTCCTGATCAAATCAGTTATCCAAGAGACATTTGCTTCTTATTGAGCCACATTTTGGAAGTATTAAATTACTAAGAGTTCATATGGATCAAAAGAGTAGAATTAACCTTTGACAAAGGCAAAATCTTTAAAGGACTGTTCTCATTTAAATTGTCTAACAAGTTAAGTGAAGACTATCCCTCATGGAATAATTATGACAAAAATCAAGTTTGTTGACCTTACCATGTTTCTGTAGGTCAAAACACACATTTTCCATGGTTTTATTTAGGAGAACAAGTGTAAGTTATCCAACTCCACCTCTATTAACAGAGTAGCTGACAGGAATGGATCTTTTGAGTACAGGCTTTGCCTACAGGCAAAAAGAAGTCCAAAGGGCTTTATTGTCTACAGAAACATACAAACTTACAAACACATAGCACACAGCATGTAAATGAGATAAAAGATTGTCCCTGTTTACATAGTCAGAGAAAGAGAGTTTAGCAATGATTTGGGGCATTTCTGCTTTTGAATTTTTTATTTACTGTAAGTTACTGCAGATACTGTGACATGCTGCTCACTAACATGTTACCTGAAAATTAAAAATAATCATAATAAAAATATTGTTTACATCCAAGGTCTCTGCCACAGAGTTATTTGGGATCAAAGCTCTTTTACTAAGCCTGAGAAGCTTCCCCTAGTCTGTATACTTCAATCAGATTAATATTGACATAGATTTCTTACATCACCTCTTATATAGGAGATATTAAATTTGATATAACTAATGGCACTGCACTCCAGAAATTAAGGTATTCCAATTTTGTGAAGTGTTTCTCATATTTTATTAATAAGCTGAAAGACTGAGCATGATACTTGGCATTAAAAATGTTTTCAGTACTTTCTGAGTTCAGATCAAAAGTCCCCTGAAAAAAAAGTCCAGCCCTAACCACTAAGTAGGTCTAACTTAAGAACAGGTACAGTAATTCCACTGAGTGTTCAGTTTTGGCTGAATCTGTAGATGCAATTATGTTATTGAGATTAAAAGCCTGGTCCTCACTGCATTGCACTACTGCTTTTTCTCCCACTGGAGATTATTTTCTCAAAGTAGAAGCTGACATTAGGGTTAAAACAAACACTCAAGTTAGTATTGGAATCTCAGTAAATCAAGTAATGTCAGAAAGGATAGGAAAAATGAATTAATATTGGTAAGGTCACAATTTTAATAATGTCATCAAAGCTTTAAATTAAGTATATTTTACAGGTAGTATAAAAGGTAAGTTGATAAAATAGCACGAAATGAAACTTACAGGCTTCACATATTTATATCTGTAACTGTGAGAGACTATTTTTGTGGGTAAGTTTCCATCATGTTCCAGATCTTTGAAGTTATTTTGAAAAATATTAATTCAATAATTAGAAACAGTACATTAATATTAGTCTATTGCAAACAAACAATACAAAGGACACATTTACTTAAGCTTTTCATTTAAAGCAGTTACAGAATTCATTCAGTTAGAGGCCATTCTTCATACCAATATTTGTGAGAGAGACAGGCTGTGAGATAAAAGGCTGAAGACAGAAAGTTTCAGTTCTTAATCACCCTAGTGACTAACAAGTGCAATTTCAGTGTTAGAATGTTCTGTTCAATGGTCCATTGGTTAACAAAGGATGTTAAACTATTGGTAACATGTAGTATTCATATATGTTCCTAGGCTTTAATGAGAATGATCTTAATGTTAACAACCACTAATTATTTTGGCTGAAAAGACCAAAAGTGGCCTAAGAAAAAATGTATGCTCTGATTCTATGATCTTTACTAGCACAATTCCAGTCATCANTGCCAGACTCTTTTATAGAGTTTCCCAAAGCACTCTATGCCTTTGCTAGCCTGTTGTCTATCTCTCATCAATCTTCCCATCCAAGGAGATGAATCTGCCTAGGGAATTAAACTGTTGGACTGATTTAAGCTCTGAATCACCAATGATGATATGAGGATGATGAAAAACTTGCTGAGGTGCAGGTTGATATAAAACTTCTGTTTTCTTTAAGCTAACTTCCATCCCCAAAAGCTCAGCAGTGGCTGCAAAGCAGGAGGTTAGACGCTGCAGAGCTACTTCTGTCTGGGCAACAAGGGCAGAGTCAGCAGCATGAAGCAGCTCCTGGACAAGATGCATTATGGTCTTAGTATGGGCCTTCAAACACCTTAGGTTAAATAGGCTTCCATCAGTACAATATCTAATGGAGATACCATCCTGGTCATCAAATTCTGCCATGGCCCTTAGGAGCATCATGCTGAAAAAGAGTGTGAATAGAGTTGGTGCAAGGAGCCATTACAATTCCAGTAATGCTTGAAAAATAGCCTCCAAAAACTTTTCAAAATCAGTGGAGAGAAAAAATACATATAAAATCTTATGTATTATGGATGTTTTTGAAGAAAGAATTGTTGTATTTACCCATGAAGAAACCTCTCCTTTTCTGACAATTTTCTTGATATTACAGTCTTGTCGATTCAGAGTGGAGTTACTTGAAAATGTTCTAGTGAAAAAACTTCCAGGCAAATGCATTAGGTTTGTGGATTTATTTATTTATTTATTTATTTTATTTATTTAAATAATATATGGATTTGGTTGGTTTGGAGAGTCATTTGGTTTTGTTAGTGTGTGGGGGGGTAGAAGCTATAATGGCATTCAATGAATCATAAGCATGCTTTGAGTTTTCAGCAGGTCTTCTTAAAGAGAAGCATCTGCCTCTCTCTCTACTGAGAAATATATTCTCCTTGCTGAAAAACATCTTCTTGCCAATTTGACTGCTGCAGCCAAGAGAGATATTGCAATGAAGAACTGTGGAATGTAAGGTTTCTAGAAACTGCAAGTTTTGGGTTAGCCTAACTTGGTGGTGTGGAAGGGGCAGAAGGGAAAGAGAGAAAAAAGATAGAGAACCAGAACTAAAACCATAGGAATATAAAACTTTTTTTTTTTAAGAAAAAAAAAAATCTTTCCTTCAGTCCAATTGCTACTAAAAACAATATTCTGAAACTTCTTTCAAATAGTTATTTTGCAGATTAATCTGTTCCAGAGTTTGTCATCATCAATGGTGGGACTTTCACTGAAATCACTAAGTTTTATAGCAGTCTCCCAATCCACTTTTATGAATAGAAAATGGAAACTTCCTCAAAACAGCATTATTTGTGCTTTTAAATGAAAATAAATTCAGTTTTGATTAAAAAACCCACAACAGTTCATGGTTTTATACTGCAAACTTACTGGAATAAAAATAGGATCACTGATAGACATATGCAGAGGAATCAGATGTAAAAACTCAAATATTTTTCTTTATGTGCACACTATTCTGCTCTAGCTTACTGCTGTAAGGACATATTTATTTTCTTTCAGTCTGAACTGATTTGCCCTTTGATACAGGTAAGCACCCCAGTGATCAGTATAGATGAAGATGTTATGGATGTTACTGCTCCAAAGGTTCATGGATCATGTCTGCTCCAACAGTGCTTTCAATTCTTTCATATAGGAAGGAGGCAAGGAGAATTGGCCTTTATTTCTCACATACAAAGGAAATGCAAGATACCATTTTACATAGGGCAGATGTCTAAAGAAAAGCAGCCAGTTACACATACATGAGGCTAGATATCTTCATTGTTATTTTGTGTTTTGTTGTGTTTTGCTGTTGTTGTTTTTAATAAAGATAAGAAGAAAGTAACATGTCAGATTCTATCCTAAAATATTGTCTGGCTTAGAATATTGCAAGTTCTCTGAGGCAAGATGCCCAGAAGTTAAATTCCAAGCTCTTTTTCCTTATAGCCATGTTCAGTTTTTTTTCCTGTGAAATCAACAGTTGTGCTACAATGGTTTTTTAACAGTATCTCATCTGTACTTGTTCATGCTGTGCCCAGATTTCAGGGATTCAAGGTATCCCTGCAACTAGCACTCGAGCAAAAACACTCTCTCACACTTATTTCCTCTGTACATGCCACTTCCCACTGTCCTCTTTTCTTTTTGGCTTGAGAAACCCCTAACATATTGTATTTGGCATTTGTACAGGAACCATAAGCAAAGCATCTATTCCAAGCCTATCCCTTGGTATTTAAAATTTACATGTAATTCCCTATCTTTCCATTACTGCTCAGAACATTTGCCAAAATAGGAGTAATGTATAAATCATCAAAACCAAAGATGGGCCAAAAGTGCTGCCAGACATTTTTTTCTCTTGACCCATGTTTTAGGGTAAACATTTCTAAAGATAACTGCTTTAGATTTATCCTCTGAGCTCAGCACCTCTCCTGCATTAGGTAGAGGATTTATCTCAGGTAGAGGACCCCCAATTTTGTATGCATAAAAAGCTGCTTGAATGCAAACTCTGTGGAAGATACCACACTCCTTGATAGCTTTCCATAAATTATGTCAGAAAGAAGATGAAAAACAAGAGATTGATGGTGGAGTGTGGGTGTTCTGACCAGATGACCTTTAGAGGTCCCTTTTAACATGAAGTGTTCTGTAATTTATGATACATGTGTATAGGATTTAGCAGTGGATGTAAAGTCCCCTGATTTCTCTTAATTTTATGCAACAGAAGTGGATCACAAAGATATGCACAGATATGTACAGCAGAATCTTTGTTATTGTGTTGAGTGACAAATCCTGAAGAGACCCTCCCAGTCTTAACTGCAGCCCATAAGATTTGTCCAATTCCACATTTAAAACTTAATTTTTAAACAGTGCCAATTGTCAACTAGATCTATTTCTTTATGAACTACAAAATCCCTTCCACTGATCACACTATTCTACATTAGGGCTTTATTCCCATCAAAAAGACTTAAGCAAAGCATTCACATTTTGAAAGAGCACTTTGTGCTTTGTTACAGAACAAAAAAATGGACATGACTAAAGCATGTGAAGCAGGTCTTAATGAGCAAGATATAAGAGACTAGATTGCCATTGTCCAATGTTAAATTGCTCCTGTACATATTTATCTGTAGAAATCAAGTATGTGTGTTTGTGTTCACATCACTAATTTATGCCATTTTAGCAATTTACTTTCCCTTAGTTCACTGTCTATGCATTTAGCCACAAACTGTTGTTAGTTCAAATCTCAGTGAAAGAACTTATGCTGGCAAGTTTTCCTCAGGTCTAAGACAAAGTCATGAGTTACATTGGTTCAGTTAAATGTGGTAATTGTCCAAGTTTTCTTATTTGATTGAATCTGTCAAGTGAGTTGTGTGTTCCTACTTCAGACCAACACAGCAGGATTGCTTCTCTTTGAAACTTAGGGTCATGATCCTATGCATAAACTGGAGTGGCTGGTGCTGCACATCATGCTTCAGCTGGTTCCATATGGCTTTGACATTTAGGATTCTGGCTGTACTACTCAGAAGGGTCAGTCCTCTATCACACTGATCATCATTATATCCTTGGCAGTCACAGCAGAAAAGGAATTACCAGTTATTTGTAATGTGTCACACCACCAAAATATATGTAAACCAGTGTTGGCAATAACCAAGAACAGTTTAGGATGTTCAGTCTATTTGTATAGTTTTCTCCTAGTTCAGTATCTGCAGATCTGCTTCAAGAGGGGAATGGGGCAGGAAACAGAGTGACTCATGCACAAGCTATGCCTTCACTATCAGAACGTGGTCCCCCAGGGCCTGAGCACTACAAACAGTGCTGGGTGCTGGTGATAGGGTTCAATGACAGCCCCAGAAAGGGTACAGGGATGAGTCAAGTCCATCATCCTGCCTGGGTGCATCCAGGGAACCCAATCTGCAAGTGTGGAAGGTAAGTTTCTGGCAGATGCAATGTAGGTCCAAGAGCCAGCCCAGGGCTGGAGACAGGTACACCTCTGACACTTCAGGGGAGGTTGGCTTGCTCAGGCCTGAGCTGCACTGAGGTTGCCGGACATGTGAGCAAGGGTGCAGCTGCTCAAAGAAATTGAGGGTTATCTGCACTCTCAAGGGTCTGAATAATATCTGCCCCTATTTCTTGTGGCTGGAAAAGATTTATCTTCTATAAGTCTCTATTCTCATCTATTTACTTAAGCAGCCAGTATAAAAGAGTATTAGCTTCTCTTAGAGGTTACATTTAAACCTCTCAAGAGAGGTGATTCTGCCACTTTGCTCTGCTCTGCTGACACCTCTTCTGGAATACTGTGTCCGGTTCTGGAGCCCTCAACACAGAAAGGACATGGAGCTGATGGAGCAGGTCCAGAGGAGGCCACGAGAATGATCAGGGGCTGGAACACCTCTGCTCTGAGGACAGGCTGAGGGAGCTGGGATTGTTCAGCCTGGAGAAGAGAAGGCTTCAGGGGAACTACTATTGACTTTCCAGTGCCTAAAGGAAAGTTCCAAGAAGGCTGCAGAGGGCCTGTTTGCCAAGACCTGGAGGGAAAGGACAAGGGGCAATGGTTTTAAATTGGAGAGGAGTAGATTTAGACTTGATACTAGGAAAAGTTCTTCCCCACAAGGGTGGTGGAACACTGGCACAGGTTGCCCAGGGAGGTGGTTGAGTTCCCATCTAAAGAATTACAGAAAAAAACATACCATTTTTGCAGAAGTAGCTAAACACCATCTGGGATATCATATTGCATCTAAAATGGCAATAGAAACTTTTGCTTAGGTACCTGAAATTTCCTTCCCTAGATTCCAAGCATGGAAACATTTAGGATCTGAAAAATGGACTTGCTACAACCAGCATCCTCAGGAAGGAATTATCCTAACACAAAGGGCAAAGCATGGGACTGAATCTTAATCTTGTCTAGAATTAGATGCCTTCCTCTGCAAGGAATTAACTTTCTCCAGTTAGATTCATACCTTGGACTTCGTTCTCTTCAGGTCAGCTGTCTTCCCCACTCCTTTCAGGATCTTGCTGGCCCTGTGCTGGACTCTCTCCAGCAGCTCCCTATCCTTCTGGAGCTGAGGGGCCCACAACTGGACACAGGATTCCAGGGGAGGCCTCCCCAGGGCAGAGGAGAGGGGAGAAGAACCTCTCTGGATCTGCTGGCCACGCTCCTCTTAATGCATCCTAGGATGCCATTGGCCTCTTGGCCACAAGGGCACATTGCTGCCTCATGGGCATCCTCCTAGCCACCAGCACTCCTAGAGCTTTTTCCCCAGGGCTGTTTTCCAACAGGTCAGTTCCCAGTCTGTACTGATTCATGGNGAACAGTCCTGGCCCCAGCACTGACCCCTGGGGCACACCACTAGTCACAGGCCTCCAGTTAGACTCTGTTCCACTAACCACAACCCTCTGGGCTCTGTCTTTCAACCAATTCCCAATCCATCTCGCAGCACAGTCTCCCAATCCACATTTCTCAAGTTTGGCAAAGAGGATATGATGTGAGACAGTATCGAAAGCTTTGCTAAAGTCGAGAAAAAACACATCCACTGCCTTCCCCTCATCTATCCACCTAGCTATGCCATCAGAAAAGGCTATCAGATTAGTCAAGCAGGACTTCCCCTTAGGGAATCCATGTTGACTACTCATGATAAACCTCCTTTCCTCTAAGTGATTGGAGATAGTGGCAAGTACAAACTGTTCCATCAAGCTAGAGCCATGATTAGACTTATTTAGCCATAAGGTCTGTAACTGAAAGCTCATTGCCACTCTAAGCCACCAGCCCTACAGTCATACTTTATATATCATAGTTTTGCATTTCTAGGTCCAAAGTGAGAGAAGATAGGGACAGAGATGCAAAAGGCCTAGAGTGTGTAAGTCCCATCTAAGCTGCAGAGAGACAGAAAAGAATATTGTTTAGGCTGAGAGAATTCCTCTGTTCCACATGTATTCCAAATTACTAATAGTTAAGAGAGTAAGCAAGGAAGTCATGTAAGCCTGGGCAGAGCTCAGAAGCATGTGAAAGTGGTCATGCATTTGTCAATACAGAAGAGCCAGGCTTGTCATTAGAACACAGTAAGATGGTCATCTAAGGGGATGCAATGGTATGCTTTGCAGTTTTGATCAAAAGTTTAAAGCGCTGCACCAGTGCTGAACATATTTATTCAAACTGGCTGGTGCTTAGGGGTCCCTATTACAATTTAATTAATCTACTTGTTAGAGCTGCCCTAGCTGAACCTCTTTCTTCCCTGCCAAATGCTGTGACTCACTCCACCTTCCTTAAAATCCATTGCAATTTTCTGTGACAGCTGAGGGAAAATGTGTTTTATATTATACTAAATATTAGACTACTGTGTTTGTCTTTTAAAATTTCTATTCCTTGCCAGATCAAACACTTCAGCTTACTGTTAATTAGAAGTGTATATTTTTGACATGCTGAAACTTACCAATGACAAGTTGGAGAAATGCACTATGTCAGCAAACTGTTCATCCTAAACATTGTACTTAGCTTAAATAAATTCTCTGCTTTTCATCATCTATTGTAACATACTGCTATTTTCCTCTCTTCCTCACAACGCTGAGAAGACACAGTCAAAAAAATGTATGTCCAGGCTGCTTCAAAAGCAGTCTGGGCCCCAGTAGAAATTAGGACAGAAAAAACCCTTGTGTAACTGATGTTCAGCTGCAGAGGTGCATTGCAGCAGCCAGGAACAGCTGGAGCATAGGCACTCTGCTGTAACATTACCTTAGAATCATAGAATCATAGAACAGTTACAGGTAGAAGAGACCTTGAAGATCATGAGTGCAGCCTTTGTCCTAGCCCTAGCAACCTGCTCAATGATGCCTCCCAATGCAACATCTCCCTGTCTCTTAAACACCTCCAGGGATGGGGACTCCAGCACCTCCCTGGGCAGCCTGTTCCAATGGCTCACAACCCTTNGCAGCATCTGGCATTTGGCCTTAGTGAACTTCATTGACACCTCCTCCTTTGGCCATGGCCCAGCACCCCACAGGCTGAGACAGGAGGCTGTTTAGTGCAGGCTTTGCCCTATCAGCTCCATACATAGTGATCTTCCTCTGGGGCCAGCTCGAGGTGATTTATGGCTCCTTTGCCTCAGCAGAACTGCTATAAAGTAAGCCTCAGAGAGAAAATTAAAGAGGTTTGTTGGGCAGTAATTTCTGTTGAAGTATTTGACAAAAAAGTTAGTGTTTTGCTGTTTACATTTTAACTCTATATTCGCTCCAAGTAGAAAGTTACTTGTTTCCAGGAAGGGAAAAAATCTTCTCTAAAACTTCCAAAGACTTGTACTTTGAGTGAAGAGACTGAGATAATTACCATATTATTGTCATATCTTTTACAAACAGAAAATTCATTTTTAAGAACTTCAGAAAGGGCTATAGGAAAAGTGCACATAGTTAAATATAAATAAGTGTAAGAATTCAGAGTTGTAGTGCATTTTTCAGTGTTTGTTCCACTCTAGGCTCCAGGTTTCTGAAGAGAAATTTTTCCATGAGACAAGAGAAATGTTTTTTATTCAGGCAGGGAAATAATAAAGATAAGGATTTTTTTTTAAGAACTAGGTAGAATTAGGCTTATCAATCACCTAGACCAATACAATATAATGGAACAAAGTAAAGAATATCTTTTTATAGGACTATGCCTTCATTACTGTTGGAGCAGTAGACAGAGATGAGTCAATGGGTTTAATTTATTTAAACTTAATTAAAGATTCTATTAAAGTTGATGACAAAGAGATATTAAGTATACTTGATATACAGGCTGAAAAAGAGATACTTGTCGTGATTAAAACTTTATATGCCAAAAAACTAGCAATAAGAATAAAATGGCTAATTCACAGCATACTCAAGCATTAATAGTTGTTCAATTCATGGGCTAAAATTTGATTTGGTATCATTCCAATTTCTTACTACATGTTATATTAAGATTTATCATATTAAATTAATGGCAAAATAATTTATTTTTTGGTATATACTGCAAAATTAGGTGAGAAATTGCACCTACACACACAAAAAAGGATGTAAATAAGGTTTCTAATGAAAAGATTTTATAGAAATTGTTTTAAATATCTTAATGATTCCTTCCCACTTAGAAGGAAAACATTTGTATTTAATTTTATTTCTGGTATCTCAGTTGTCTACTAATAATTCTGAAGCCCAAAGTGTATTTTAAACCCAAAGGGTAATTTTAACTGTATCAAAATGCATATTGATATTTACTTTTATATCTTCATTAAAAATTCATCCACTTAAATACCGATAAAGCCATTTTAAAATATGATAATTATTTTGACTGTAGCCCTAGAAAATGTGACTTTGGCATTACTGACAATGGTCATAGGCTTTTTATGGACCTGCAGACCCCTGGGTGCAGGTTCTTAGGACTTCTCTGGGCTTGTCTTGACCTGACTCCTGCCAAGGGATTATTGTCCAGCCTGTTTTAGCTGAAACTCTGTGAATACCTTATGGTGAAGGTCTGACAAACCTTGCACAAAGTGACTGCAAAACAAACAATAGCCTTTCCCCACTATCAATCCAGGCTGGGGGATGAGATGATAGAGAGCAGCCCTGCAGAAAAGGACTTGGGGTGCTGGTGGCTGAGAAGCTGGCCATGAGCAAACAGTGCACGCTGGCAGCCCAGAAGCACAATGGCATCCTGGGCTGCAGCAAGAGAAGCGT
The DNA here is from genome assembly GCA_013396975.1 of Bucco capensis. Taxonomy (NCBI): domain Eukaryota; kingdom Metazoa; phylum Chordata; class Aves; order Piciformes; family Bucconidae; genus Bucco; species Bucco capensis. The sequence goes on along the minus strand of VWZO01010764.1, from coordinate 72,608 downwards.
GGCCAGCACATCCAGAGAGGTGATTCTGCCACTGCACTCTGCTCTGCTCACACCTCCTCTGCAATACTGGGTCCAGTTCTGGAGCCCTCAACACAGAAAGGACATGGAGCTGATGGAGCAGGTCCAGAGGAGGCCATGAGAATGCTCAGGGGCTGGAACACCTCTGCTATGAGGACAGGCTGAGGGAACTGGCATTGTTCAGCCTGGAGAAGAGAAGGCTTCAGGGGAACTACTAGTGACCTTCCAGGACCTAAAGGGAACTTCCAAGCAGGCTGCAGAGGGCCTGTTTGCAAAGGCCTGCAGTGAAAGGACAAGGGGCAATGGTTTTAAATTGGAGAAGAGTAGATTTAGACTGGACATTAGAAAGAAGTTGCTCCCCACGAGGGTGGTGGAACACTGGCCCAGGTTGCCCAGGGAGGTGGTTGAGTTCCCATCCCTGGAGGCATTGCAGGTGAGGCTTGCCAGGGCTCTGGGCAAGCTGCTCTAGTTGGGGATGTCCCTGGCCACTGCAGGGGGGTTGGACTAGATGAGCTCCAGAGGTCCCTTCCAACCCAAACCATTCTGTGATTCTGTGATTCTTTTGTGGCCTCTGAGGCTGAGGAAAGCTATTCCAAGCTTTGGGGTAATCAGTGAGAAAGTATTAGCCTGTGAAAAGGAGATGTGCAGAATGAAACCCAGGCAGACTCCAAGAGTAATACAGAAAGAAGCTTCTACTTCTCATTCCTCTCAGCAGAGAGAAGTCCCCACCATGAGCTCTCAGCAGACTTGGGTTCCCTTTTCCCCAAATTTGTTTGAACTAATTAGAATTGGAGTGAAAGATCTTGATGCTGGAGTAGGACTGGCATACTATCACTCAGTAGTTTCCTGAATCATGTAGTCTGACTAAACTGGTGGACTTAGTCTTAGCTTTTCATCTCTCAATGCTGAACATAGATCAGTCATTGCATTAATAATAGCTCCACTTTTTTCCTCACAATACTTATAATTTACTTAATTCATAAATGCAGTAATGATATCTTTCTTGGCAAATGTACGTTTACAATGTTGGCTTTGAGCTTTAGTAATTTTCAGCATTACTAAACTAAAAAAAAAATCAGCTTTTTAACCTAATTTATTTTGGTTATTCATAATTCTTCACACACCAGTTTTCTTTTTATTCTCAGCCTTGTCTTGAGTCTTTGTTAGGAAGAAATCCTCTTCCTTCAAGTTCACAAAGTTAATTTTCGCTATCACTTGACATATTTGTTCCTTTTATAGTTATATTTTGTTATGGACAAATGACAAAATAATCAAAGACAGATAATCCAATTCTCAAATAAGTGTAAGATCTTGTTATTTTAATTGAGTTTGACAGTTACTATAGGATTATTTTTCCTTTCCTCACCTTGTCTTCAAATAGCTAAGCTCTGAAGCAATATTCTTTTAATATATGACAATTACAAATGTTTACACATTTAAAGATCTAGGTATGTTTTTCTCCAAACATCAATCAACAAATGCAATTCTTTCTAAAATAATAAAAAAATTTTGACAAGTTTGAAAAAAAAAGACATCAGTAATTTGTTGATATAAAATAATAGCTGTTCTCTATGAAAGTGTAGAAATAACACTCTGTAACATCTTCTCATATCCACATCAAGAGCTGCCAGGAAACTCAGTTTCAATCAGCATTCCACATTGTTTATTCAACTAAAATGATAGCTTCATGACAAGCTTAAAAAAGAAAACATATGAAATAAAGGATAGCCTCAACTATTTGCAAACTACAAAACCAACAACAAAAGCTCTAGGAATAGAACTTTTCCTATCAATACAACAAACTCTGTGTTTTTCTGCCAGTCCTGTAAGTGGAAACAAAGGGTCCTTTGGGGTCACCTGTCACAGGTATCTGCTCAAAACAAGGAGCTAAGTCCAACTCTGACTTTTGATCAGGTTGTTTAATACCTTCACTAATGAAATATAATGATATTTTTTACCTTTTATTGTAGCGAACCATGTACTATTACTGAAAATTCATCAGTAGTTTTCTCCCTTTTTCTAATTTCTACTTATACAGCATTAGGACAAAAAAAATCTGAAGTAAGTTTGAACAAGCTTTTATTTAAGGGCACAAGCTTGGTCTTTAAAAATGATGAACATAAACATCCTTGTATCACCCTCAAAGTCTCTACATTCTTTGACACTTGAATTAAAATCTCTTTTTTTTTTTTTTCTATGCAGTAGAATAAGCAAAAGTTATTTCTATCTGTTGGGTCCTTTCAGAAATTTATTTTGATCCCACATTAAGAGGTTGGGCTATTGGGGAAGGAATTTTATTGGAAGCACAACTATGTGGTACTTCTACATGACAGCTTCATCATCTTCCAATTTGCAGCTCCAGGGAAGGTAATATCAACTAGATGTAAATGTGTCTCTTGGTTTTATTTTGCAAAGGATGTCCCTTATGAAAATATCCATCCCTTGGGAACAGCTTTCAGATATAAGTGGCTTTATTTCCCATTGTGGATGTCATCCTAACACAGGCATCTTACTGATGCTTACTGTCTTGCTTCAATGAGAAATAGAGTGGTGAGTAAGAATGAACACTACATTCCTGTGAAAATGTTTTTCACATGTCTTGTTAACAATTTTATCTTCTGAACACTGGGCAGTTGTTTTTGTTTGTTTGTTTTGCCTCTGATTATAAGTAAAACAAGTCTCCTTTTCCTTGCTCTCCTCTACTTTCTAAGCTGTTATAATGTACGCTGTTGCTTATTTAATTTCCATCTTCTCCACTTAATAATTACTTTCACAGCATTATGTTTGCTATCACTTAGTTAAAAGCAATAAAAATGACATTACTAATAATTTAGTCTCCATCTGTTTAGATTCACAGTGAACTATCTTTTTTATGACCTAAAAACAGTTTACCTCTAAATACCAAATGCTAAGTTGCAGCTTCCTGGTTTCACTGTATCTTTCAGATGTTACCCCAAAAAAGAGCTTCTAACTGAAATATTGGCTCAAGAACCTTCACTTACTCAAGGAAGATTTAGCAAAAAAGGGTTTCTGAGAGGAAACATAAAAGGAGCCTCTGAGCTAACAAATTGTTTGTGAAAAAGATCATTTTTATTGCTTGGGAAGTAAAAGGGATGTAAAATAGATCAAAAGCAGATATACAGCTAGTCAAAAATTTTAGTGTCTTTTATTTACTTGTCTGTCAGATTTGAAGAAAACTTGACAGACTTGGACAGTCTCAGCAATCTCAGCCTTTTTTTTGGAAAGATGCTTTGGTTCCACAACCATTTTGCAGCCCTTCACTCACTAAAGTGTGTCCCTGTCTCTCTTGTGCTACTTCTTTACACAGCCTGAAGTCTCCATAATTGTAAGAATCATGTATTTTCTGAATGCTAAGGAAATTCTGCCTGCATTTCTACTCCTGAGATCCTGTACACTCTGTTTTCCTTATTCTACTGCTCCTGAAAATGTCCTCTGAGGGGTAAGTCTCTAATGGTGGAAGGAAATAAAGGATAAGATTTTCTGTGCAACTTGTGTTCCTCAGTCATCCAGAAGATTTGTCCAGTCAAACCAGTAAAAGTTACTTTTGCACCTGGAACTTCTCCTTCCACTGGCTTCCAGCATTTCACACACTGGATTAGGACAAAACACTACCCTCTGCATTCTTTAGCTGGATTCTCAACTTCTGCAATAAAAATCTGGATTTTTTTTTTTTGGTCTTAATATTTTCCCCTCTTTGGACCAGTCATTTTTTTAAAGAAAAGAAAACAAAGTACTTTTGGTGACAAAGGAAGATGTTTCATTTTAATATTTTTCAGTTAATCTAAACAAAAATGCTATACTTTTTCCCTGATTTTTTTTAAGAGCTATATTCCACATCTTTATTTCTTTGAATTTATTTTGCTTTCTCTTCTTTGGGTGTTGTTTTTTTTTTTGGTTTGATTTGCTTTGGTTTCCATTTTTTTCTCTTGCCCTCCTACGTGCTGCTGAAGAAAACACTGAGAGCATTTAACAATCTGTGGGAAATGTACATAAAAAGAGACTTATTAAACCTAATAAAGGTTTTGAGAATTACCATATTCATCAGCCTACTTCCACACCATTTATTGTCTCTGTTATCTTCTATTCAGTTACTCAACCTGGCTTTAAATCTGAAGACAGGGCAAAGGCTCAAAGACCATTTCAGTTGTGTCAGAGTAGGAACTGGCATGTTAAAAGCAATGCTTTTTTTTCACATTATATCTTCCAGGAAGTCTTAATCTTTAAAAGCTATTTTTAGCTTCCCCAAAGCAGTCTTGTGGTGTGTATTGGTAGTAATTCTGAGACTGTGAGTCCTTTGAGAATGTTTTTCACATTGAATCTTCACTGTTCTATATTAACATGCCAAGTCTGGTCGTGGTGAACAAAGCTTAATGGATTTTATTGTACCAAAGGGCTGTTTTGTTGGAGTGTTACTAGCTCACCATTTGCTAACATGAATTTGCAATTGCAAAAATATTTGTTTTGCTCCTCAATGTGGAAAACTCAGGGTCTTGGGTTTGTGTATTATAAGTAAATTCTTCACTGCCTGTTATGATTTATTACAGAGAGAGGTGTTGAAAGTTGAGTCATGAAATCTGAAGTCTGGCTTCAAACCAAAAACACCACAGGCATATATTTTGCACTAGGGATGCGATGAAAATAAGTCCTTCTGTTGCCAAATATATAGTAAGAAGCACCCTCAAAACATTAACTGTCATAATTTCAGACCCCAAAGGTTAAGAACTTCTGCACTAACTATCAAGAGATGTTTAGCTTGGAGCTTGCTCTGCTCCTCATTTTACATAGTGCTGCAGTGCTCTGATCCTCTGCTGCTTTATTCTAACATTTTTCCATTGTGTAAAATTCCAACAATAGAACTATAATGACAGAGTGAAAGAGTAACTCATGACTAAACCAGCTATATTACTTTTCTGGTTTAAGTTATTTTAATTGTTTGAAGAATATGAAGTAAATTACTACTTGTAGATAATTAAATGTAGGTTAAAGAAAGCACAGAAATATTTGGAACTGCCACACTGACATTTATCTAGTGCTTTCATGTAGGTCTATGTCAGACACACAGAGTGTTATTTTAGGTACACTCACAATAATGCACCATTCAATCCTTAATATTAGTACACTATATCCTTCATGCCAAAGTGTGAACTTCAGCTTGCATGAGAAGACAATTTGCTGAAGCAACACATGTTAAAATTTGAAGAGTAATGACTTTTTTCACACAAGCCAATTTAAGACTGTTGAAAACTCTGTCTAGTGTTTATAGAAATCTGAATTACTTGATTAGTCAATGCAACACACATCACAGAGTGATAGATTTCATAGCTAAGAAGGCATTCCAGTTACTAATGAAGACCAAGCACTAGATTACATTCATTAGGTAGGTGAAAAACCAGAAAGCTCTGTTAATCATTCAAAATCCTATTCTCACATTATTGAAATAGACAAGTAAGATCTATAACATTGTTGTAATTTGATGTTGTTGGAACTGGATTCATTTTATTGTCCTTAAATCTATGAGACAAAGAGAAATAGAAGCATTGCTATTCACATGACCTAGAGCAACATCAAAAAACCTCAGAGTTTGAAGATGTTAATACCATTTGTTATAATAGTTAATTGCCTAAATACTTTAAGAATGAATAAAGGAAATTACTGCAATAGATTTAGAATTAAATGATTTTCCTTTTTTCAGAAAAAAAAACCCAACACCACAGAAATACAGAACCTCTCAACATTGATGACAAGAAATATTTTTCACTTAGAGAATATACATGTGGATGGGTATATGTGTTGGTGTGTCTACAGTTACTATTTCACACACATGTGTGTATAGATATGCTTTACTGAGATGCTTGCCTTTCAATGTACAAAGAAAAATTAGTTTAGATGATTAGAAAAGAAGGATAAATTGGGAAAACAAAAATATAATAATATTTGGAGATTTAGAGGAGTGGTAAGATGATTCAGTACTGAAGATTAGCTCCTGAATGGTTGATATCTGCACATCCTTTTGCTTTTCCAAGACAAACACATTGTTTTATAGAAATAGCTTTATGAACCCAGCCTCATAGTATCACACAGTATCACAGAATCACAAAATGTTATGGGTTGGAAGGGCCCTAGAAAGATCATCTAGTGCAACCCCCCTGCCAGAGCAGGATCACCTAGACCAGCTCACAAAGCAATGTGTCCAGGCAGCTCTGCAATGGCTCCAGACAAGGAGACTCCACAGCCTCCTGGGCAGCCTGGGCCAGTGCTCTGGCACCTGAACTGCAAACAAGTTCCTCCTCGTGTTAATACTAAACCTCCTGTGGTCCAACTTGCTCCCATTCCCTCTTGTCCTAACATTGGATGCCATTGAGCAGAGCCTGGCTCTCTCCTCCTCACACTCACCCTTAACATATTTGTAACCATTGCTGAGGTCTCCTCTCAGTCTCCTCTTGTCCAGGCTGAAGAGACCCAGCTCTCTCAGCCTGTCCTCCTAGGGCACATGCTCCACTCCTTTCAGGATCTTGCTGGCCCTGTGCTGGACTCTCTCCAGCAGCTCCCTATCCTTCTGGAGCTGAGGGGCCCACAACTGGACACAGGATTCCAGGGGAGGCCTCCCCAGGGCAGAGGAGAGGGGAGAAGAACCTCTCTGGATCTGCTGGCCACGCTCCTCTTAATGCATCCTAGGATGCCATTGGCCTCTTGGCCACAAGGGCACATTGCTGCCTCATGGGCATCCTCCTAGCCACCAGCACTCCCAGAACTTTTTCCCCAGGGCTTTTTTCCAACAGATCAGTTCCTAGTCTGTACTGACGGGTTGTTCTTTCCCAGATGCAGTACTTTACACTTCTCCTTGTTAAATGTCATTAAGTTTCTCCCTGCCCATGTCTCTAGCCTGTCCAGGTCACTCTGGATGGCAGCACAGCAGGATTGTGGATAGGGACCTAGGGGCTGCATTTGTAGTAATAAAACAAATGGTGGTCAGAAATGTCAGCTAGCACCCGAATGTGCTCAGCTGTAGTTTTAAATTAATAGCATGGTGCTTAGCAGGCTTCTGGCCCATGTCAACCACTTTTCTCCCAGCAGTTTCCCAATACAGCTACCCCATGGCAGAGGTCACTCCCAGCAGGCAGGATGAATGCATTCATACCATTTGAAAGCCAAGATAGTTTATTAACATCACGATGGGCTACTCCAGGACATCTTGCCTGAGCACCAGTGAGCATTCCTGGGGGCATCTGATGCCTGTTAGCCCAGGCATGGACTTAGAGTTCAAGATTACATCCTTTCTGACCCTTTTATCAGTTCTCAGTTGTACAAAAAATGTGCCTTCATTACTTAAAATATTACCATTTGCCTACTTTGTACAACAAATCAGGACAGATAGAAGGATTTTGACCAGGACTAATTTTTTCTGTATATGGATGTTAAAGGGTGATCAAGGAAAGACTATACTGCTTAAAACCTGCCAAATCATGTGTAGATTTTTTTATGTTGGTTTTGAAGAAGAAAATAATTATATATATTATATTATA
>VWZO01010764.1:17136-40098 GCA_013396975.1 Bucco capensis | reverse complement strand
TGTCAGGGCAAGAGGGAATGGGAGCAAGTTGAACCACAGGAGGTTTAGTATTAACACGAGGAGAAACTTGTTTGCAGTGAGGATGCCAGAGCACTGGCCCAGGCTGCCCAGGAGGCTGTGGAGTCTCCTTGTCTGGAGCCATTGCAGAGCTGCCTGGACACATTGCTGTGTGAGCTGGTCTAGGTGATCCTGCTCTGGCAGGGGGGTTGCACTAGATGATCTTTCTAGGGCCCTTCCAACCCCTGACATACTGTGATACTGTAATAATTGAGGTGAATGCTGTGTATGAAATAGGTTTTGGGATGGGACACAACCAAGTAGAAGCCTCAAACTGACCAAAGGGATATTCCATAGGACATGATGTCATATTCAGCAATAAAAGCTGTGGGGAAGAAGGATGAAGGGGAGATGTTCAGACTGATGGCATTTGTCTTCCCAGGTAACCATGATGTGTGATGAGGCCTTGTTCTGCAAATGACAGAAGAGCTGCCTGTCAATGGCAAGCACTGAATGAGTTCAGTAACTGACTCTACAAAGTGACAAATGGTCAAAATCAAAACTACTGGGTAATAGTCTGTGAAATTAAATGGATTTTCAAAGGCAAAAGAAAGAAATGTTGATCTTAACACTGAATAACACAACACTTTTGAATTTGTTAGAGCATTCATGTCTCAGTCATTAATAAGATGACTAGTTAATGCATACTGGTTTTTATGTGGTTACCTTCTTTATATACCTCTCACTTTAGCTGTCAAACTAGTGTGTGAACCTGTAACATACACAGAAGTGCTGTGGATCTTCAGTTTTACTAAATGTCAAAGTTTAAGGATGACTTTAAACTGAAGCTGCAGACTGAAAAACTGTTAAGTAGATCATTTGCATGTGATAGGAGTTTTTAAGCCTGAGATCCACACCTTTTCACCTGATTAATGGTACATACAAAAGTACAGAAATCTTGTCTCCTGAAGTCACTACTGATCAATTTCAAGATTAATGGAATTTTCTGCATAGTTGTAAAAACATCTCAGAATTTAGTTTGACACAAGCAACCCTCAGAAACCTAGAGAAATCTTTAGTTTATCCTTCTGATTTGAACTAGAAATATCACAAGTGCTTCATGACTTAACTTAATAGTAATAAAACATATTATCATGTTATAGTGTATTATTTTATAATATGAAATAATGGCAATTTATAATTTTGTATCTAATTAATACAAAAAGCAGTGGCATTCATAATTAAAGAAAAATAAAAAGAAGGAAAGAAAAAAGCCGACAGACTTTTTCTGTCAGATTGGGTTTCTAGTTAATGCTGAGAGGTAGAGGAATTTAAACTAGGTCCAGGTAAAACCTAACACCCAGGATCAATTTCACTAGCATACAAAGAATCCTAATATTTTGTAACATTACTAAAGATCTAAGAAGCAATTTGACCTTCCAGGCGTTTAACTTTTGACCTAATACGTTTCCATTTTGCTCCTGCAATCAGCTAAGTGTCTCAGATTCTCATCTCAAATAAGTAAGTGCAAGGCTGAAGTTTCTCAGAGCCAATTAGGGGTTTTTAACTGCAGTGCTCTATCTTAACATTTTCCTTCAACAGAGGGTCTCAGTTTTGCTTTGATACTGTTCCTGCTAGGTCAAGGGCATTGGAGTGAATGAAACTCATTATAACTTCTAAGCTGTTGCTTAAATACTTACACGCAGCTGAAAGGAAATGTTTTTATTGTTTCCTACATCCATGTCTCTAAAAATGTTAGCATTTTATCTTTCATCTAGAGTATTGAATGCTATGGAACTAATTACTGTCATTTACTTTTTTTTTCCCCCCATATTTACTTCACTCGACTGAATGAAAAGTAAATTCCCTTGACCAAAAAGTGTGTTTTAAAACACTAGCCTATATTTTGCTTTTATTTCCTCTCTATGATATACATTTAATAATCAAGGCAAAATTGTATAAGACCATTTTTAAGGAAGCTAGCTTTGCTGCTTGCTTAAACCTTTCAAATATTAGTCAATGCCTGAGTGATCAACCTTGGAAAGCTTGGATATCATACTCTTAGTTTTCACTTCTGAGTGTGTGGGGTTGAGATTTTCCCTTTGTTCATTTGGTTTTTTATTCCTGCTGGGGTTTATGAGCTTTTTATGGAACCTAGCTTGATAGCCACATATGCCAGGTCATTTTCATAATCATTAGACCTATTATATAGGAAGATCTCTTGTTCTGCTGTAATAAATAATAACAATTCAATATTTTTTGGTCACACTTCGCTGTAGAAGTGTTGTGGCTTGTAGTTTCTGAAGATTTGACATTCTATTCTCTATGAACATGAATATATATATAAAAGTCTGATTTTTATTCATGCATGTGAATTCTCAATCTACAGTGACACACTGTAGGAAAAACATGACCTATGATTAGTTTGAGTAACTGTGTTAATCTCTCTTTTACATTATTGCCATTTCTCTTTTATAGTCATGTCTACAACAAGAGTTTTCATTCTTTGCATATGGCATAAGTAATATTTAATGAGAATAAAACTAGTTATGGGAGAACATAATTCATGTTTAATCTGTAAAATTCTTAACTAAAGTCTTCTCCTCAGTTTTCAATATATCATATTTGATTTTTTTATTAATGTCTTCCATGAATTAATTCTGTTAATTTCTCAGGTGACATTTTAAGCTTGAGTTACCATGTACTAGAAGATGAAACAAAAAGAAGCACTTATCAAGTATAAGAAAAATCCATATTCATGACTAGCAAAGAATTGTCTTTCAATGTTCAGTGTTACAAGTATCATGTATAAAACATTTTCAACTGCTCCAGAATCTGATTAACATTGTGGAATTTCTGTAGAAGCCCATTTTTTTAACAGTTCTATATAGCCAGGGTCAAAATCTCCTGGGGAATGGCAATTAGCAGTAGACTATCATGGCCTGACTGAAGCTATGCCAGTGATGAGTGCTGCCATGGCAGATGTGTGAGAACTCCTGTATGAACTGGAGTCAATGGCAGCTAAGTGCTGTGCCAAAACTGACACTCCTAATGCATTTTTATCTATTCCTACAGCACTCAGCTGCTGGCCACTGTTTGCTTTCACCTGAAGTAGTGTCCAGGACATCTGGAATTGTCTACCCTAGGAGCAGGAACACAGTCCCATCGTTTGTCATACACTGATCCATGCTGCACTGGAGAAAGGTGGAGCATGGGAACACCTGCAGTACACTCACAACATCATCATATGGGGAAACACAGCAGAGGCTTTTGAGAAAAGCAAGAAAATAATCAAAACTCTTTTGAGTGCTGGTTTTGCCATAAAAAGAAGCATAGTCAAGGGGCCTGCATGAGACATACAGTTTGGGGTAATTAAATGGCAAGATGAGCTCTGCCAGATCCCAATGGATGTGGTTAACAAAATAACAGCTATGTCCCCACCAAGTAACCAAATGGAAACACAAGTATTGTGGGTTTCTGGAGAATCCATATTCCTAGTTACAGTCAGATAATAAAACCTCTCTATGAAGTGACCCGAAAGAAAAACAATTTTAATTGAGGCTCTGAACACAGCAACAGGCCTTTGGACAATCAGAGATTGTACTAGCAGTAGCCCTTGAGCCAGTCTGAACAGGACAGGACATTAAAAATGTGGTCTATACTGCAGCAGGGACCTACCTGGAGCCTCTGGCAAAAGGCACCTGAGGAAACTTGAGTTCAACCCCTAGGATTTTTCAAGTCAAGGATATGAAGGCTCTGAGGCCANCGGCACAGTTATCGCACCAGGGGCCACAGAGGCCAACTATACTCCATCTGAAAAAGAAATATTGGCAGCATGTGAAGGAGTTTGAGCTACTTAGGATGAGTTTGGTACTTGTATTGGGTTTGGCTGAGATGGAGTTAATGTTCCCATACAGTTTTCAGAAACGCTGTGTCTCGGGTTGAAGATAAAAGCTGTGATGTTGTGACTGTTGCAAGGCTGGCACAGCACCAAGGCAATGGGGTGGATAAGATCCTGGGAGGGGACACAACCAAGACAGCTGACCCAAACTGACCAAAAAGCTATTCCATACCATATGATGTTCACAGTACTGAAGCACAACTGCTATAATTACCAGTACTAGGCTAGATGTTCAAGGGTCTAAGCTTCCTTAGACTCATCATGCCACTGATGGAGTGAATAGGCTGCATTAATCACACAGAGAGCTCAGATAGGAAATCCTAATGGTTCAGAAATCTTAGAAGTGATCATAGATTGGGCAGAAAGTAAAGAGTTTGGAATGCCATCAGAAGAGGTAGAGATGTGTGCTGCAGAAGCTCTACCACACAAGCAGCTACCAGATAATGAGAAATATACCCTGTTTACTGATAGATCTTGCTGTCTTGTAGGAAATCACTGGAGTTGGAAAGCTGCTGTGTGAAGTCCTACATGATGAGTAGCAGAAGCAGCTGAGGGAGAAGTGAATCAAGTCAGTTTGCAGACATTAAAGCTAGCCAGCTGGCCTTAGACATTGCTGAGCAAGAAAAGTGACAGTGCTCTCTGTCTCTATACTGTCTCATGGATTGGTGACAAATGCCTTGTGACATGGTTAAAATAGTGGAATAACTGGCAAAGCAAAGGTAAACCTATCTGGGCTGCTACACTGTGGCAAGATATTGCTGCCAGCGAGCTCAGTTGGTAGAGCATGGGATGCAATGTAAAAATTGCAAATTTGGAATATTTTTAAATGTATATTATACACCTTATTTTTTGTCTTAGCCTTTTAGCTTACCACCAGCAAAAAGTTACTTTCATTATATTTTTAAAAAGCAGTTATATTTTACAAAGAGTTCTAGAAGTAAAATCTAGACAAGAAAATTTGTCATTTATGAATATGTCTGCAAGATGTCATTAGCTTCTTAAATTATGAATGATGCTGAAGATGAAACACACCCTATTAATAAATTACCCCTTTACACGAAAAACTAGTGTTAATCAGAATAAGACTTGACATTATATTGCTGACTTCATAGTGTATCAAATCACATTTTTAATATTAATGGTGTGATGATAACAGCACACTTCCAAAAGTAAGATGCTCTAACTTTGTAACCCCTTTTTAGAGTAGAGATTGCATAGCTATTTTTTTGAGGAAAGTAGCATGTAGGTCCTTTTATGAAAGTGACATCACTGAACATGAGGTTTCTTATAGTGCAGACTACTTAATGTCACATATAGTTCAATCAAATTAATTATAAACAGAGATGTTCTTTTCAATTGATGCAATCCTTTACTGCAGAAAGCCAAGTGAGATTAAACAGTTCATTCTTCCTGTCCTCTCTTTCTACCTTCCCATTCTCTGTAAAGAGCTAAATGTAGCTGTGAATAGTGTTCTGTCTAAATGTAAACTGTCCTTTCTAGCTTTAATCTATCTGTTGGCAGAAAAAAAATCTGCTGACAATGGTTTACTATGGGAAATGCAGGAGTCACTGAATGAGTTGAAACATTTGCTGTATGCTCAAGTATACATGCTTTCAAGATTTTTATATCGTAATCCTCACTGGTTTTTGTTGAACAGACTAAGATTTGTATTAATTAAAACCTGTGAAGTATTAAAACTCTTACATTTCTGCTGATCCCTGCACAGTTTTTCCTAAAAAGAACAAACTGACTGTCAATTGACTCTAATTAACAATATAGACACTTCACAAGCATTTGGAAAGAATAATTTGTTCTCAGGTATAGTCTGGCATAACTATGCTGTGTGGGTTAATTATGGTAGTTAAAGAATAGGATAAGCTGAAAGAAAAGGAAATTTTACAGGTCAGTGTGAAACAAAAGTTCTGTGTTTTGGTCAACTAACTATCTCTGATTTCAAACATGTTCTTTTGCATATGGCTATGAGCAAGCCCTAAGCAACTAATGCTATGCATGCTCTGGATATCCTGATGTCTAGAATATTCCTGAAAGTGATTGAAATTTATCTGGTTAAAGGGATTTGAATTTATCTGGTTTATTTTGCTGTAAAATGTCAGGTTTCTTGAGAGAGCTCTATTCTTTCCACCGTGGTAAGCCATGCTACCAGCTGAACACAGCAAGGCCTCTGCTCCCCACTGTTCTAATTCTTTTGGTATCTTGGATACAGCAGAGAAAAGACAAATAGGTCTCATCTTTTACCACTCTCTTGCATTTGGATACAATACGTGGGATTTGTTGTTTTATTTGTTTGGTTTTGGTGTTTGTGTGTAGAATCATAGAATGTTCTGAGTTGGAAGGGCTACAGAGGAACATGGAGTCCAATTCCTGCCTATCCACAGGATACCTCCCTCCTCCCAAATAAAACAAAACCAAAAACCAGAATTGGACTCAATGAACCTCATGTATCCCTTCCAACTCAGGACATGCTATCATTTTACAATTCTATATGTGGCCCAGTGTAGTGTGATGATTTTCATTCAACTACGACCTCACCAAAGTGAGGAAAGTAGGGAGCATCAAGGCCAAGGTAAGGTTTATTAGATGGATGTGTAATTATTATTATTATTATACACATTATACTTATTATTTATAATTAAAATATAATATATATATTATTTACAATTATAATACACATCTAATGTATTATTAGGTGTGTAATTATTTCAAAGATAAAGTCCAATTGGTCAAAGGATCACATGAAAAGTGTCAACAACTTTAAAACAACCAAAGGTGCAGCTGTGAAATGCATTCACATCAGCAGAACATTTAAATCTTCTTAGAATCTCCCATTCTCACATAGCAGTAAGGATAACCTATTAAGAAAAGGGACACAGGTATTATTACTCCTAACCAAAATCTAGTAATCTGATCATACACAAGAATAAAGGAATGAGAAAACATCTGTGGCATATTTCACTACTCTTTATACACTATAGTGAAGTAGATGCACAAATAAATATTTTGAGTAAAAATCAAAACAGTCTGTCTGGGAAGACACTTTGGAAACTAGAACATTACTTTTTAAACTGGAAAGATTTCTATTTTGACATCACTTCTAATTTCAACCATCCAAAATCATGAGTCAAACCTCCTCTAATCATAGGATTGGCTTCAAAATAGAATAGTAAAAATACAAGAGTTGGTTTTTCTTTTTACAAGCCCTTTGCTTTCTGAGGTCTTACAGATGACTTGTTTCATTTTGTCAAGGTTTTATAAACAAGCTTATTTTGTAAAACAAAGATCTCCTGCGATCTCTTAATTCCATCTGCAGTGGTTTTTATGAAAATACTAAATATCAGGAGACTTTTGTAATATTTATGAGGGCTGGGAATACAGCCAATTAACCAGCAACTGTGAAGACACACATTGACAAAAGAAGTCTTAAGAAAATGAATTCTTAAAACATCCATTATCTTCACATTTCTTTTTTTGGCACAAGGTAGACTCAAAGCTGTTGCAAGGCTGACTGTTTAATCACAAGTCAAAAGTGATGGCAACTTCCCTCTCTGAAGTTCTGGAAGAGTAGAAGGGCAATAGATGGGTGAATGTTGTAGTCCCTTTGCCAGAAGCACGGGATGCACGTTGGACCCACAGTCTTCATGTGCTAGTCTTCTTGCATCCCTTTGATTTGCTGCAGCTGATGTCAGAGGGAGCTGAGGTGCCTGGCCCAGCAGCCCTGCCTCAAGCAGCCTCCCTTCAGACAGCACACACTTCCCTTTCAGACTAAATAGAGCAAAAGCCATCTGTGGCAAACTCTCCTGCCTAAATCTGCCCCTGCTTCTTCCCTGCCATCCATGCTTACTTAGACTCTTTCTACACTGAAAGTTATGATGATCCAACTATGATGTAACTCTTAAAGACAAATTTTCAGACATAAGTTAAACCACAGTAACTCACTTTTATATCAGGATGACAGAGTCCAGACAGAAAACCTAAATCCATTTGAATTAAAGCATCACACTGCAGGAAAAGGCAAGACTTTAAACAGTAAGATCTCTAGAGCAACAGTTCTTTGTCCAAGACAATTCCTTACCCTGAAAATGTGCAGAACCTCAAAAAAGAAGGTCTTGAATGTATCTATGTTTCTAGATGGTATTGTAATAGAAACAATAGCTATTCTAATGACCAAAAGCATATGAAAAAGAGGACACTCAGTGTTTTGTTTTCCATTCCATTACTGGAGAACAGCTGTTTAGAGCTTTTTTGACAATTTTAAAAGATTAAAATGTTGGGAAAGCATTTACCTGTCAGTGTTGTTACTAAAACTCTTCTCACTAAACAGTTCTTCAAATAGATGACAGGAATGAAGGCAATCATCAGAGTCAGTAAGGGATATCATCTTGATCCACAATGCCTAATATCTGTCTACAAGAAGCAGTGACAACTTGTGATTACAGTTAGCTCTGTCACTTGGAAAGTCACCTACACAGGAATAGATATAAAATCCCTTTTATTACTATTTGCCAAACTGCAAAAGGTATCAAAGAGTGAGACTTCTCATCATATCTCAATGTACATAGAAATAATGAGAACATTGATTCACTGACTATACATTTTAGTACTTTTTCATGGCAGCACTGCAGTAGAGTATAATACAATTTCATTATAAAAATACCTGCACAATTGTGAATATTACAAACAACATAATGGAAGTGCATGATCTGTTTGGTGACTCTCACTGTCTTAAAAGAAAGATTCTACTTTAGCCTGTTTCAGTTTATATGGTCTTTCATCTCTCTGTCCTTCTGGGTTATCATTGTCATTCTGTTTATCTCACATGCACAAAGACTTCACTTTCCTCCTGAAGTCTGAGAATTTTGATGTTGTTATTATTCATCAAGCTAGTCAAATCTTCAGTATTTTGAAAGGACAGAGGAAGAAAAGAACTATATAAATGAGATTCTTAGTATTATATCAAAGCTGAAGATTCCTATTAGCTTCACAGTGCAGAAGCTTTTCTCTCTGAATTGGCTGATGTGGCAACTGCATGATGGACACATTCATTTCACACAGTTGTTATTACAGCCACACAATGTATTGGGTCATAGAAATCACAAACTTCATGAGGTCTAGATGAGTCTTAAATTGATCAGTGTCCGTGGGCATTAGTGAATAATTTCAATCACATATATCATGCCAGCACATGTGCAAAACCACAGTACTTAATACACTATAAACCTAAGACCTTTTGTTTGCAAATCCCAGTACTATTAATCATCCTATCTTTCCAGTAATAAGAAAAAAAAGCTTTGATTTCACTCTTTTTTTTGTGTGTGTGTACAAATTATGCTAAAGTGTAAGATACTGGGATCCCATGTTATAAAACATTTCAGACTGAAGCCTTCTTAGCTCTCAAAGTCTGACTACTCCCAAGTCACAGAATAATAAGAAGTGTTGTTAGAAGAAACTGTGAAATTATCACAGGCAAAATTGATTATAAATGTAATTTCTGTCAGGTAGTTTTCTAATCTGTGATGGACACTTCACAAACTCTAGTGCTTCATTATTCTCATGGTCTCCAAGACCTCCCTTGCTATAAAATAAGGAATCTTATCTTATGGGGAACACTTTATTCCTTTTCTTTTTACTAGTATGGGAAATTAGGAAGAGCCAGTCTGAGTCCATTTTAGTTGTTCAAAATGGAATTGAGGTGGCAGCAGTGTGGCAATTCAGAAGTTGATGTAGCAGGGCTAGGATGAGATGAGCAGGCACTAGTGGAGCAAATAATATCCTTAGCAGAGTGTGGCTGGAGAGCTGTGTTTTAAACCCCCAAAAGATTGTTATCTGCAGTCTTACTCCCTCACATCTGAAACAGGTTAGCATGCAGCAGTCATTGGATTATTGACCAAAATCAGCAGTCTTGTATGAGTCCTTTTGAGGGTTATATGAGGTTTTATCACATTCATTTTCTTAAGAAATGTGATGAAGAAGGAGTTTCTAAATGTAACTGGATCATCTCTATTCTGTTTCCAACAATACCTCAGCATCCATCAAAGAGACATTAGCTAATGTAGTCCATGTTAACAATTCACCAATGAGCTGATGGTAGGGTCAGTCCCCTCTATGTTTCCAAACTGATCGTGATCATTCCTCAGGGATGTTGTCCTGAGGTTTTTTGAGACTAACAAAAGAAGACAATACCAAAACTATTTGCCAGAGTAGAAAGCATTCTGGTCTCATTGTTTCTATTGGTACTCTTACTGTTGAATTCATTTGCATCTCAGCTAACCTAATGCAAGGAAAGTACCTCTATGATGAACATGTTCTTTAAGTGTCTGTCAGAGAGTTCACACTGATTGCCACATTAACTCCTCTTAGACCTTTGAGGTCCTTCAGAGACTTTTCCTGTTCATCTTTAGCTCAGTTAAAGCACTTACAGACAGCTAGATGTAATGATTTGTTGTCCTGTACTGTTTTCTAGCTACAGAGTATTTCATCTTGAGAAGCACCAGTATGAATGAGATGGATAAATTATACTGCTGAGTCTGTTAAACCCTAAATTTATTATCCCCACATTATGCTATAGTGTGCTATTCCCATATAGCACAATAGCTATCAAAGTAGCTTAGGAAAGAAGGTATAGATATCCCTCTTTTATTTATGAGAAGATCAAGGCTTTAGCATAGGACTGCTAAAGAAATTATTTGGAATAGATTAGGGAGAGAAAATGACAAGATCTTTCAGAGTAAAACTCAGATCAAAATGGAAAGAGGAGTTGTTTCACTGGACCACTCATCAGGAGAATGCTGATGCTAATAACCAGCTTCACTGCATAAATTCTCAAAAGAAAGAATACACTTAGACAATAATCAGTCTAGCATCTTGTGGACTACATTCCCAGACAGAAAAAAACATCCTCCCACTCACTTGTCCAGCACAGTTTTTTACATTTCTCCTGTCTTCATCACCTCAAATTTCAACACATGTGACCTTACATTTGGCAGCTACTAAATTCCTAGCCATTTAGTTACAAGGGATGGGTGATGATTGTCCTTACTTTCCCTAACAATTCTTTTAAAATCATAAATGCCATAAAATCATAGAATCATTTAGGTTGGAAAAGACCCTTAAGGTCATTGAGTCCAACTGTAAAGCTAACACTGCCAACTTCACCACAAAACCATCATGATTTCTCAAGAATAGAACTGGCCAAAAATAAGCCAAAAATGGGTTTATTTTTCACTGTGTAAATACCATGAAGAAATAGAATGTTCTAATTGCAGAGATGTGAAATACTGGTCAGCACTGGATTGCACTAGGAAAAGCAAAGCTGCAAACACCTGTGTAGATATACATGTGAGTATAGAGTTAAATATAGATGCAAGAGAGGTTGCCTTCAGTTTAATTTGCATGTCTACATCTGAGTTAGCTGTCCACAATCCTTTTACAGTCAGTGGAGGAAAATAATCTTTTCTGCATTGTGAATCATCTGACCTGGCCTAGATTTACATATGAAGCTGAAATAAATTTCACTGTAACTTTCCTTCCACTGACAATAACAGAAGTCAAGTGGCTAACTCAGACAAAGAGGATATACAGTATAGGTGAGATTAAATCTGGCTTTGATATTTGCTTCTTGCTAGTTACATAAAAGCTTCTTAAATCACAGTAAAGAGCTATAAGTGTTGGATATAGTATAGACCATCTTTCCTAAGATTAAATTGTTAGAAAAATTTAGAGGTGTCCTCTTCAAAGTAAGAATGAATTTAATTTCTTCTGTTGTGACAACTTGGTTTGAAAGAAAAAATATGAGGCTTGCAGGCAACAAGAGATCCTGAGAGTGATAACAGCTACCTGCAAAACTGTCAGCATGGAGTGGATACCAATAAACAAAATGTTTGCTGCTCATTGGGATTTGTAGCTCAAAAATATGGATCAGAGTGACTACAGCAAACTGCTGTAGCACAGGATATATTCCAATTATATTATTCAAAAGTCAATCTCATGATGATTTTTGGATCTTTGTGACCAAATGGAAGTATAATTTCTCTGGGCAGTTAGTACAGGCCTATGCCAAAGCACAGAAAGCACTACACAAATCCCTGACTACTACAGTTGTACAGGATAGTTCATTGGAAGTAAAGGAGGAAAGAGAACATTTGAACCATTTCTACCTTGCTTTTGAGTCAATGAAATGTATGGTGATCCTTACCTCCCTGCAGTTAATGAACAAAGACAAACTTTAGTGACTGAGGGGCATAAGTAAATGTTTTCACAGTCCTGGGCCATACAGCTGGGGCATGAATGGGATCAGCAGGCACAAGAAGCTTGAATAAGTCAGCAGAATAAACTTTTTTCCACTTATTTTAATTATTTTAGAAAAAGTATATAAAAAGTCTGATGAGGAAAAATATTATTCAGGATACCACTTGCTTGTTAGGTAGTAATTCTATCGTCAGTACTTACCTATCTCAAAGCAAGTGAGATCCAGCCACTTGCTACAGTGAAGGAAGTCATCAAAGGATGACAGATCCTCCTAATATTCAACTATTTCCTTCTACTTGTACTTCCAGACCCATTTTAGACTAATGGGACTATTTTAGTGTCATTTCCACCTCCCAACAATCTTGCAATTAGAAAGCTATAAGAATTTTATTATATTATTATCTGAAAGCTGTCAAGAGTAATTTGCCAAGGCAGAGCCAGAGGTTCAGGAAATGGTTTCATTTGCTGAAATAAAACCTGAGTTAGTACACTGTTAAAGTGTTTGCCAGAGCTAAGGTCCATCATTGACTGGCACAGCACCTTCAGTTTAAAAACATCTGGCTCATCTTGTGTCACACAGTGCAGTTAATTATGCAGCTATCTATATCTCATATTTCCTTCATCTTCAGTATATCAGATGTTGAAGAGAGCAGTGATAGGATGGAGCAGGAGGTAGAGGACTATCTCCTAATGTCAAACAGTGGCAGAAGCTGTAGAATGCTGTCTGGAAGCTGCTTTGAGCCTGTAGCCTGACACAGAGGGACTAGCACCACTTCCACACCACAGTCTTTTTGCTTGTTGTGTGCTCAGCTTGCAGTTGTTAAGTGGACTGGAGAAATACTGCACTCAGCTGCAACTGTGCTAGGTACACTTTTGGCAAAGAAGGATCATGGAATAGGAGCTAGCTGAATCATTTCCATGTTCATTAAATGAGATTTGACCTAAGAATGATATTCTGGCACAAGTTGGTTCTGAATTTCAGACTCAGCTTACATCTCTCTTCACTCACTTCCAGGCTGATAAATAAAAAATACACTTAAAACCTGTATGTTTAAGTCTTTTTCTGTTACTGGTATGCTGTATAATAAGCTAGAGAAGGCAGTCACTGATGAAACATCCACCTGTCAGAGTTCAATTCCACTTGTAGCTTACTATTCAATTTGGTTTCCTTCCTGTGTTGCAGGAAGCTGCTGGATCTTGCATTCTGTCATGCCAGGAGAGACTATTCATGAAGTACTTCACACAATTATTTCCAGTCCTAGCTTAGCCTTTTACCCTGCACAATGTGACTTTTAGCCTAAAGGAGCTTCTTACATGGAAGCACATCCCCAGAGTATTGGTATGTGAACTATTAGCAGTGCAGAGCTCTTTTTAGCTTAGATGTGAAGATTGTTCTTGCAAATACAGCGAGTGAAGTGCTGGATGTGCACCACAGTCATGCAAAGAGAAGTCAATGCTGGGCCATTTATGGATTTATGTCATGTAAGTAGAAAAGCTATCCAACAGAGAAATTCAGCAGATCTGTACATTCCAATATCCCCTCTCTGCCAGTGGCCACTACCATATCTATTAGGGAAAAATGTAAGACAAATGGAAGGAAAAGAATAACATTTCCTCACAAGAAATGCATTTTTTACCTCTCTCTCTCTTGGGTGACTGCTTATACTCAGAATCAATGAAACCCTGTCACAATAATAATAAAAAGAAAAGAATAGCCTATGGTTAATTTTGTGGATAGTCCCATGGCTCATATAAATGTCCAATTCATTTTAAGTCAGCTACATTCTCAACCTCACTAATAGGCTGTGCCATTCCTCCTGTAGGAATGAATTGCAGAGGTTAATTACACAAGGAATTATATGACTTTTCAATTTAGATGAATGTTTCCCCCCACCCCTTCCTTCCTTTCACTGTTTTCTACTCCTCTATTGTATCTCAATTTTTCTTATCCTCTGCATAAGTCCCCATCTTAGTTTTAGCTACAACAAGTAGAAAGACTCTAAGGGCTCTTTGTTCACTAATGCTGAAGCTATGGATGCAAGCCACATTTTTGGCCAATATGATCTTATAAAGTTTAGTACAATGAAAATTAAAGCACATCCAGGCTGTGAAAGTACCTGCATGGGGTCCATTCTAATAATTACAACAGCCCTGAAATCAAATTTCCTGGATGAATAAATTCAGAGAGTCTTATGAGAAGATTTCTTTTCCAAACAATGCACAATGAAGTGATCACAGATCCATCTGGCAGAATCCCTAATGAGTATTGTGTTCCTGTCTACTAAGTACCAAATTCATTTTTACTGTTCAGTGATGCTGTTTAGAATTTAGAATATGGTTGCTGTGTGCCGTGTGAAATGTATCTCATTAAAATGTTTTCTGAATCAAGGTGAAATTTATACTGTGTAATCATGCTATTACCTTTTGGCAAGATTCAAACACATTAACATTTTCATATATTAGGCTTGCAAAAGCATAGACTAAAATCCTAATTCCTTTTTTCTTTTTGAGGACATTATATAAACAATTTTAAAATAGATTGTTTGTTTGTTTGGTCTAGATGCCAGGAGTATGTTAAAATGTCAAGCATCAACAATTTTTTTCCCCTCTTACACTCACCTGAATGGAGTTAATGGAATGAATATAAATTCTATTGCATGAGTTCCTATAAAAAAAATCATTTGAGCCAGATAATCTAGTACCAGGATAAAGAAAAGGGGGTGGGAGAAGTGGACATAAAAGGGAGAAGGAAGATGTAAATGTAAGGAGAGAGAAATGAGAAAGAGGCAAATAAATNTTCTATGATTAAATGTATTCTCTTTCATGTAAAATGTGAAAAAATCATTACCTGGAAATTCTAGGGCTATATGTAAAAGTATCACTCAGAGATAGCTGCACAATGTGAAAGATGTGAAGATTTCTCTCTTGTCATAACTGTCTCTCTGCAGCTTAGATAGCTCAAAAGTAGAGCTTAGGTAATTACATTCCTGAGAATTGAAGTCTTGATTGGCATAATTATATGTCTGCTGTCAGCACAGAGAGTATTTACTGCATGCTTTTAGTTGTACATTGCTAATGTGCTTTAATGTTCACTGGAATAATGAAAGAGTTCAGGATAGCATTGATTTTAGCCAACAGTCTGAATATTGATTAATTTCTTAATGGTTATTTGCTTACTTGACAATAGATATCCTGTGATACTCTTAGGTGCAGCTCCTCATTCTGTTAAATGTCTTGTCCTTCACCTGAGCAGTATCCTCAGTTAGAGTATGACATTAAAACCAGCAGATATTAATCTAGCCATAACTACACTGGCTGATAAACCAGAAGCATTGTGAAAGCATAAAACACATTACAGTGATTATTATAGCTTATTGCTGGTCTGTTTTTATCATTTTCTCCTTTACATCATAGATTTAAACTAATATTTGTTCCAGAGTCATGTCCCACGGAGCAGAATGGAAAAACAGAATTTTACCAAGGAATAGAACACATTCACACATACTGCATAGGAAAAAATGAAATAACAGTGTTATGACTTTATGAGGTGTAAGCTGTGCCCAGTGCAGCTAGACAATGCATACAGACCTGAAGCTTTAAAACTCTCCTTGCAGAAAAGAAATGTATTTTATGTGAGCTTAGTGATACTCAGTAGAACTGACCCTCCAAGGAACACAATTTCCTTTATGAAAGAGAAATTTAACTCTTGGAATTTTATGTACAGTGTGGTTTAAGAGAACTGAAATGTCTAGATGAGGACATAAAATCACAGCTGGAAAAGTCTAGAGGCAAAAACATGGATCAAGAGACAAAAGCTTCCTAAAATATTTTTTTGTTCTTAAAAGTTAACATTTCTGCCCATAGTGCTATTACAGGAACCATTGAAATTGAAGATCTCTTCAATAGATATTGTTTTCTATAACTTAAAAGGACAGAATAAAGTAGATTGGAAAGTCTCCTTGGAGGTGACCTGAAGCAAGGCCTTACTCAAAGGAGGGCTAAGTTTAATGTTTGATTAGATCACTCAGGATCTTGCCCAGTCTTGTATTTTCCCTGTGTACTTCTGAGAGGAGTATGGCTTCTTCTTTATAGCAACCCCTTAGGTAGTTGATGACAGCAGTAAGACTTCACTAACCCTTCTTCCACAAACTGAACAAACCCCTAACAAAACAAGCCACCAGTTTCTCAGGCTCTTCTCCTAAGGCATGTTCTCCAGCCCTCTTGGTCCTTCTCCACTGGGCTTGCTCCAGTTTTTGAATATCTTCTACTGGGGAGCCTAAATTTCAATGCAGCAATCCAAAAGTGGTTTTAGGTGCCAAATGCATGGAGATAACTTGTGTCATCCTACTGGCTGCATTCTTACTACTGCTGTTCAGTATGCAGTTAGCCTTCAGAACCGCAAGAGCGCACTGCTGACTCAGGATCAACTTTGTGGCCACCAGGACTTCCAAGGTCTTTGCCTCAAAGCTGCTTTCAAATCAGTTAGGCCTGTCCTCTGGCAGGGGGTTATTTCACTCCCACTATTGTTAAAATTCATGAGGTCTCTCTTATTCCATCTTTCCCAGCACACTGAACTCTCTTTGGATGGTTATCTTTCCCTGCAGTGTAGCAAGCACTGCTCCCAGTTTGATGTCATCCACAAACTGAAGATACTTTACATCTAGTCATCCTAGTAGTTAATGAAAGGCATTAAATAGCATCATCTCATTATTGTCCCACAAAAAAACATCTCTAGTGGCATAAGCCAACCTCTTCAGAAGCTTTGGATGCACTTTATTGCCTTATGAAGAGCGTGGATGGAGCCCTCCCTGGGTCTTCGTTCACAAAGCCTAGCCATGATGCTGATTGCCCTATTAGGGTCCTACTGTCCTATCAGTGTCTTCCTGACTGTGTACATCCAAAAAATATTTTTATATTGCTTCAGAGTTCCATCTTCATCCATGCTGGTCTTCTGCCATGCTTGCTTGCCTTCCTGCACATCAGGATGGACTGTTCTTGTGCCCTAAACAGTCTTTGAGGATTAAGCAGCTCTGCTGGACCATTTTGTTCTTCAGGGCTACCTTCCAGGGAAGTCTGCCAAAGAGTTTGCATGGCCTAAGTCAGCTCTCCTGAAGGTCAGGGTTACAGTACTGCTATTGATCTTCACAGAATCATGACCTATTTCAGGTTTGCAGGGATGTTTTGAGATTGTCAATTCTAAACTCTCCTGCAGAAGCAGGGACATCCAGGACCGTTTAAGCCCAGACTCCATCATCTAGGAAATCTATATTCTGCTCTGAACAGGTGTTTCTTATGTCAGTGGCAATAGCAGAGTGTCTTACCAGCCAGATTCAAAAAGTGTTACTATTAAAAATGATGGATATTTCATTTTTTGGCAAAATATTTGGTTTTGGCAGTTTTGAGATTTTAAAAGACAGATTCCACCCCTCCTTTTACTTTTCTGAGTTTCAATTGAATGTTCAAAAATGGCAGCCACATGGGTAAAATTTTCAGCAAAACAGAGCACATTTTATCTTGTCAGAAATTGGCACTTGCTAGACAAGATACCTCACTGCCAAAAAAAAAATCATGCAAGTTCTATTCATTGGTCTTGACTATGAAGTAATTTGGATTGGATGACTTGATGCTCATCATAATCTTCTGTGAATGTAAATTAGGCTGAAAATTATTAAATAGCAGATTTAAAATTAAAAAGAAATGGAAGTGCAATACGTGATGGAACTATGGGAATCTTTTCCATAGGCTATTGTAAATGCCAAAACATAGATTTAAAAAGGATGAGGAGTATTCATGGAAGAAAATTCCAGCAAATACTGTTAAATATAAATATATGGTCTGTAGCTCAGAAGATACTAAAACTACAAATTTCTGGAAGGATTTATCTGGGAAGTGTCAGTAGGGGATTACACCATATGTAGCCACTATTTGATTATTTTTTTTTTTGGTCTAAAATGGAGTAATGGACTAGATAAATCTTTGGCATGACCTAGTACGGCTATATTCTTATAAGTTCTGTGTCAACACAAACTCTCCTTGGTCTATAGTGCCTGCAAAGTCATGCTTGCTAATCTATCATTTCATCAGCATTCCTCTACTCCAGTCCAAAGTGCATAACTTTTCTCATGCAGAAAAGACCTCTGACTGAGACATTTTAAAAGTACTTTTAAAACTTGTTACAAACTGACTTGTTTTAAGCTTTTTACCCTGATTTGAACTAAACCAAATCTGATATCTTGTATACCTCCTCTTAGGTAACATAGTAACATAGTACCTCTGGGACAACTATGCCTCTGAACTACTGCTTACAATGTACATGAGTGTGACAGAAAAGAAATATGTCCTCAGTTTGA
Organism: Bucco capensis; assembly: GCA_013396975.1. NCBI lineage: Eukaryota > Metazoa > Chordata > Aves > Piciformes > Bucconidae > Bucco > Bucco capensis. The sequence goes on along the minus strand of VWZO01010764.1, from coordinate 21,588 downwards.
ATCATTTCTATTTAAACTAATCTTGCTTCACTGCTAACACAAAAGGCTTCCATTGCACAACCCTGTGTTTCATTTCCTGGCATTACATTTATACAGCTATATTGCCATGCAATATGCTCAATTCTTTCTAATTACTATTTCAAATAAGAAGCACAGTAATGAAATTATTGTCTTAACATACATCCTTGAACTGAAATAGACTTTTTTTTTCCCAAGAAACCAAAAAACCCCATTTTCTCTCTACTCCAAATCCATACCATAAAAATCTGAGCTGAATAATTTCTAGAGCTCTATGAACAGTTTCACTGATACTCCTAGAAAGTGAATCTTAAGCTTGCATACTTGATGGCTCACATCAGCAAGGTTATAATTTATGTGGAGTGAGATAATGTTTGGGGCAGTAAGAAACCCCAATCCCTCAGACTCTCGACGCAGAGGGAATTAAGCAAGCCAGACAAGATTCTGACTGCATCCTTCACAACTACAACAAGGCATGCACACACAATTCCTTCACAGCACTCTGGCACATTCCATTAAAACTCAGTACCCAGCCAATACATCTTACAGAAACCTGTTTGGTTTTTTTTTTCCATCAACTTTGCCCTGTGCTAGGACCTAGAAAGATTGTGACCTAGAAAGGAAAACCTGTAGCAGTTTATAAAATTTTCTGCTGTTGTTTGCCTGATAACTCTCCTCAAACTTCCTCACCCTGTAAAAGATCCAGTGCCACAATGGCTACTGCAAGGTCTTCTCCCAGTATCATATNTGCACTCCATCCCCTGGTCCAAATCATTGATTGAGATGTAGTAGTAGTATTGACTGGTCAGGAATCAGGAACAATGCAAAATGTGCAATTGTCTTTATTTCACATTCCAAATATTCTACTGTATGTGGTAAAACTGTGGCCCTGTTGAAGACAGTGGAAAATTTGCCACTGAAATCTGTGGGAATACAATTACCAACTTTACAGGTCTTATTGAAGACCTTGCTCCTGGAGAACTGCATTTTTGTATGTTTTTCAGTTGTTGTTTAATATGATTATTCATGGACAGTATGACTGCAAAGAGAAATCTGAAATTACAAACTATAAAGTGAGTCAAAATTTTAAAAGAAACTTCTATGTTTCTGCACATATCTAATTTTTAGTTAATCATATTATTTGGTGATTTTTGTCTTCACAAGGCTTGAACAATATGAGTATCCAATGTCTCTTATGACCTCAATGATCATTTGTTAACAGAGTGGTCTGAAACTGAATTGCTGTATTTTAAAAGTCATGTTCAATATTTACAATGAATCAATAAATATAATAAAATTCTTTTTAGAATCAACTTCCAATAAGTTGGAGGAAATAATGCTCTTTCAGAAAGAAGTAGTTAAACTATTTTTTTTAAATTACTTAGCTGGCTGTTATTATTTATAACCTCTAAGTTGCCTTTCAGCTCATTTCTAGCAATTTTTCACTGTTTAAATTGAAAGCTCAGTACTTATGCTCATTTATAGAAAACAAAATTCAGCAAGTATACTTTCCTGATATGTATTCTCTAGGCTGAAGCAAAATAGACATTAAGTTTAATTTATAAATCAGCTTCACTTCCTAAAACCAGCATTAAACTAACTTCTGATTCCTGCACCTGGGGTGAGTAGGAAGGAGATGGAATGAGATTTAGATGGAGGGAGTAATCCAATTTGTTAGTGAAAGCTCCAGTTCTAATACGAGGATCAGAGAAGAGGCACTGAACTGTTAACTTCTAATTTCCCACAGTGTTGTAATTGTACTGCTTTGTACTTCCATTGACACTATTCCCCATTTGCTGAATTCACATTTTGCAACAATTTTCTTCTTTAACATATACTTGAATGATGTTAACTGAAGTTCCCACAGACAGAAAGACATAAGACACAACAAGAAGATTTCTGCAAATCTAATGGAGTATACAAGAGCTTATGCAGGGACAAGAGTGAATGTTTTGCTTCAGAGACAGGAAGGGAAGTAAAATCATTATTAAACATGATTTTGTTTGCTCATTTTTTACTAATATATAAGCAATTTATTTTTTTTTTGCCTACAGTCCATACAATGAACCTAGCACATTGTATGTAATGCAATAACATGGCAGGGAGGTTGGAACTAGATGATCTTTAAGGTCCCTTCCAACCTGGCCATTCTATGAATCTATGAATAATATGAGGCTTAACAAGAGAAGTAGCAACATCCTGTGATGTTCATAAGTCTTAAAAGAAAGAATGAGGCATAAGATGAGGAAACATAAAACTGCCACCTCATCAAATGTACAATAACAAAACAATCAAAACAAGTTTTGTATTACCCCATGACATTATTCTTTTAGCTCATTATTCTAAAACTCTTTCTGGGCTTTAAAACCATTGAAGAAATCTATTCCTTTGTCTTGTAGGAGTGTGTGCTGTTGCATTGCTGCCTCATGGGCATCCTCCTAGCCACCAGCACTCCGAGAGCTTTTTCCCCAGGGCTGTTCTCCAACAGATCAGTTCCCAGTCTGGACTGATCCATGGGCTTGTTCTTTCCCAGATGCAGTACTTTACATTTCTCCTTGTTAAGTTGCATTAAGTTTCTCCCTGCCCATGTCTCTAGCCTGTCCAGGTCACTCTGGATGGCAGCACAGCTCCTGGTGTGCCAGCCACTCCTCCAAGCTTGGGATCATCTGCAAACTTGCTGAGGGAACACTCTACCCCTTCATCCAGATCACTGATGAATATATTGAACAGTCCTGGCCCCAGCACTGACCCCTGGGGCACACCACTAGTCACAGGCCTCCAGTTAGACTCTGCTCCACCTTCCCATTAAGTTCCTTGTTCCTTTTTGGCTCCCAAATCTGTTGCTCAGATTTTGTCTTCACAAGTTAAAACCATGAAGAAAGAATCTGTTCTTAAGTCTGAGCTTATCAGATTTTTCTTGATACCACTCAGTATGCAATAAATAAAGCTACTGTTTTGTTTCATATCTGAAATAGAAAGTGTGCTCCATTCTGGAAGATTGGTGTATACACAGTGGATGGAATTGCCCTTTCTTCTGCCTGCTCTCTTTCCCATCATTTGTTTCTTGGAGTGAGCAAGCACCAAGCTGTCTGTGCTCATAGGAACAGCCATCACCAGCCTCACAAAAGCTAGGCACAGAGGAACCTGGCATGACACTGCACTTCTCTTGGCCAAAACTTCCTTCAGTAACTTCAGCTGACATCTACTTTTTTGGACAGAAGCCCATCACAAGATGTACAGTAGGGTTTATATGGCTTTCTATGCATTGTCCAGAGCTAGGGTGCAGTAAATAAACCTCTCCATTTTCAATGTATGCACACCATTCAGTAAGTACTACTTTGGATACCTTTCTAATATATGTTTCTGGCAAAATGGCAAATGATGCAAATAGAAAATGAAATCCTGATGATTAGTCTGAAGACTGAAGTTTCTTTCCCATAAAAACAGCTGGGATGGGAGTGCTTCCAGAGGTTTTGGCAAATTTTGGCTGTTACTGTAAATTTCTAAGTACAGTAATAAAGAAAATTTGAAACTGGAGACTGGCAGAGTAGTTGCTTGCTACTTGGCTTCCTGTGGATGCAATCAGAAATGACTTATTAAAACAGCTGTGGTTCAGGCTCTGTTCTGCAATTTTAGTGTTGTACATAAAGTAACAAGATTATACTAGTCTGTCAAATTTCATTCCTTCACCTGCTCCTTGATGCAATTTGCTTGCACTCTATTCTTTAAGACGCAAAATGGAAAGAGGATTATTGAAATTCAGAGAGGCAGTGTCAGTGCCAGATGAACATTAAGAGGCCTCATCATCCGGTGTGTGATCCAGCATGAACTGATTCTGCTGACTTCCACAAGCTTTAGAACAGGTCCTGCCACACAACTGAGACATCTGTGCTGTGTGTGCAAGAGAGGAATGCAGCCAGCTTGGCCTACAAGCTAGGACTGCTGGTATTGATCAGTCTGTAGGTGCATTATGTGTACAACACCTACAAGGTGAAAAAATACAGCTCATGTCACCCATCACAGAACACTTTGTGTTGGAAGGGACCTTTAAAGGTCATCTAGCCCAACTCCTCTGCCACACACAGGGATATGATTCACTAGATCACGTTGCTCAAAGACCCATCCTACTTGGCCTTGAATGTTTCCAGGGATGGGGCATCTACAGATTCTCTGGGCAATGTGTTCCAGTGTTTCAACACTCTCATTGTAAAAATTATCTCCCTTATATCCAATCTAAAGCTACTCTCTTTTATTTTAAAACCATTACCCCTCTTCCTGTCACCGAATGCATTGGTAAAAGTCTCTCTCCATCTTTCTAACCTGATCTCCTTCTATGACTGGGTGACCCGCTTACTGGATGAAGGGAAGGCTGTGGATGTTATTTATCTGGATTTTAGTAAAGCATTTGATACAGTTTCCCACAGCATTCTCCTA
>VWZO01010764.1:0-10584 GCA_013396975.1 Bucco capensis | reverse complement strand
TCCCTGCTTGTGGCGGGGGGGTTGGAACTGGATGATCTTTGGGGTCCCTTCCAACCTGGCCATTCTATGATTCTATGATTCTCATGATCTTCAAGGTCTCTTCCAGCTGTGACTGTTCTAGGATTCTATGATTTTATGGCTTAGTTATGAGAAAGGTCTGGGAAATGTGCAAAAAGAAACAGCATTCTAATAAGTATTCCTTCATCTTTGATGCTCCTTAGTGTTTTCCCATCAGCACAAGACTAATACAATTGTGTTAAAAGACTTGGATTTGAAGTTATTTGAAGGAGTGAGGTGCAATTGGTCCTGGCAGAGTCAACCCCAGCAGGCTCAGTACTGATGCCAGTTCAGGCAGCACTAGACTTCTCTAGAACTGCTGCTTTCCTGCTGCCATTCCCAGAATCACAGGCTGTTAGGGACCTCTGGAGATCATCTAGAACAATCAATACAACACTAACTCTTGAAGTAGCTGTGATATTAAGGCATCAGTGTTATCAATCCTGCACATAGATGGCAATATCTTGTTAAGAAGGAGACTGCCTTCCACGCAGTTCAGCAGCTTGGAAACATATTATTGGCTTCTGCATTGTAAAGAACAGTGCATGAAGCTCTTTCCTTAATGCTTCTAATTTCCCAGTGTCCTGTGCAGTGTGTTCTTATCATTTTTCCTCAGTATTTTCTTTGGAAACATAATATTCCAAAGTTACTTTGTTTTCACAAAACCAAGTTGAGTAACAACTTATTTGCCAGATAAATAATGATTTTTAAAATAAGTCATGTCAAACTTGGGGTTTACCAACTGCTTAATAACTTTACAGCTATTTCTTTCAATAGCTACAATTTTTTGTGTTTCAGTAGCTTGTGGTTCATTCTGTTTATTTCCATTTCTACTTTAAAACTTATACCTTTTGGAAGACAAGAAGAAACCCTTGATGCAAAATGAACACCCACTCTTCAACCAGCAACATATCCACAATAGTTCTGTTCTCACTCTATGCCAAAGTTCATTACAAAGTCACAAAAGAAACTTCATGGAAAGGGAGTCAAATAAACAAGCAGAACTTTGAAATTTTATACTGGTTGTAGAAAAAGTCTACTTCATATTGGAGTCCAGAATCTGTGCATAACATTCTAAAAATTGTACTGGCAAACCTTACTTTCTCTTTCCTAGTGTTATGTAGCAGTGAATCATTGCTGGATTTTCACATCTATTTCTAATAAGAACAGCAATTTTTATGGCTATTCTAAGGCTGTAGATTTCCCCAAAGCCAGCCTATCCAAACATCCAGTGCTGTTGGTAATGGTTATTTCCCCTCACTACACACTTAAGAGGCAATTTCCTCAGGGACCACTACTAGAGAAGACACATGAAAGGTTTTCCTCCACCACTCTCCTTCCATGTTACCCTGGGGTAATTTCCAAGCTCTATTGGGCTTGCACTGGATTTTGGAACAGGAACCTCATGACTGATTTGAAATACAGATCTCTAGGCATCATGGCATAATATATTGCCACCAAGGTAGTAAATGTAACCAAGAGTAGAAATGCAGGTTAAGGAAATTATACTGCAAGATTATTCAAAACATACTTCTACAATCATTTATACCCTCTCAACTTTTGTCTGAATGTCTCCTGTGAGAAGAGGACCCTCTATGCATAAAGGCTCAGGATTTGCCTCAACAGATGCAGGGAACATTCTTTCACAAATAGCATAGAAAATGAAGAGTATTAGAAAATAAGCAATTCAGTATTTTTATCACTGGTTTTCAAATTTGATTAATATTACTTAATGAAAAAAAAAATCAGAAACTGTATGCGATTTGATTTTGGTTTCGTTTCCCATTTTTTCACTGATTTGCATTACATTATAAAATTATACACTCTTTCAGAAATTAGACCTCTTTTGTGGAATTTCATTTTGATGACAGTCTGGATGCCTATTGCACAATTTAATAAATGCAGGTTCATTATCTCCCACTCTTTTGTGAAGAATAACATTGAATTATGAGGATATGAAAGATCTCCTAAGAAGAGAAGAGTAAGGTTTTTTTTTGTCTCATGCAGAAAGTTAACGTGTTAAAGGATTTGTGGCATGTGAAAAGAAGAAAAATGGGACAAAAAAGATGTAGTAAATGGATGTTTTCAGTACAGCATGACAATTGCTTTACATTGAATTAACAGCAATACTCCTTTCTGCTGCAAGCTTCTTTAATTGAGTGACATGACTATAAACAAGCAAACAAAACTCAGTGCTACTTAATAAGATAAATGTAAGTATCTCTACTACTAAAAATTTTACAGCCTATTCCTCTTGTCTCCCCTTCCTCTACACCTACACTTTCTTTCTTGAAGCAAAACACTGAAATAAAGTAGAGAAAGTATGGATGAACCGTCTAAAGTAAAGTTTTTTATTAAAAATATATACTCAAGTTCAGCAGAGGCAAAGAGCTTTTCAAAGTAAAAGGGATGGAATAACATTACAGCTAAAACAGGATTTCCAAAACAGCTTTTTAGTTGCTTTAGAGAAGTGTTTCATACATCTCTGAGTTGAACATGTAAGGTATGTCCCTCACTAGTACTTGTCCACACTAAAATGCAAAGACCCTCTTTGTGCTCATGCTGATCTCTATGGGAACTGAATTCCCTTCAAAATGCTGTTAAGCAATCAATTATTTAAAGTGTGGCACATGATGTCGACATAGTTTATTATTTTATAAGCAGATTTAAACCTCACAGTAGCTATTGGAAGTATTCACCATTGTTAGCCCAGTGAACCCCTTTCTGCCCTAACAGCTCTCTGAATTATGCAAAGCACACTACTTGATCTTGAACAGGATTTTTCAATTTGGACCAAACATTGCTTAAGTTCAAATAAAGGAAAATACAACTTAGGGATATTTGAGATATGCAGTTATCTATTTATGTCTCTAAGAAACAGTTTCAGAGGTTTTTGAAATTACTGGAAATCTTTCCCTTAGTTCCCACTCTTTTTCATCCAGTCTTGCATGATACCTTGTTCTGCTCACATTTATTTGCAGTTATAGCCATTCCTTATTTACCTTTACTTTCTTTTGTTGTGACTTTCTGCAAAAGATGGAAAGGTTCATGAAGTTATTTTTTGATCTCTCTTTAGCCAACAGTAGTAACTGAAACCTTTATGTTGAGCTTGTTAATTGAGGACTAGACAATAACTTCCTTAAAAACTATCTATCTTCTTTTTCAAAGATACCTCCAAATATAGTTGTTTCAAAATGATTGTACTTGTGCAGAGCAAAAAGTCACTTACCCCACCTCTTATTAGCAATATTCCTGTTGATACAGTTAACTTTCACAGTATAATTTTCCCCATAATATTACATTAGGAGCTCAAGAAAAACAATTTATTCTTTAAAATCTTCAAGTCCTAATTTTCCAGGCTGTAGTCCTCAACCTTTTGGTCTGATCTGTATTTCTTATTTCCCCTCTGAAAAGTTTTTTTAAAATCTAGATACTTTTAGGGGATTGGGCTAACCTTGTTAGGCCATTCAGGTCTGTATGGTCTCCATCTGCTCATCCCTACAATGATTGTGTTCTACCTACTCCATTGTGTAGAGATGCCCAATATTGTTCTGCACATTTTAGTGTTTTCTCTCACCCTTTTTGACTAGTGTCACGTTCACAACAAATAATGGGGGAAATTTCAATATTAGTCTAGTATCATTCTCCATGGAGACAACTGTGAGATCTAGTGTTCAATGAAAACACTTTGTTAAGTGTGTGTGAGATCAGGCATAGCAGTTTAGGCCCAGTTGGTAACTAAGTACCACAGAATCACAGAACAACCTCAGTTGGAAGGGACCCACAAGGATCATCAACTCCCATTTAGGCACAGGACAACCCCAAGGTCACACGAGGTGACTAAGGGCATTGCCCAAATATCTCTTAAACTCCACAGGATTTGGAGTCATGACCACCTCCCTGGGGAGCCTGTTCCAATGGTCAACCACATAGCCACTTACTCACTCCTCTACCCCACACCCCTCCTACCCTCCTACCCCAATGGGATTGGAAGGAGAAGTGGGAGCAAAAGATAAAACTCCATGGGCTGAGATAAGGAGAGTTGAATAGAACAGGAAGAGAGAAGAAACAATAGTTATAACAATAACAGTAATGAAACTAATACAGAAACTCCATCACATAAAATGCAAGTGCTCAGCTCCCAACAGCTGGTTGAAATAGGTGCCTTTCCCCCAGCCATCCCTCCCCTTACACAGTGGACACGATGTCAGTATAATATCAAATATCCCATTGACTGGCTCTGTTGACTATCCTGGCTGTGGCTCCTCNGCATCCTAGGATGCCATTGGCCTCTTGGCCACAAGGGCACATTGCTGCCTCATGGGCATCCTCCTAGCCACCAGCACTCCTAGAGCTTTTTCCCCAGGGCTGTTCTCCAACAGATCAGTTCCCAGTCTGTACTGATCCATGGGCTTGTTCTTTCCCAGATGCAGTACTTTACACTTGCCCTTGTTAAATTTCATTAAGTTTCTCCCTGCCCATCTCTCTAAATTAACCCTGTTCCAGCTGAACCCGTGGCAGGCAGCAAGCCATCCTTAGTCTCTGAGGGCATGTCTTACTAATGATTAAGCAGTGTATGATCCTTTTACATGAAACAACAGTAAAGCTAATCTCTCAGCAGTGTGTGAATATAATACATATAGGTATTTACCACTATGCACTAAAACATGTAATCTAAGAAACCAGGCCCCTTTGACAAATCTTATTTATCATTTAAAAAAAAAGGTAAAGAACATTATTCTGCTACCTCCAGGAAAATAAAATACATTAAAAAAAACCTCAAACAAAAAATGTTGACTCTTTTCTTTATGGTGCTATATTGTAACTTTTTAACACCTGAATATTTTATCACCATTACTGGCTAGGATTTATATCAGCCCAAAGCATCCTACTTCTTAAGAATAAGCCACATACCTGTCCAGCAGTATTTTAGGTGACCCAGAACTATAGAAAAACGAGCGTGACCTGTCATATGTATTCTAACCAGCTCTTTAAGAACAGTTGGTACCAAGAGCTTCAAGGCCTCTTGATTTAAAATATTTATCTTCTCACTAGGGAGGAAATGGGAAACTGGGTGAATGTGAAGGCCAGCCATGCAGGACCACCAAAGAGAGAGAGGAAGAGGAAAATCATAGTAACTTGTGTTCTGTGATACATGGGTCTCTGGGTGGTTGGTGGATTTCTTCCCTGAGTAACTAAGAAAAACAAGCTTATAGTCTGTAAGCTTAAGTTCACTAAAAAAGGAAATGTATTTTCACCCAACTTTCTCTTTTAGAAAGCACAGATTGGGAGACTTGTGTAGAGAGCTATATCATCTCCAGTTGTGATTTCTGAAATGAAGACAGCAAGAATGAAAGGAATAAAATCTCTTTGAGTCATGAGGAGAACAGAGTAACAACTTTGATTGCATTTGCAGCAATCTGTGTAAATACATCGAATAAGACTTTTCAATGATATTTACAGGGGGAAATCTAATGAAAAATAAATGGGAGGAAATCACAATCTATTTACAGAGAGGCCACAAGGAGAATAAAGGACTAACTTAATCAGATACATAATTTATAGCAAGTTATTCACTCAACTGTCTCTTGCTAGATAGCACTGTTTCTGTTTTCTGTGGTAGTTTGGGCTGAACAGTCACAGCTGTCTCTTCTTTTAATATTAATAGAGAGGGAGCTTTTCTGGAGACATGGTACCTGACCCAAGCACAAATGGTTTATGGCCATATATGAATGTAGATGGCATGCTGTTTCTATAAACACTCTAGTAAAATCATAAGGGATTTGAAGACAGAAGGGGCTGTAGCAGCTGTTTGTATTTTTATTTCTTTGATACTTTAATCTCTGGGATTTTTAGGTTTATTCAGATTTGACTGAATTGTTATGCACTACTTTTAATTTTGAGTCAGAAAGGAAGCATAGCTAGAAGGCATAACTGGCATCAGTTTACTTATCTTCTCTTACTCTTTCTTTAATTCAACCAATTCCAGAATTATCTCACTGCTTCCTTATTTTAGCTTGGTTCTTTTCTACTTCAGTATCACCAGCAAAAGAATATGCTGTTCTTGTTTACATCAAACAATCACAGTCTATGCTCCCATTTATTAGCTTTATACATTTTATTTTAAGAATAACATTTTCAAGGGAAATGAGACTGTTTCCTAATGAGACTGGGGTTCATTTTAAAGTTGGATAACTCAGATAAAAATCAATACAAGTGGCCAGGAAACAAGAAAACCTCCACTATGGAGTAGGATTTGACTGCAGTAGAGCTTAGATTTTTATATTCAAACATGTTTAGGAAAGTTCTTCTGTTTTGTTAACACATAAGCTGTATTCTGATAGTGTCAGAAGACATGAATAAAGACATACTGATTAACCACAGCACCTAAGTTTTTCACTCACTTGGAGCATCAGTCTCTAAACACATTCTTACAAACAGATTGAAAAGAAGTTTATATGCTGAATTGCATTGCACTAGCCTGACTCTCAGATCTGTTTCTAGTGAATAATGTCAAATGGAGTGCAAGTATAAATATTATTTTCAGAAATTACATTGGCCTCCATTCACAGTTAAACTCCACAAGGCTGTATTTACAAAATATAGCTAAATTCTGAAGTTATTTTTTTGGATGAACAAAAATTTCAGTTACTTAGTCCCTCATTACAGTGTTTCTCCCAGAACTACAAATAAGATTAGATTCAGAAAAAGACTGCATGCAGGCAGTGCTATCTGATAAATGCATATTAAATCAAACAAATAACAGATGTTTTACTTTCCTTTGCTTTCTGTGCAATATGAGCAATCATTCTTTGTTCCATGAAAATTATATTACAGTGCAAGTAAATTCCTTGGCTGATCCCAACAACCAAAGGGAAAACACCCCACAAATCCCTCCCCCCCCCAAAAAAAAAGGCACAAAACACCAAACCAAACAAATAACTAAACCTTTGTTAGATATAACTCAGATGTACTGCATCAGTTTTCCTAGGAAATCACATGCTCCAGTAGTTTTAATATCTTAGCAAATATTCATTTATTATAATCATTGCAAAATTGCACTGCTAGAAATTGGTACAAAGCCAATTTATTCATTAAATATTTGTTTCATTCACACTCCCTTCTTGCAATGTCCAATCTTCAGGCATTTCACATCATCAAGTCTTTGTCAAGTTTGCATTACCAAGGCATTGATTTAAGTGCAAGTTTATCCCAGACAGATAATGCACAGTTTGGATTAAGGTTATTTTTAACCTGTCAGGTAATATTTTAACCAATAAATTAAACATAACTGTATACTCAGGTACACTCTTAAAATAAGCTAGTGCATAAAAAAGGTTAAACTTCTTACACTTGGCATATATTTCATACTTGTGATTTCTTTACTGTGCCTCTATGGGTACATTTTCAGGACATCTCTTACTCCTTTGATATTCTTGTAATAAGACCTCATATTTATCCCATGCTTTGAGTAGGTTCTTGGTTACCACATTCTGCCTTGACCAGAATTTCATTTATCCTCAGACTTCATTGAGATTGGATGTAATTGTTTCTTCATATGATTGTTTATGGGCCAGGATCAAAAACCCTGCTTAACACCAAAGTACCATTTATTTGGAAGCTAAACCAGTTTAATTTACTGTGATTTTAAAATTACTGTAACTCTCTGTCTTCCTTGAAATCTTCTTATCCTCTCATGGTAAATTAAGCCAATTTCTATTCCCTAATGACTGTCTTTGGTAACACCTTGTCCTTAGGCAAAAGATAATACAGAAATAATTCTGGTTAAATCAGTTTGTTTATACAAAAGTGAATGCATCTGACAAAAGTAGAGGTTTTAACCTTTCCCAGAATAAACTACACTTCATGTTCACTTAGCTAGGATGTGAGATAGGAGCAAACCCATATTTCTAACCAGAAACAGGAAAAGTGAAGGCTTAGAAAGAAAAGTGACATTCAAAACTCCCTAATATCATTAACCCTAACCTTGAGAAAAGCTATGTTTTTATGAGTCAGCAATTTTGATAAGGAACTACATCATTGGAATACTCCCCAGCTCCAGCTGCAGTTAATCCATGGCAGCTGCACTTAAGCCATGTAGTCAATCCATGGCAGGTTAACTTCACAGAATCCTAGAATCCTAGAATGGTTAGGGTTGGAAGGGACCTCTGGAGCTCATCTAGTCCAACCCCCCTGCAGTGGGCAGGGACATCCCCAACTAGAGCAGCTTGCCCAGAGCCCTGGCAAGCCTCACCTGCAATGCCTCCAGGGATGGGAACTCAACCACCTCCCTGGGCAACCTGGGCCAGTGTTCCACCACCCTCATGGGGAGGAACTTTTTCCTAATGTCCAGTTTAAATCTACTCTTCTCCAATTGAAAACCATTGCCCCTTGTCCTTTCCCTGCAGGCCTTTGCAAACAGGCCCTCTGCAGCCTTCTTGGAAGTTTCCTTTAGGTACTGGAAGGTCACTACTTCAGTTTTCTCAATGACTGAAGTCATGCTTTAAGATTCCCATGGAAGAAATGTCACAGTTAATCAACTCCATTTGTCTATGTGGTGTCTTTATCACTTGTCTGACCAATCAACAGATCAAATGTACTATAATTTCAAGCACTTCCCATGAGGAATGTGTCTGATGTACCTTTTGCAAATAGGATCTTCCCCAAAAATGAAGATGGCAGCCCTGGTATTCCCCAGAGTGTTTTTATTTGTTCTACCAAATGAGAGATTTAATATCTCTTTCTTCTAGAATCTCAAGTGCTGCAAACTGCAGATTTTTTAGTGTTGCCATCTGCATTTCTTTGAAAATGCAATTGTAGAAAAAAAAAAAGTAGTTGCTTTTACAAGTTTTTCATGTCATATAGCAGTGGATGATATGAATTTCCTGGGTATTTGTGGCACACCCTCAAAGTTGTATGCATATCAAAGGAATAATACTCTCTCTTCACAACATATAGGACATTATTATTGTTAATGACATAATATGAAGCAGATCTATGTGAAAAGTATCTGATGCCTTCATTTCCTAATAAAACCTTTTGTGTCAGTTTTCTTAAAGGAGAGCCTTTCATGTAACTATCAGTCTAGACTCCTTCCTGGTTTATGAAAGCTTATGACCTAAGTGTCCCCTGGGTGAGCACATCATTTTCTCTCTACACTGATGGTTCTGAGCTAATTCATCCATCTCTGTGGCATGTTATCTGAAGTGCACAGCTGCCACAAGACCTGATCATCTCTTCTTCCTCCAGTCATCCTTCCATTCCAAGAAAAAAAACCCAAAGAAACAAAAAAGCCAAACAAAGAAAATAATCAAGCTATCAACAGCTGAAATTTATCTGGCAAGTAAACTCTCAGCAAAGTTGTAGCGCCCTCTCCTTTCTCTAATTTTCACTTAAATCCCAATTTTTGTTCTTTGTTACCTTTGTTTAGTTTGTGATTTTTATCTAAGAGTCAAGTAAATGTATGTGGAAGTTAGAAGCCCTGCAGGTTATGAATTCAAATTATTAATGTGGTAATAGGGACAAACAGCATAAAGTAGGCTGTATAGATCATGAAAACTTGTATGCAGTATAACATCTTTCTATAGACATTTTTGGATAAATTTAATGTAGAGCCAGTACAAGGCATGTTACTAAAATGAGAGCAAGGAAAAAAGTCAAAGCATTTTGGTCAGATAATTAATGTAAAATGTCTTACAGTATATGATGAAAGTTCATTCTAGAGGTAGTTAGATCTTAAGCAGAAAAAAATAAGTTTCCAATGGGTCTTTGTAGAAGTTTTTATTTTTCAGTGCTTTAGATACTTTTTAGAAAGAAGGTTCTTCTTGTATAATGTCTCCACAATTATGTGTGTTGCTTAAATATAATGCAAGTGCTTATACATATATAAGTACTAAATGCCTCACCAGAAAGACTATCATCTATACTTAGTGCCTTGTCTATGCTATATATACACAAACAGTAATTGAAAAACACACATTGCTTTACAAAATGAAGTCATTAAATGTGTTCCTTAATTTATAGCGTGAGGAAATTCCACATTTCCATGGAAATTGCTGAATTCATGCAATATCCATGAAAGAGTGAAAAGAATCTAAGCGAGTGCACTACTTAGATTCAATGGAACACTTGTTCAATAATAAGGTATATAAAGGTGAGGTAAAATGTTCTTCATTTCTTCCCAGGATGTAATTCCTATGAATTGTGGCTGTGATCAAGCCCTCTTTATTTGTGGATTGACCCACAATGGGGAGTTACTGGTGATGCATCTGTGACTCACTCCAAAAAGATCTCTCATCTAAGTAACTCAGAACATGTTTCTCAGTGAATTTCTAATGATGCTGAATAATGATCAAAAGTAGAAATTGATTTTGTTGAACTGTAAACCAACAATTCTTTTGAAAGTTGCTGGTTATGCTGACTCATTTAATCCAAAGAAGGAAGGGAAAAAGACTGGAACTGATTTGGGACATTTCTATTTCTCTCTGCAATGAAACTATTAAGTAATATACAGTAATAAAGTCTCCC
>VWZO01010762.1:26320-40795 GCA_013396975.1 Bucco capensis | reverse complement strand
TTGATCCGAAGTACAGACGTCACTTTCAACATTGATGTTCCTCCAAGTTTTATCCCTAACAGTTCCAGATTCTCCCCCCTCTCCCCTCGATTCTAGTTTAAAGCCCTCTCAATAAGGGCTGCTAGCTCCTGTGAGAAGATTCTTTTCCCACGCTTGGATAGATGCTCCCCATCTTCTGTAAGCAGACTTGGTGTTGTGAATACTGAGCCATGGTTAAAAAACCCAAAGTTCTGTCGGTGGCACCAATCCTGGAGCCAAGTATTAATCTCTGATATTCTCCAATTTTTTCCTACATTATTTTGTGCATTTTATTCCTCTCTCAATGAAACCGATTGAGATCTTCTCAAGTTATAGGTGCATTGATTGGGTTTCCAAGTTGTTGTCTAGGAGCAAGTCTTCAAAGTAAAATTCCAGTTTGTGAGGCTCTGCACATGGTTGAGTGCATACACAGGGATGTTTTCAGATGCTTGTATGCAAATTATCTTGAAGTGAATTGAAAATACAAATTAAGAGGAGATGTAAGGCTAAATCAGAAGAACAGAAAGGCATAAAAAATTTTAAAAACTGAGGTATAAAAAGGTAAGAGAAGAAAAAGTACATCAGAAGTAACAGGAGGAGGAAGAAGAGAAAAACTGGAAGGTCTGAAAAAAGATTATAGACAAGCACAATGCATAAAGAAGGCAAAGAGAGACAAAGGAGAAATAATAGCTGTCACCAGCTGCTTATATATGACTTTTCACTACAAACTGAGACAGCCAAGCTCAAAAACAAATCACAAGATGCAAAAAAACCAACAGTTCCAAGAAGAACATTAATTCAGCTGTCTTTCACATAACTAGTATTTTCTACTCCTGCATCTCAGGCAGACTGCACAGATCTCTATTATCCAAAATATCACAGAACCTACTGGTGAGGAATAAAATACTAATGCTGTTAGCAGTATTTTAGTAGTTAGTTCTGGATGAATACCACCAAAATACCTAGATGCTTGACGAAATCAAGTACACAGTCGATCCTCTAACAATGAATTGCTAGCTTGAGTCGCAGTTTCAGTATCATTTTAGTGTGTAAGGTTTGTCTCAAAAAGTTTTTAATGAGTATTTAGTGAGGCTACAACACATGACAGGATTTGACATCCATTGGAGTTAGGAAGAAATAGGAGATGCTTATGAACTGCCAGTAGTTTTAAGACAAATCAGAAAGACCTCACTGCAAGTCTTCAGGAAATCATAGTCATTCAATTAATGTAAGTCTGGGCATCTCTGAATCCAGTAGAGATCACAGAATCATAGAATCACCAAGGTTGGAAGAGATCTCCAATATCATCAGATCCAACCATCTACTTGCTGCAGTTTGCAACCACCTTTCAAAATAAATATAATTCATTAAAAAATAAAAAATAGATCTTTTCCTTTTTTTTTCTTTCTAGGTAGTTGGTACTTATCCTTTAGCTTTGACTTCTTTGCACAAATCTTTAAAGTACAAAATATAATCTGTTAATGACAAACCATCTTTTGTCAATGCATGCCTTTGGCTAAGCCGTTGAATCTTTCAAAAACATTTTATTTGCTAACAAATTATCATTTTGAGGGACAAATGTGAACAAGCTGTGTGCCCCGACACACATTTAGCATGACTGAGCATCTCTACAGTAGAGCAGTAACATAGAGGACGCGATTTTATCCTGGTGGGAGTCTGTCACGAACTACACAACCGGGACAAAGAGGCAGATGAAGCACTCTACAAGCACCTGACAGAAGTCCCACAATCGCTATCCATTGTTCTCTTGGGGGCCTTTGACTTACCTAATGTCTGCTGGAAATACAGCATAGCAGAGAGGAAACAGTCCAGCAGGTTCCTGGAGTGTGTGGAAGATAACTTCCTGACAAAACTGGTGAGAAAACCTACCAGGCACGTGCCCTGCTAGATCTGCTGTTTATGAACAGTGAAGGACTGGTGGGAGATGTGGTGGCTGGAGGCTGTCTTGGACTTAGCAACCATGAAATGACAGAGTTCTCAATTATTGGTGAAGTAAGGTGGGGGGTCAGCAAAACTGCTGTCTCAAATTTCCAGTGCAGGCTGACGGAGTTCCTTGGGAGACAGACCTGAACAGCAAAGGGGTCCAGGAAGGGTGGACCATCTTCAAGAAGGAAATCTTACAGGTGAAGGAGCAGGCCATTCCTATATGCCGAAAGATGAGCCACTGGGGGAAAGAAGCTGCCTGGCTGAACAGGGAGCTCTGGCTAGGATTCAGGGTGAAAAATAGAGTTTATGACCCCTGGAAGAAGGGACAGACATCTCAAGAAGAGTAAGAGAAACTCCTCAGTGCCAGACTTCAGTGCTTGCCCGCAGCTTTGGGTGTCTTGCCCTGAAGCCCTACAGCCATGAAGTTAGCAGAATAAACAGGTATACAGCTACTCCCGTCTCCATAGTCAGCTATGTTTCTCCACAGATGTCATTTACTAATGTGAATTATCAGCTTGATATGAGCTGATCTCCTTGTGCAAGTAGCCTCCCATGCAAATATAAGTGTTTGCTGGAGTGACAGATATGATCGTGACAACTAAATTGACTGAAAAGATACTTCAGGAAAAATCCAGTAGGTGGCATCAATAAACCGTGCATTTTTTGCAGTTTCATTTTAGTTCTCTTCACTGATCTCTTCTTCTAAATCTCCTTTAAGTTACAGGAAAGCTGAAGTCGTGTCCCTGTTCCCTGGCTCTTAAAACTCAACCTCACAGGCAAAGTATTCTATTCTAGGCAGAGAATACTTCTCTCAAAAACTTTGTTTTGGGGTTTTTGGTTTTGTTTGTTTGTGGGGTTTTTTGTTTGTTTTGTGGTTTTTTGGTTTGGTTTGGTTTTTCCCTGGTTTCTTTCTGTATTCATGTTTTCACACTTCCTCATTCATGTTTTCAGGTTATACCTCTAGAACTGCCAGTATCAGAAGAAAGGGTAGGAGTTTCTTCTTAAGACAGGCAGATCTGAACATAAACCTTGCCTTGAAAAGCCCAATATTTACAAATTTAAAATCAATCCTATTGTTGCTGTCTCATATACTTCTTTGTGATACTAGAATAGAGTGTTGGCACCAGCAGCATTAATCAAGATTAAAGATATCTGAGAAGCCACTGACATCTTTTGCTAGAAGCTGATTCAATAAAGCTTAATCTTTAATTCAGACTTAAGCATTCAAGTGCTTCATTATTCCTTGCTCCAAAAAATGTTTCTAGGGCATGGGGCCTTTAGGTGTAAGGAAGGAGCTCCAATGTGCTACTTTGTCATTTTCTCCTGGGATGGGAACTCACAGCCACTCACCTGTTAGCTCAGGGATGTCTTTCTGGATCAATCTGAAAGGCTGCTGTGCCCGGGTCTGCCAGCAAAGACCACTGTTTGTTGGCAAGGTGGGTCAAGGCCAAATTGTGTGCATTCTTCAGAACCATCAGTTCACATTCTCTTCTCTTGGTGCAAATCTAGACCCTCTGGGAAGATAAGGTGTGACACATACAGGTGACTCTTCTCCAAAGCGTACAAAGAGGGGTGTTGCCAGGGGGGCAAGGGAACAGCAACGGCTGTATCCCAAATTAGAGAACAGGACCACCACAGAAGGCACCGTGCCTTAATGGCTACTAAAGTGAGAGTTTCATTCGCAATCTTCTTGCTGCTCTTCTGACATGCGGAAAGGGAGCCTCCATATCAGCAACATCAGATGAGCTACAGCTGAGAAAAACTGCTGGAGAGTCCTGCCTGAGCAAACGTGTCTGTTAGTAAGATACGCACTATTCAGACTCCAAAGTTTAATGCACCAAATGCTTGGGATATGGTAACATTATTTACGTAAATTATGGTAAATTTACAAAATTATTTATAAAGAAAAGCCTGCCTGTATCAGTGGATGGCTCTTCCCCTTCACAGCTGTGAGCCCAGCCAATGGTATTAGCCTGCAGAGCTTAATAAAATCATGATTAACTGGCAACAACATTCACTCTGTTACATCATGCCAAGTACAGTGCAAAAACAAAGCAGTTTTCAAGTACAATGAAGCAAATAGAATGGAGATAGTTTAAAAATGCATGTTTGTCATGTCACTGCTGTGACTAGTTTTTCTAGTAATAAAGGAAACATTACCATTTTTTTTCACTAACATCCCCTCATTTGTCCATGCAAGTTGGAATAATTTCATTGCAGAATTAAAGGCTGGAGAGAACATGCTGTCAGCTCCTCAGAAATTTCAATCATTGTTAATAATTGACTTGGATAACTATTTGGAAGCATTATTAGGTCCAGCTTATAAAACAGAAGTTAAAAAGCAAATATGGGGAAACCACTGGATTGCTTCTTAGTTTCATTGTTTATTTTAGGCACACTTAAAAATTAATTGGATCCAGTGACTTAGAACATTGAAGACTCTTGCATGACTCATTAAGCTGACATTTCTAACATTTGTAATTTACACAGTAAGGATTGATAGAATCACATAAGCCATCTATATGTTGGAGCTCCTTTATCAAGGTAGGACTACGGAAGAAAATGCCTTTAGTTTTGAATATCATCATCAATTCAGCTCTAAGACATCTGTAATAGAGCTGAGTTTGATAGACTGCCAGAATGTGAAAAACTAAGCTCCAACCTCTTAAGAACAGACAACACAGTTAATGGCTACTTTTTTATTTATGGTCTTCAATCTTTTAATGGATACAGTTAAATATCCACTTCATTGAGCAAGGTGATTGGTATTTAAAGGAACAAATGGCTCATTTCAAATTGTAAAGCATTTGCTTTATTACCAGTGCTTTTTTTTTAAATTGTCCAGGCTTTTGTTATTTTACACTCAAGCTCTTCAGTGACTTCAGACTGCTGGAGGTCCATAATTGTGAGGGAGTTTTGACTGAGGTAACAGAAGAGGCAAGTTTGCTGTGACAATTTATTGGCTGTACAATTTATTTAATTATTTGTTTGTAACTCTGATCCTTGGTAGAAGTAAAAGTATTGTTGAAACAGCTCCTTCTGAATTTCTTTTCTTTTTTCTTTAAGCCTAAATTTACATAATATTCTCTTCTCATGGGAACAGGTTTCTTTCTGTGAGTATTCCCATTAAAATCAGTGTAGCCTGTGTGTCTAAGAGCAGAGTCTTTTGCTGTGTGCTGCTCTTTCCCCATTTCTTACCCCTTTCTGCATGAAGTCTTCCAAATCCACTGAGGAATTGCAGTGTAAAGAGGGTGTGGGTGTCAGAATTACCTCCAGCTGCAGCTGAGCTCATCCAAATATTTTAATCAAAGTCAAATGACTGTTACCTAATCAGCCATGCTGTGAAATAACTTGACATGAGCTAGTGACTGTTTGCATTTCCTAGGCTGAAAAAGAGGGTTTCTTCTTTGCCGCCAACCTGACTCGCTTCTCCTGCAGCCTCTTCCATCTCCCCTCAGTGCTCTGGAGCCTCCAGTGCAATTAAGCAGTTCAGAGTTGGTGCCCAAATTCTACAGTGTATTGATCTCCCCATCTTCAAGGACTCATGGCCTCATCCCTCCTTCATGCCAGGAATCCAGAGGAAGGACCCAGGAGATCTGTGTGCCAGGAGACCTATGTCCCAGGAGACCTACACGTCTCAAGTAAAGCTTTGCTTAGTGCTATCAAGATACATATGATAAGAGCACTTAGTTGGTTTGCTTAGGTAATGTTTTTCTTCTATCACTTGCATGTTGGCCAGCAGTGTCAGGGTTGATAATCTCTCATCTTATGTACGCATTGGCTAGTAACTGAGTTTCTCTAATTCTGTTGGCTAGAAGGCGCTGAGGAAGATGACGCAGAGTAACAAATTTTTTCAACTGTCTGGTTATTACCAGGCTGCCTTTGTACAGACAAAGAGATGCCTTGTCAGGTGATGGGAACATTGCATGGAAACTAGTTAGCCACCTTAATTTTCTGTTGTCCCTATGCATAGAGTGTCTCTGGCTTTGCTGCATGGTTGTTCAGGCTATTGTCTTTTCTTACCTGTTTTTAAGAAACTAAAGCATTGAGTGTCTTTTCGCTACTGAGAGGCAGCTTCTGTAAATTCACAATAATGGCCTCTTAGAAGATTGCTCATTAGGCACCTGAGGTAAGTAGGGTACCTCTAAAATTGCTGAGTATTTTTTAACACAACAGCCCGTAATTCCTCTCTGCATGACTCACTGTGTTCTACTAGCTGAATGATACATACCCTAAAGACCTATCTGGACATTCACTTTACCTTATAGCCCATCAGCCTGGTCCACTGGATGAAGAGCACATGCTTTAACCAACTTCCAGTAGCTATTTATTCTTATGTGCTCCAGTGAGATTCCCTCTTATCAGTCTTTGGAAGCAACCTTTGGGAATAAAATGAAAATTACAAACGGTACTTGGTCACATCATGAGACCCCATTTTTCAACATAGGAGCTGTTACAGAGCCTGGAAATGCTGTTACAAGGAGTATCTTTCACTTACCTTTTGTTCTATTTCATAGACGGTCTCTAAAATCATTGCTATTATCAATATTAGGTTCTAAGTGGCACCACTTGACCAGTCATGACAGGTGATCAAAATAACTGATGTCCTAGATCATATGGGATTGCACTGTTAATCATCGTTTGTAAGTGGGTGAGTGAAAGTGATGGTGGTAGAGGGAGAGAGTGGTAGATCTAGCACTGCAATTGAGGAGTGCCCTAGACTCAAAATGCTGGCAGGTGACAGAAAGGGTGACTTACATACACTTTTGTTGTGTTTTGATGTAATTTAAACAGCGGGAAAGACAACCTCATGATGAGGGACTCATTAGTTTACTTGCAGTCAGCAGTACTGGAGCGAAGTCTAGGAGGCAGGGTTAGAAAAGGCGCACACTTTCCCTCCAATTCTGGACTCATGCTTTCCCCAAAGCTTTATTTACAGCCAAGGCTACATTTCCACATGGAGTCACCTCTTCACATTTGCCCCACCAGGATGTCAAGAAGATATCACAGAATCACAGAACAACCTGAGTTGGAAGGGACCCACAAGGATCATCAAGTCCAACTCCCATTTAGGCACAGGACAACCCCAAGGTAACATGAGGTGACTAAGGGCAATGTCCAAGTGCCTCTTAAACTCCACGAGATTTGGAGCCATGACTACCTCCCTGGGGAACCTGTTCCAATGCTCCACCATTCTCTGGATAAAATATTTCTTCCTAACATCCAACCTGATCCTCCCTCAGGGACAGCTTCATGCCATTCTCCCGTGTCCTGTCACTGTTCACTAAACAGAGGAGTTCAGCCCCCCACTCCTCCCTCTCTGGTAAGGACCTCTGCAATGGCTCATGTTCAGCCGGCTATCAACCAGTACTCCCAGGTCCCTCTCCGCTGAGCCACTCTCCAGCCACTCATCTCCCAGCCTGTAGCACTGCATGGGGTTGTTGTGGCCAAAGTGTAAGACTCTGGACTTGGCCTGGTTGAATTTCATACTGTTGGTCATTGGCCATTCGCCTCGCCTGTCCAGGTCCCTCTGCAGAGCCTTCCTTTCTTCCAAGAGATGGACACTGCCTCCCAGCTTGGTGTCATCCACAAATTTACTGATGGTAGACTCGATCCCCTCATCCAGATCATCAATAAAGATGTTGAACAGGACTGGGCCCAGGACTGAACCCTGGGGGACACCACTGGTCACTGGACACCAGCTGGAAGTGGTAGTCCCCAATGTAGTGTCATCCGCGAACTTACTTACTAGTCCTTCGAGTCTTAGATTCAATTTTTTTATAAAGCTATTGAACAGTATTGGCCTTAAGATGGATCCCTGAGTTACCCACTTATCACCTGCCTCCAGCTCGAAGTAACTCCATTTACCACAACCCTTTGAGCTCTATCTCTCAGCCAGTTGTATACCCATCTAATATTTTTATCTAGCTTTATGCTCAACATTTTGTCTAAAAGGATGCTATGGGAGACAGTATCAAAAGCTTTACTAAAGTTCAAGATGACATCAGCTGGTCTCCCTTTATCAACTAGATGATAGGAAATTTTATCATAAAAGGAAATCAAGTTTGTCAAGCATGACTTCCCTTTTATGAACCCTTGCTGACTAAGACTAATAACGGTGTTGTCTGACACGTGCTTATCTATGGATTCCAGAATGATCCTCTCCATAGTTTTGCCCTGTACCGAAGTAAGACTAACAGGCCTGTGGTTACCAGGGTCATTCTGGTTACCTTTCTTGAAAATTAGAACTACATTAGCATACTTCCAGTTGGTTGGGACCTCTCCAGATTCCCAAAACCATTGAAAAATCATTGAGAGAGGGCCTGCTAAGACGTCAGCCATCTCTTAAGAACCCTTGGGTGGATACCATCAGGCCCCATAGACTTATAAGGGTCTAGTTGGACGAGTAAATCATGCACAAGTATGGGGTCAGCTATAGCATTGACAGATTCCATGTTACCAGTCTCTGACTCATGACACTGGGTGTTGCATATCCCATGCACCTTGTTAAAGACAGAAGCAAAGAAAGTGTTGAATATCTGTGCTTTGACAATGTCACTATTTGTAAGGTAACCCTCCTCATTTAGTAATGGGCCAATATCATTCCTGATCTTCCTCTTACTATTAACATATTTTAAAAAGTTCTTTTTGCTATCACCCATGGTACTGCAGTCCAGAATGGCAATTTAGGCATTCTTGTGTGGCATCTTTCTTTAACGTTGAGATTGACACACTGAGCTCTGCTCAGCCACAGAAGCGGATCAAGTTTGCTGCCTGTGGAAAGTAATCAGCTATTTCAGTTACATTCAGACAGCATGTGTTATATTTCAGGTCAAATTTTTGGGGAAAGCTTGTTCCTCAGCTCAGGTATTTGTGTGCAGGAACATGTCCAACTCAGCCTGTTTCCATGCCCTTTAGAATAGTATGTGCCAACAGCGGACTGTAGAAACCCCTGGGAAGGCCCATGGTAGATGACTGCCTATTTTCCAGGTTTGCACCTGCCTTTGGAAGGCCTTTTTTCTTGCAGGCTTGGAAAGAACAATACAAAAACCTTTCTGCAGTTGGAATAGAGTTTTGGCCTTGATCCTTAGCTGCCCTATAAGTTAGAGCAAATGTCTCATTTGAAGTGGCTGCTGGTCAAGGGCAAAGGGTAACATGTTTTTGTGTTTGGCTAGCTGGAAATGGCACACCTGGACACCAGAAACATGTCTCCTGCACAACATAGCTGGTAATTTTGTTAGCAACCTCAAGAAAATCATCCTGTAATTTGAGGGAAACTAATGCTTTAAGCAGAGAGAGAACTCAGAGCTTGGGTAACCATTCTAATACCTATTTCCCTTGGGTAAATAAGTTCCTCACAAGACAAAAAATGCTATTTTTAATCTTAAAAATTTCTTAGAAGGTAATATCAGGCTCCTGGACTACTTCTTTGTTGACTTGGTAGAAGAGCTGTGGGGGTTTGTGGTTTAGCATAGAGTTAACATGTGAGGTTCCTTTCTCTGTGAAGCTCACATTTCTGTTAGCTCTTGTTTTGCAACATTTGCAATGGTAGGGCACAGGCCACAGCACTTTTTCCATCTCCTAATCCCAGATCTCAGGAGCATATTGCTGGGCCTCCTTGTAAGAGTAAAACTTGGGTATGAAGCAGTTGGTTTCTAAGACCAAGGCTTGTATATACATCTGCTCATATATGCAGGCCCTGAAATGTCAGCAGTTGAAAGGTTTTATTAAAAGAGGAAGAAAATTAATGAAACAATACTAGAATACTAAAAAAAACCCCCAAACTGAACAAAACTAACTCTTCTGGAGGATGGTTATTTTCCTCCGCATGCTTGCAGCAGTGTTGGATTTACCCTGTCTGTAGAGATCTCCCCGCTCTGCAGAGAAGTCATTGGGGAAGCCCCGGGAGGACAGTCAACAACCTGCTGTGGATCCAGCTGGGCTCTCCAGCAGATCAACAGGTCATGGCAGGATGGGACTGAGTGAGTTTGTCCACATAGCTTAAAGGAGGGATTTACAGTCTTATTTGTAGATGTTTTCAAAAACTTGCACACATACTTACCTTTTTCATACATCTGAGTCATCGTTGTCTCCAATTCTTGACTCGATTCTGACCAATGACAAGTTGCTGTATGAAGGCCAGAATGGGCAATTATCTGGTGACACAACCGACAGAGATGGTGGCAAGCTCATATTAGTTTAAAAGCTCACCCTGACTGTCCAAGAACTAAAATTTTTTGCAGAGCTAAGCTGAGCTGCAAACTCTTTGCTTTACTGCCCCTTTGTTAATGATCTGTACAGTTTTTTATTTCAGCTATCAGGATTTTTAAATTCCTTGTTTACAAGACTCATCGCATAGTAAAACAGAAGTATCTTTTTAAACTTCTTCCTCATTTTCTACTTCCAACTTGTTAACAACTGTTATTTGTCAGGTTTAAGGTGGCAGCCTTTGGAGCTATCTCCCTGGGGACACAATGACCATAAATGGTGTTAAGTTGCATTGTATCTTCCAGAGTCAGGTGACTCTCTGCTTCATCAGAAGTGGATTAAAGAAAAAAAATGCATTGACCATTTTTTGCCCTCATCACACTGTGAGCTCTGGTCCATTCTTTTCTCTCATTGCACTGTCAGCCCTTGTTTATTTTACATTTTGGCTAGATTTTTTCAGCATTACAGATTTCTAACTTTCTCTCTCACTCCCACAAACTTATACTAATTTTTCTCATTTTTTCAGTCTGATTTCCCTAAGCCAAATCTCTTTTTATTATTATTATCCTGTGTTTCTAATCTCTTCTGAATCTCTTTGTACAGCTGTTCTGCTCATAGTTCTCCCAAATCAGCATCCACTGAAGAAGGCATTAACATGCTTCTTGCTCCTCCTGTTAGGGTAGTGTTGCAGATTAAGCTACCACAATAAAGGGCCTCTGAGCATATATATGTGGTTGAACTGGAAAAGTCTCATGATAAATTTGCAAGAACAAGTGTACAGTGAGGGGGAGACATTTCCTGGGTCAGCCCCTGCCTACTTACACCTCCCCAGTACCAAGGAGTTGTAACTGGCTGCCTCTGAGTCTCGCTCGTCCCTGGGACTGGAGAAAAATTGCTCTTCTGGCCCCCGATAATGCCCAAAAGCAATGCAGAGGCACTGTAGGATGACTGCCAAAGACAGCAGATGTTTTTCATGCTTCAAAAAAAGGTGTGATACCATGGCCAGGAAGTAGAGAAAGATTTTTATTGATCTGCTTCTTCATCATGGCATGCAGAAGAAATGGCCTATCTTCATCTAAGTGAAGTTAACGTGGCTGAACAAGGAAGGCGAATATTACTGTGGGAGCATGAGTTACCTTTTCAAACCTGTGGCTAGCCAAAGCTCTTAAGGAGAATCCAGCAAGGGCTGTTTCTGCAACAGTGGCTAAAGCCATTAAGTGAAAAACTGAAGAAAGAAAAACTACCAGTGTATCTCCTAGAAATATCCCCTTTGCTTTGGAAAAAATGTTACACCTTGTGCTACCTAAGTAATAATCCTGGAAATGGCTGTTGTGGTACTTAGAAGACATGGAGATTGATGTCTGCTATTCATGGCTCAATGTATTTAATAATATTCTGCTTAAGAGTATAATGATGCCCTTGTTTATAGGTCTCTACTGTAAAGATCTTTGAAGGGCAGTTTTGTATAGCAAGAACTATTTAAAAGGCCATTTATCTTTGCTGGTGCTGGCTGTGCTGGTGAACCAAACAGAAAATAAATGCACAGACGTGGTTCCCAGTAAAAAGTGTTCAAGCGGAAAGACTACCACTTGCCCAGTGGCACAGGGCAAAGAAACAAAGCACAGCTCTGTCAAAATATGGGAGGGTAGAAAGATCCATCAACCTTGTCTCCCACATGCCTCACCACACCCTTTCAAGGCCAAGCCCAAGGCCAACCTAAGGTACCAACTGCCTGAAGGCTCCCATTTTCCCTGATAGCCCTCTCATTCTTGAGATCTCTTCAAGGATCATGCATACGGTGGGTATGTGGAAACATGCTTATTTTTTTTATTTTAAAAGGAAAAGCTGAACGTGTGTATCATTAAGGAAGAAAAATGTTTACAATGTAAGTTTTGAGGCATTGAATGCATTAATTACCTGTAATAAAGAACTGTCTGATACATTGACCAGTACATGTACACAGCTGCAGAGGAGGATTACTTCCAGCATGATTTACTCACATAATTTGTTCCCATTGCCTAAAAACCTGGCAGGAAAACAATGTGCCATTTTACAAACTTTAAGGAGTTGTTACAATCATCTTTAAAAAAAAAGAAAAGAAAAAAAGTGATTGATGGTATTTCCGGCATAGTATCTTACCCAAACATTCCTAAGTATTTCTGGTAGTAGCATGCAGTTCTGTGGCTCCTTAAAAGCACTTCGTTGTCCAGTGATACTTGTTGAGAACAGATGAGGTATTGATAAGTTGTATGACATCATTCTAACTAAATAGGAAGTGGAGCAACTGATGGAAAGGTGGCAAGAAAGACAGCAACAGGTAGCTCAGTTCTAACCAAGCACTTCCATTCAGCGTATGCATGCACAGAGACACAACAGCCAAAGTGAAGTGGAACGGGCAGAAATTTTTTAATTGACTTCTCTAGGCATTAGGCTCTGAGTGGTGAAGTGCAATGCTTTCACATTTCCCAACTGAAAAACAGAACAAACCTGAATCTGGGCAGCCCTTTCCTCTAATCTCATTGTGGTCATTTCAAGAGCGCTTAATGCAAAATCTGCCTTGCATGTTTTCCAGTATAACTTCTTGACCTGTGTCTTCTTACCTGTGTACCTTGTTCAATGTCAGGCTCTTGGAGGTAGGCCAAATCATCCCCATGTGAACAGAATATTGGAAAGCATCTCTTTTTAGCAACAAAATGCTTGTAGTTAAGCTTTCAGTTGATGGGACCTGGATGCAGGCACAAGAGCAGGAAGGATGAAATTTACAGACCTGCATGCACAGAGCCCACTGAAGAGGGCTGCTCGCAGCGGAAGTAAGAGCATGAGTGCCGTTTGGCCAGTTCTGCTACTGCCTTTCAAAGGCAGGATGACTGTAGCCTTTGGGCTGCTTCCATTCCAGTAAACAGAGCCAGTCCTGTGTGTCAGAGATCGATGCCAAGGCTTGCATTATTCATACCATGGTTGAAGTGGACCCAGAGCAGTCAGACTTCTCAGCCAGAAGTATGAGACTTCAGGAGAAAAAGACATAAAAGCTATTTCTAGAACAACTTGAGTTCTTCTAGCTGTATCAAGAACATAAAACCTCTGAAAATATGTCTCGCAAAAATGCTATCTTCAGTCATTGCATTTAGAGCAATATTGTGCTGGCCAATTTCCATCATTTTAAAACTCAGTACCAGTAACCCTCACCTCTTACCTCTTGGGGTGATTGTAAGTGGCAGCTTCACTTTATGTGTGACAGTATAACTGGAAAAAGGCAGAGATCTATTTCACAGTCTTGAAAAGGTGCCAAAGCCTTTATATATTCACTGACAGTTGATGCTCAAAGGTGATGATAATATCATGCTTGGATATTCTGAGAGGCAGTCACCATCAGATCTGAACTGAAAACCAAATGTCATCAAGAGTGTGTAGGGGAAGCTCAGCTCAGAGCTAGTATGCATGGTAAGCCCCTTAATCCCAGCACCTGTGATAAATGCTATCCAGCATTAGCAGGTGGAATTAAACTTGGCTTGCAGAGGGCGTTAATGGATGCAAATGACTTCGGGAACCTCTTAACTATTTCCTGGAGAAAGGCCTGACTTCCACCATGTGAACGGCTTCAGTTGTCAACCTCTTGGAGACAGGAGGGCCATCCAAGTCAGCAAAATGCTGAAGTAATTATTCTTGCTTTTGTTTGTTTGTGGTTTTCTTCTTTTCTCCTCTTCCTTTTCTCTCAACTGCTCAATTCATTCAGTCTCCCCTAATAGGATTTTAGGCCAGAAATTAGAATCATAGAATCATAGAATGGTTAGGGTTGGAAGGGACCTCTGGTGGTCATGTAGTCCAAACCCCCTGCACTGGGCAGGGACATCCCCAACTAGATCAGGTTGCCCAGAGCCCTGCCAAGCCTCGCCTTGAATGCCTCCAGGGATGGGGCCTCAAGCACCTCCCTGGGCAACCTGTTCCAGTGTTCCACTACCCTTGTGGTGAGGAACTTCTTCCTAATGTCCAATTTAAATCTCCTCCTCTCCAGTTTAAAACCATTGCCCCTTGTCCTTTCGCTGCAGACCTTTGAAAACAGACCCTCTGCAGCCTTCTTATAAGTTCCCTTTAAGTACTGGAAAGTCACTAGTAGGTCCCCCCGAAGTCTTCTCTTCTCCAGGCTGAACAATCCCAGCTCCTTCAGCCTGTCCTCATAGGAGAGGTGTTCCAGCCCCCTGATCATTTTTGTGGCCCTCCTCTGGACCTGCTCCATCAGATCCATGTCCTTTCTGTATTGAGGGCTCCAGAACTGGACACAGTATTCCAGATGAGGTCTCACCA
>VWZO01010762.1:0-25762 GCA_013396975.1 Bucco capensis | reverse complement strand
TTCCTTTTTTCATTGATGTACCTGTAGAATCCCTTCTTGTTATTCTTTGCATTCTTTGCTAAGTTGAGTTCTAGCTGTGCTTTAGCCTTCCTGACTTCTTCTCTACAGCATCGGGCAACATCCCTATACTCCTCCCAAGATCCTTGTCCCTGCTTCCACTGCCTGTGTAGCTCCTTCTTGTTTTTTAATTTGACCACCAGGTCTTGATGCAGCCATGCAGGTCTCTTCCCTTTCTTACCAGATTTCTTACACCTGGGCATTGAGAGCTCTTGTGCTCCATGGAAAGTGTCCTTAAAGATCTGCCAGCTCTGCTCTGCTTTCTTATCCTTGAGGACCATTTCCCAGGGTATCCTGTTGAGTAACTCTCTAAAGAGTTGGAATTTTGCTTTTTTGAATTCCAGAGTCCTGACTTTGCTTCTTGGCTGATTAGTGACCCTCAGGACTGTGAATTCCACCAGTGCATGATCACTGCTGCCCAGAGAGCCTCCGGTCACTGACTTCAGTAAAACAGTCAGTTTATTCTGTACTTTTCACCTAAAACCACAAGCACATCCAAAGTTTTGGCTGCTTTTGGTGATCTTCCTGACATGGCATACTGCAACAACCTCCTTCACCATACAGCTAAAACTGGGGGCATTTTGCTTTACAAGGTATTTTAAACCATAAGTGAGCTGTTCAGAATAAAGTGGACCTTGCACAGAAATGCAGCATCCATAGCTTCATCTAATGTTTTCTAAAGCTTAGGAGGCAAATTTTGGGTCAGTTCTTTTCCTTATGATGAAAGTGGCACCTAAATACATCCAGGAACTCTTGAGTTGTATAACCTCACCCTTGCATGCTGCTGGAAGGGTCAGATTCCTCCCCAGACTTCTGATAGTGAAGATCATTAGAAAGCAATCCAATCATCTACAAAATTTTAAACCCTCATGTAGGTTTCTGATATACCTACAATTCTATACAATTTTCTACAGGAGGGAAAAAAAAAGAAGGAATGTTTATTTCCACACTTCTCTTCCTATGCTTATATCTAGATTACAAAAATTTATTAAGGTTCATTTGTTTCCTTTCCCAAATGTCAGTAAACACCTAAACCACTGGACCAGCTCTATGACAGCTGTGCACTTAGGACTCCCATTGATTTGTGGAGGGAGAGATAGGGGCCTCTGCCAACCCAGCAAATAATAGTCATGGCCCTTGCTCTGCAAAGCTAAAATTGTAGACATTTCAATTTTGTTTTTTTAGCCTCATTTTTTTAGACACGTGCAGATGAAGTTCAATAGCAAGGCAGCAGTGCAGCACAAAGACTGTTGTTCAAAAAAATATTTTTGAGGCAAAGATGTATTAGACATGTTATTAATTAAGATATCTCCTACAGCAATACAGTGGCACAACGACTCAGCATACTCTTTCACAAAGTCAGACTTCGGAGCATAATCTATAGGCTTTAAAACTGCTCTCACAGAATCATGGAATACTTCCAAGTTGGACAAGACCCATAAGGATCATCAAGTACAACTCCCTGCTCCTTGCAAACTACCAAAAACCACTGTAATGAGATATAAACCAGAGTTAAATATTTGCATGATTACTAACTTAAGAAAGCATAACTAGACCGCTTTTTGGTCAAATCAAATAAAAGTTATATTCTTGGTAAAACTCAAAGTAGAAGCCTGTCCCTGGTCCAAATTCTGTCCTGGCATTATAATATCTCTCCACTAGAAAAGAATTTAATCCATTAGATACAGGCAAGCATGTATAAATAAGTGAAATGGATTTTTTTCTAAAATTAGAACAAGTTCAGGAGAAAAATTAAAAGTCATCCTTTTTCTCCACTTAATCACCTTGAATTAATTCCAGCACCTTGTGTGTTTTAAACTCATCAAGACAAGAACAGATTATCCTGACTTTGCTTTCCAGACAGTTCGAACTGTGGCAAAAGGTGGCAGATCAACAGTTCTGAAAAAGAAACAAAATGCCACTCTGGCCGTGTCCAAGGCAGGGAGATCCAACTTGCACTTATTCTGCTGAATGAGAACCTCAGCCAGCTCCTAAGTGAACAAGGAATTTATTGTGAAGCCTGCACTGGTGTCATGTGCTGCATGTGACCAAGTCTGAGGTCATCAGGTGAACGCATATGAGGCACAGCTTAGCTCCCTGCTACACGGGACAGCCTACATTCACGATCTCTGGTTGACTGTAACTGGCAAAGCAATGGGAATTTTTTTCTGTTCAATGTTTTTACAGCTGCTGCCGCCATTTGACATCATCAGCCTTGTGGCAGAGGGAAGACATTGTTTTCGCAGTAATTTCGCAAGTTGGTGACGTACCTCTTTAATTAGCAGGAAGGATCCACACACAATTAGACGCCAAGTGAACAGTGAGAAGAAAAGTTGGACAGAGGGGCACAATAGTAAAAACTGACTGACCTCAAGCTGGGGGAGTCTTTTAACGATAAAGCACGTCCTCCAGCAGAGAGACTTCACCTGCCCAAGAGACACTGCCAAGCACTAAGGTACCAGACTGACAGTGGTATCACACAGTACCTGCAGAGCAGGACCAAACCAGCTCTGACAGAGCTCACAGAAAGTTGATGCAGTCCAAGCCACCAAGTCCATGTAGGCCAAGAAGGATGAGAATGGCTTCAGTGGGTCCCTATTTCAAAGGGACCATGTATGAAGAGCTGTTTGATAAGGACTTAGAGATGGTGGGAGGAAGGACACAGAAAAACAAGTTAGGTCCCTCTAAGGAAGGAACTGAGGTGTGTCTTTCTGTCTCATCAGGCAGATTGTCCCGGTTTGACCAGAGGAACTGAGGATTACTAGGGTCAAGAGGACAATCTTTTGAGAAGGGTCTCCAAGGCCCCCCTCTGCCCACAGCCCTCTGGACTGGCTGTGTTCGGGGACAGCAAATTGAAATAAGAACACCAGGCACACAGATAGTGAATTTCTAAGAATAGCTTTATCTATATTTAAATGGTACAACAGTATGAAAGAGATAAACAATAAAGAAAAATAAGGTGGTTAGTTCAAAGATGGATTTGGCCCTTCCCCTTTCTAATTGTCTGGCCTTGCTGGCAAAAGCTGGCAGGCTTCCAAACACTCACCCCTCCTTCTCAGGACCTTATCGTTCCCCCACTACCTTCAAGAAATCCAGAGGAATTTCAAGAATGCCAGAGGCCCCCTTTTCTCTAAAAGGGGGGAGGGATGGGGGAAGAGCCAAGTCTGGAACACAGCCGACCGAGAGAGAGACAGGAAGCAGGAAGAGGGAAAACCAGGAAGCAACTAGGTCCTTCTTCACATGACCTGCAGCTTGCTTCTTCATTTGTCTCCGCACTCTCACTGGCTTCATACACAGCACGCAGCTGCCGATTGTCTCTCTTGAATGATGTCTCAGGGTCACGACCCTCGACCAAAGCCCATCCAGAGACGCTGCGGTGATGGTTTACATCTGCGCAGGTGCGGGGTTTCATTTTTCTTCCTTATCAGTTTCTCTCGGTTCCTCCCAGCAAATTCTTTCGTGGGTGAAAGAAGGAAGGGGAGCAGAGGAAGTCTAGCCACTGACTCTTTTTTTTAAAGGGACAGTGTCCAAAATTCAAAAGTTCAAAAGGGAATATGACGTACATATGTCTCTTTTCTTTTTAATTTTTAAATTATCCCATGACACAGATCTGAACTGGAAAGCATCTATCTGGAGGCATTACCTCAGGACTTCCTCCAAAGCGATCTAAAAAACATCCCCTTCATCAAACTGCCAGGATTGTTCAGAAGATAAAGCTCAAAGGCTTTTATTTCAGATGGTAGCTACTTCACAGTTCAAACGAACTGCTTAAACACTGTCCTTTGGTGCCTTCCCATGATGCTTCACATGGACAGGGAGGGAGGCCACTTCTTTCCCAAACAGCAAAGGGTCCAACCTTTACACCATATGCAAGTGATGGCAGACCATTGGCAAAGCTTTTTTACTGGGCCAATCAGTGGGAAAAGGCTAGTTTGGGCACTCAGCCTCCAACAGTTGAGCTATTCACTGCTCCCTGCCTTGACTTACCAATCCACCCTGTTCTGCTGCTGAAGCTGTAATTTGCAGCACTTCTGGATGATGACAAATCACATGTAAAACAGGAGAGGAGTAAAACAGCATAAAGAAATTTTATTCTGAAAGTATGGCAAGAGTCTAAGGCACTTCAAACATTTCAATACACATGACTAATATGAATGTGACAAGGTAGTAGTATTCCATAAATATGCACTGAGAACTATACTCAATTCCACTCAAGGGGAATATACAGCTGGTACCTCTAATTTTACTCTCCAATGAACATGTATGGAATTTATAGACTGACACAGTTAATAAAGATATGGTAACAGGACATATAATTCTTCATGTAGTTTTTCATTATTAGGGAATATAAAATGTTGAAAATACTGTGCAAGTTAATTTTATAGATACTAGTATATTTCATATAAAAAGTTATACATTATCCCCAATTAACAACAACTTATTTAGTGAACTTCAGACCTGACAAGAGACTCTATCCCCAATACCTACCCACTCATTCACCAGTTCAAGATCCACAGAGCTGACTATATAAGCAACAGCAACTTCTAAATTTAAAAGTACTTAAAAACATCAAAATCATATTGGAATGAAACTTATGAAAAGGTTACTATGATAAAGTCTAGGTACAGTAAATATAAGTATGTTTTAGAATGATTTAAAAAAAAAAAGCCACCGGGACACCCCTGCATGGATAGCTTTAGACGTCTTATGCTGCACGTAACATAGGAAAGGATCATCTATAGCAAAGATAAACAGGATTTATGCCAGTGTATGGAAAGATGAGTAGGTAAGCAAAAGAACAGTTCTGGCTAAGGTTCTCAGCTGAGCACTACTTAATTATATGCGTGCTTCAAGTTTAAAGTTTTCTATCTTTAGCACTAGTCTCTGCTTTCACTTTGCTGGTGAGTTCAGGCACAAGACAATTACATTCAGTATCTGTCTCAGTAAAACAGTAACATTTAGCAGCTTAAAGATGGCATAGAGATTTTTACAGATATTCACACACAACTACTCAAAAGTGGCTCTGTGGGTGGGACCAGGAGATGTCCTTCTGCTAAGCCTAGGTGTGCCCTAGAAAAGAGGAAAGAACAGTCAATCAGTGGGAAATCATTCCAGTCAGCTGAATGAGAATTCAGCACTCACAATCACTCTGTTCAATCCTTTGCCTTTAATTGCACAGACTAATCAGACTATTCTTTTTTTCTTTTTTTTTAGGATGAACAGTGCCCACTACTAACTGAAAGTGTATGTTAGTAGATAGTGAGACATTTAGCAGCAGTTTATCAGGAGAGTAAGCTGCAGCTCAGAAAGCAGGTGGCTAGTTGCCAGAACACATAGGACAGCTGTAACTCCAGAAACAGCTGCGTTTTAGAGGACCACATCAATAATTAGCATTACAACTGAATCCTGCTAAGTGAGCCATCCCTATCCTCAGATAAGAGGAGGAGGTATTCTTCAGCCCTCTGCAGTAAACCTGTCTTTTAAAATGTACATTCCACTTACCAGCATTAAAACTATCAATAAAAACCGAAATTTCATGTGCTGTAAAGCTGCTGGAAGGTTAGTTTTTTTTTATGTTTTACTACTATGTTCAGGAGCAGCAACTGAAAACATAAACTGTAGGAGATTGTGTACTAACCGGCGACTGGGTTTTGGAAAAGTTGACATGGGCATAAAGGAGAACTGCTATGTCCTTATGTCCAGCTTCCAGGGCTATTGAAAGTGCTGTGCTGCCGTCCTGAGAGAAAAAAAGGAAGAAATAAGAGAATTAGTGCTTTTGTGCATTAATAGATCTCTTAAAAGCTCCATAAACCCACAGAGAAGTTATGGAGGCCCTACCACTCAGACAGATTGTTGCGTTAATTTAGTCTTGTTTAATTTCTTTTATTATAATTATATGATGGTAAGACTTGCCCTGCTGTTTTATGAGGCTGCCCAATTGCCTCTTAATTTCTCTCAATGAGGAGTCTTGATTATTGCTAAGGAAGAATGAGCACGCCATTATTACAATAACGTTACATGTCACATGTAGTGCTGTGTAACGCCAGTGATTTCGTAAGATTGGGCTGTCTGAAAGAAACCACGATGTCAGTGAGGAGTGGAAGAGAAGATAAGGGAGGAATAAATGCTAATCAAATATAATGATAATTGCTATGTTACAATGTTAATTGTTATGTTATACCTCCCATTAACACTAACAGCAGTTGCATTCACAATTCCAAATGCTCCTTAATGGAAATCTAACTACTAACAAATGGACCTTCCTGGTGAAGTACCATCACCTCAGTTTCTCAGAAGAGTATTATTTCTCAGAAGATATTATTGCTTTCAGAAATCATAGTTGTTGAGGCTGCCAGACACAAAGAGTGCTTTTGCTGAAAAGGTAATTTATTGACCTACTGTTCTCTCTTTAGACCATATTTTGTCCAGGAAGAAGTAGGTATCAGGCAACTTGTGACATAAACCTCTGAGCTGTCAGAGGAGCACATTTATATGAAGCTGCCACATCTCCGAACTCTGCCTTCCTTGCTTCCTTCCCTTCCCGAAACTAGTGCATCAGACTGCTACAAGCCCATGCTCTCCACTGGTGTTTAAATTACAAGGCACGCAGTTATAACCTCAGCAGAAATTTCACAGTGGCTTGCTGGTCCACTACCTGGCTTTTCTTTTTTTTGTGTTGGCCCTCTGAATGGAGCACGTTTCCCAAATACTCCCCTAGCACTGTATTACAGTGGTTGACAGCAGTCCTTTTTTCCAGCATGGGACACAATGGACAGCATCGAAGTAGAAACTCTATAGGGAGTGATTATACATAAATCTAATTGTCTTGAGCAGAAGGAGCTAGAAGAGCTGTCCACTACCATGCAATATAATGCACTACAAATGCACTATGAATACTCCACAGTCAACACAAGGAAAAGCCAATTTCTTGAAGACAGATGCTGAATCCCTGTCAGAGTGGCATACGTAAGCAGGATGAAGTTCAGCTCACTATTAATCATGCTGCCTGGAAAAACATCACTGTCACATTCAGAATAGCTAGGGGAATGCTAAAGATCTCATAATCTCACAGCACAGACAAACACATTATAAAATGAATAAGCAGCAGAAAAACTGCTTGTGGAAAACAGTATGAAACTACTTACAGAAAGATTTAAGTCCCATAAAGACTTCAATTATTATAGAATCACAGAACAGTTTGAGTTGGAAGGGACCCATAAGGATCATCAAGTCCAACTCCTGGTACTACACTGAACACCCCAAGAATCACACCATATGCCTAAGAGCACTGTCCAAGCGCTTCTTGAACTCCATCAGGCTCGTGAACCTGACCACTTCCCTAGGGGGGGCTGTTCTAGGGCCCTACCACTCTCTGGGAGAAAAACCTTTTCCTGATACCTAACTGTGGGGGGTTGACCTGGGCTGAGTGCCAGGTACCCACCAAGGTTCTCTATCACGTTCTCGCCCCACACCTCCCACGGCACAACAAGAGGGAGAGAACGGATGGAAACAGCCTGTGGGTTTTAGTAAAGGCAGTTTAATAAGCAAAATAAAGAAAGGCAAAGCCACGCGCGTGAAGCAAAGCAAAGCAAAATTGAGCTTTAGTCTCTACTTCCCATAATAGGCGATGTCTGGCCCTTTCCCGGGAAGCAGGGCTCCGGAACGCGTAGTGGTTGCTTGGGGGGCAGACGTCTTCTTCCCGCCCCCTTCCTTCCCCCCCTTCTGTCTTTTATCCCTGAGCTGATGTCATATGGTATGGAATAGCTCTTTGGTCAGTTTGGGTCAGCTGCCTTGATTACGTCCCTTCCCAGGATCTTGTCCACCCCGTCACTTTGGTGCTATGCCAGCCTTATAGTAGTCACAACATTACATGTTATCTTCAATCTGAGGCACAGCGTTTCTGAAGACTGTATGGGAACATTAACTCCATCTCAGCCAAACCCAATACACTAACCTAAACCTTCCCCCACTCAACTTCATTCCATTTCCTCTAGTCCTAACACTGTCCACAAGAATAAGGAGGTCAGTGCCTGCCCCACTGCTTCCCATCGTGAGGATGTTGAAGAAGGCAATGAGGTCTCCCCTCAGCCTCCTCTTTTCCAGACTAAATAAACCAAGTGACCTCAGCAGCTCCTCATAAGGATTCCCAAGAGACCCTTCACCATCTTCGTAGCCCTCCTCTGGATGTTCTCCAGTATCTTCATACCTTTGTTGTAACACAGTGCCACAGTGCACTTGCTACCACTCACAAGAGGATTCATGCATTTGGTGCTTTGACACTGTGAGTCAGAGATTCACATAAGCAGATTTCAGCAGCTCTCCACTCTATCAAAAAATGAATTGGAAAACATTCCAGAGTGAAGAAGCTATCTTATGAAGCACTACTGGAAAGGCAACTCACATTGTCCTCCAGGGTGCCATTACATCCAGGCTGAGCCAGCAGAAGTTTGACAATCTCTACATGTCCATGTTCACTAGCACACATCAGAGCTGTAGAGCCCTCGTCGTCCTGGACATTGACATCTGCACCACAGGCTAATAAAGCTTTAACCATGTCTATCCGCCCATGACTTACAGCTAGCATCAGTGCGGTCTGACCAGCCTGCACAGAAAGAGGAAAACGCAAATAACTGCACAGACAAAGCATGCACAATAGTTTTTTTTGGCACTGTACTACTTCTGAGGAAAAAAAAAAAGATTTTTATACAGCACCTCAGGCTCTACTTACCATTATTTAAACAACTTTTATGCATGATAAATCCTGCATTCACATAGCTATTTATTACATTAATCACAGATAGTTGATCTATTTCCAGACATCTGGAGTTCCTTGGAAGGAGAAAAATGGTGCAGAATCTGTAAATGCCTCTCAAGATTCAGTAACGGTTCCTTCATACAATATTTAATCTTCATATTTAGAAGAGACCTGAGGCTCAACAGTTCTTCCACAGTTCCATTTTATACAGCAATCAAAAACATATATACAAACACTGAAGACCACAGAGGGTGAAAGGGATTTAGTGCAGAAGCTGAACAGGTGGAGAAGGGATGGGAACGTGGAAGGAAAGATAAAAAGACACGGGAGTGTGAACGGGACCTTGTGAACCGTTTGACTGACCTGGCTGGCTTTAGCATTCACATCCCCACAGCTGAACAGTTCCTCCACTATCCTCATGTCCTTCTCCGCTTCCACAGCTGCAAGAGCAGCAAGCATGATGGGGGTATAGCCAGCCTTGTTCTGATGATTTACATTACAGACATCTGCAGAGGGATGAGATAATTCTTTGGAAAGCAGGAACCCAAAAAGCAGCAATTGTGCTAATGAACTGAATAAACTGTTAGTACAGCAGCCTATAAAAAGAAAAGGCAGCAATTGCTCTCATAATGGAAGCAATTCAAGGGAAAGAGAAGAAGAAAAAAAATTAACAGGGATGCTCTTGAGCCTGAGAAAGAAAAGGATTCTCTTCTGCTATGCATGCAACAGAAGGGAGAACACAAAATAATTTTACATGTCATCATCTAGGGCTTTCTTTGTGTGCTTTTTTTTTCTTTTGTAAATGCAAGTAGTCTGAAATTTGACATGACCATTGGGAAGGTCATGGGTCTGAACTGCACGAGTACTACCAGGAGAGTTTTTAAGCTCCTCTCCAGAGGGGATCCACAATGCAAAACAAACAAAAAAAATGGCCTAAAACATGGTCAGTGGAAAATCTGTTTCTCCTCAGCACAAACATTTTCCTGTAATTGGTGTTACTCTAAAGATCTACAAGCGTACTTTGACACGTTTTGGAGCTGTAGAAAAACCCCTTTCAATTAAAGACTGTTTCCAGCTCTACAGAACATCTCACTGTGAAAAATAGTACTCTGGGAAAAACACAGTCAAGTCCTCTGAGTAATGCCAGCAGCTGGAAGGAGTTCTCATTTTCTTTCAGGTCTAAGCTCCAGTCTGTATCTTGTTCCTAAAGTTCTGCAGAAATCCTGTAGGGCTTTTTAGCTTATCAGGCAGCAGGGCTTTCACTGTGCTTATCGTATTGGAAAGTAAGGACTCAAATAAACAGTCTCTCTAGACTTGAGGATAAATTGCACCACCAAGATCTCAAGAAGCAAAAATGTTTCAGGAAACACTTCAAATGTATTGCCAAAGGGGTTTGGGGCGGGGGTTTTTGTTTATTTTTGTTGTTGTTGGGGATTGTTATTTTGTTTGTTTTGTGGGTTTTGTTTGTTTTTTGTTTCATGGAATCATAGAATGGTTTAGGTTGGAAGGGACCTTAAAGATCATCTAGTTCCAACCTTCCTGTCAGGGAGGGACACCTTCCGCTAGATCCAAGTTGCTCGAGGCCTCATCCAACCTGGTTTTGAACAGTTGGTGATGGGACATTCACAACTTCTCTAGGTCTGTTTCAGTGTTTCACCACCCTCTCTGTAAAGAGTTTCTTCCTACTATCTAATCTAAACCTAGACTCTTTCAGTTAAAAACCATTACACCTCATCCTATCACTATAATCCCTCATAGAGTTCCTCCCCATCTTTCCTATAGGCCCCCTTCAAGTACTGGAAGACCACTTCAAGGTTCCCCTGGAGTCTTCCCTTCTCTAGGCTGAACAGCTCCAACTCTCTCAGCCTGTCCTCATAAGAAGGGTGCTCCAGCCCTCTGATCACTTTTGTACCCCTCCTCTGGATCCGCTCCAGCAGGTCCAAGTCTGTCTTATGCTGGGGGCACAGAGCTGAACATAGTTTTTATGTTTTGTTATTACTGGAAAGAACAGTGCAGAAGTAATACAAGTGCAGATGTAAGAAAATGCACTTTTTTTCATGTTCCATAGACACCATAGACCATTACACTCTGCTACATACATTACTTCATATGTAATGAATAATTATTGGAAGCAATACTCTCCTGCCCTGACTAGACTAGTTCAACAGAGGTGTGCTTTCTGAGGTCACATATCAGTTCCTTTTCTGCATAGCTAATGAACAGAACTGTTTTTCTGTTTGTGCTCTTGGTAACACTACATGGTGACACAGGGGAGTCTTGTCTCATCCACTCTTCCCACCAAGCACACAGACACAGAGTTCCTACACCAAGAACTTGCCTGTGATGGAATCGCACTGGCAAGTTGACTACAATGACCATTTAAACATGGTCCAGAGGAAAAGTGTTGGAACCTGAAGGAATTTGCCTGTTTGCAAATATTTTCCAAGTGCTACTGCACACTTGGCAGTACTCATCATGGTTGTTAAGATTTTACAGTCAAAATCTGCTGTGTTCACAGGAATACACCAGCTACTGTTAACTACAGGAGCCCTGACTTAAAGCAACAGATGCGTGTGCTCATGCTACCCTGAGATACTCAGGAAAGCGGAGGGGCAGTTTCCTCCCACCACTGTGCTGCAAAGCCAGCCTACTGCATTTCACTGTGCTCCTGACATTCCCTGAATTCCCCCACCATGACTCACTCTTCCCAACAGGGTGCCTTCAAACAGGACCAGAGATTTCAAAGCACTCGCTTTTTTTTCCTGCCGAGGTAGTCTCTGCATGTGTGACACATTTCCTGGGTTATCAAAGCTGAGATGTCTAT
Source organism: Bucco capensis (assembly GCA_013396975.1). Taxonomy (NCBI): domain Eukaryota; kingdom Metazoa; phylum Chordata; class Aves; order Piciformes; family Bucconidae; genus Bucco; species Bucco capensis. The sequence continues at coordinate 14,126 of VWZO01010762.1, read as the reverse complement.
AATGAATATCCTTGTTCATCTTATTCTACCCTTCTGGGTTTATAAATATTGCTAGGCTTACACTCAAGCAGTGTTGTTGGCCTAGTTAAACTTTACAACCAGTTGTGACAGGTTTTATAACTAATTTAGAGAAAGGAACTTCAGTCAGGAAGCAAAAAAAGGCTTAAACAGGTCACATCCTACCTGACACCACTGTCAATGCATGGCACATTCTGCTGTCTGCCTTTTGGCTTAGCGCATGTAGAGAACAGATGCTCTGGAGTCTTCCCTCTGCCTATACTCTCTCTGCATGTGTGTTACAAGGGAATCAAGAGAAGGAAGCAACAACGAAAGCAACTAAATGAAACATCATCACATTGCTCATCCATCAGGAAAACACTCCTGTATGGCAGAATGCCAAATTGCTCCAGGTCTCAGGAGAGCAGCATAGACATGTCAAGATGGTGGCCAGAAAAAGCTTCTGTACTGTTCTAATGAGATAAAAGCTAGACTAGTTTGAATGTTTTAACATGGGTAATTATACCTGAATGCACCCTACCTACAGAGAAAATTGCTGGAGGCTGTTGTTGCTGAACTTGGACTATACTCCAAGAGTTAGGGATCTACTATCTGTCTAGACTCTGGTCAACTCTGTAAATAATTTACCTGAGTGTCTTTGTAACTTCTTCAAGAACCATTACTATCACCTCCAAAGCCAGCACTAGAAACAAGGATTCTAGACTACCCAAGTCAACAACCGTGTAAATACTGACAGTTAAAAGTGCTGCTGTCAGAAGCCCAAACTTGACCTCTTGCTCAAGAATTTCATCCATGAGGAACTGCAAAAACCAAAAATAATTCAAATAAAATATGCAAACAAGACAACCTACTTGCATCCAGAAGAAGCTTTACGATTTCAAAGTTAGAATGTGAGACACTATAATGCAGGGCTGTGTTTCCATTTCCATCTGCCATATTGATGATGTGTCTAAGGACAGCAGGAGAAATTTCTTCAAAAGCAGTTATGTAGTCTCCAACCATTTCAGGGACAGCTGACTTCTGACTTGAGACACGAAACCACTCATGCTGGATGGTATTTAAACAAAACCTCTGCCAAAACCAAGACAGAAAAATTTACATATGGGCAATCTATTTAAAGGATTTTCCATCCCACAAGTCAGCAATGCAGGAGGTCAAGCCTTTTTTAGTCAAATGTGGGAAGCATTCAGCTCACAAGATGTATGGACTCAAGCTTCCCTTCTGATTAAACCCCTCTTTAAAACACTAACTGTTTACCTCCTCTCATTTCACCTGATTTTCAGGAATGGTTCACCTCTGAGGGCACAGAATTTGAGTATGAGATTACTCCCAGAATTGATTGGTATCAAATACTGATGAACAGAAAAAAATCTGAAGTAACCATTTCCAAACTAAGTTTATAAATCACTGATAAACACAAGACTAAGAGCAGTGGGAATGCACATTTCTTGGGGACTTAAAACAACAGCAGGCTAAGCCAATTAGGCCCAGTCCTGACACACAGATTATCACACAAATATAGGAGAACTATGCACAAAGTATAGGAGAACTGGTTGGACAGCAGTTCTGCAGGAGAAGAGCTAGGCATTACAGAAGATCATAAGCTGAACTTGAGTCAACAACATTACACTGTAATGAAAAAGGCAAATACTGTTTTGGGGTCAGTATTAACAAATTTATAGTTTGCATGGTGTGTGATGCAGTTCCTTCTCTCTGCCTAGCACTGTGAAGGGAACAGCTGGACTACTTTGTCTGATCACTGAATCACAGGGAAGATTCAGTGTAACAGTTTGAAAGGTGACCAACAACAACAGTAAGAAGTCAATTTATACAAAACCCTAGCTGTACTGAGCTTGTGCTTTTCAGACAAGACTTCTCTATCAGCAGACAGAGAATAAGAGCTGACTAGTCTGCAGTTTCCAGCTATCAAGTACCACTTGTGTTGGTAAATACTTTAAGCATAAGAGACCTGTAAATTCAAACTACACTTCCAAGGCAGAGCTTTTCATGTGGTTATGTCATTTTTTACACTTCCAACTCCAACTGGGCCTGAAGTATTTGTTGTTTGAACGCCTGAAGTACTCCTGAAGGGCTTACACAGGGTTAAAAACTACCTGTCACAATTGTATTAAACAACCTTTCAAAACATTCCCTAGATATCAGAACTAGACACAGACAATATTACCGTCTTTAAGGAGCTGCAGATACTCTACAGTAGAAGAGACTGACACTGAATTGTTATCTTTCACGTAACTCCACAACTGTAACAAAGGCAAACTTCCTATCACTAAGCAGTGTTCCTTTGATTTCAGACTGCCCTCACAAAGTAGCATAGGCAATTCCTGTATGAGTCATATAAGCAGTATCTTTAGGACACAAATACAACCTTATTTCTTGAGATTCAGTATCAACAGTGAATCCTTTTTACTCTATGCTGCACTGAAAAAACACATGGATGCATTTCAACTCAGCTTTCATGTTACTATTTTTATCTATGTGCCTTGGGATGATAATACCCTAGTATACAAGGCATGAGGACATTTTCTGGACAGACTTAGAAGATATATGTCTCCTCTAAGAAAAAGCCATTTGAGACTCTTCCAGGAAAGATGAAATCGTTGTTGCCTAGTCACTGCAGTGCTGGTCCTGCAAAGGCAAAAGTTATCCCTCCCTGAAATATTCCTGCTGCACCTGAGAGAGAATTTTGCCCTACGTTGCTTACCACATCCTTGTTGGTCAATGCTTTGGGGTCATCAATGTTGTTTCTCAGCAAGTGACAGGCAGAAAGCATCTTCTCACTTAGTTCGTATCTGAGGGAGACAGCACAATACATGGCACATTTCAATTTTTCTCTTGATGTTTCAGCATAGAAACATTTACCTTTCTGAAAGCTGTGTAGAAATTGATGTTTTCAGGCAAACCATGAACTGCTACAATGCAGAAGCTGCTCTGGCAGCTTGTCTCCGCAGGGACTCCCTCCATGGTAAGCAGAGCCATTGGTGGGACCATGGACCTCCGTGAGGACAAAAAATGTGTTTCTGAGATGTATGTGGGAGGAGCAGTGGGAACAGAGAGCAGGCAATGCATCACTTCTGTGCTTCAGACTTCGCAATCCTTCTAGTGGAAATTCTCACCTACTGCTGTACGACTGCAGAGTGTGTATTATATACTCTGTGCTTTGATTACTTGATGAACAAGAGTAAGCGCAGATGGCTGTGACAGAAAATGGAACTAACCCATGGAAAAGGGCACAGGTGGTGCTTCCCTGTCAGCTCCTATTCAATGGAATCAGCCCTTCTCATCCCATCCACTCTCCTTCTTCATATTTTCACTTCTGCCCTCTACATTACAAATTTCAAAACTCAGAGAACCTGAAAATAAGAAGGCCTATGCCCATGCTGCATGGAACGCCAAATGGCAGCCAACCACCTCTGCCTACAATCTGTCACAGAGGAAAATGGTAATTTTCTAGGACAATGCTCCCAAGAAGTGGAGAAGCTAACACACTCATGTGTAAGAGGAGCATTTTAGCCTTTCGGGGTTACAAGATGGCTGCTGGTGCTTCCAGAGCAAAGAAATGCTCTACCATCATATGAACCATGCTTAGTCTCAAGTGGCCATGCGCCCTTCCTCTTCCCCTTGAAGTGCATTGCCAAGGCAGACAGCTTGCAGAGAACGGGCTCAAGTACATATGCTAAGCTATCCTGCTGCTCCCTCTTCACAATCATCTCTTGCTAAGTAAATATAAATTAGAGAGCTCCTTTGAGAAATTGCCCATCTTTTTATGTCATCCATAAAATAACAGGTCATACTACAGTACTGTAAAAATAAAGCTAAAGGCACTACAAAACTCCAGCTTCAAGGTCTAGAAATAGCTCTTAATTATGAATTTCTGCATCTCTCTTATTTAGCATTTGATATTTACAGATAAGTTTGATGCTAAGCTATATACCCAGTGAAACACGACATATTAATTTTGTCTCAGCTCTTTTATTGTTGTTATTCCACTTACATACTTTTCCAAGCAAGTACACCTGTAAACATCTGGCAAACCCAGTATCTATAATATATCCCTTCACTTTCTATGTTTGCACTTCCTTTTGTCCACTCACAAATCAGTATCAGTAAAACTCACCACACTACTGCTTTTCATGTGCTTACAGAAAAAAAAAAGCCTTGCCTGTCAAGGGCTACCTTACACAACTCATTATCAAAAATTTGAAAAGTAATTTAGACATGAAATGCTGAACAAGTGCGTAACAGCAGCTTTAAAGTATATTATAGTATATAATCTCATATTAAGTATATGGTCTCAGGGTTGGATGACCTTTTCACCGCTGTACCCCATCATCTTGCTGAGCAGTACCACCTTTGGCTAAGATGCTGTGGAACATGAAAATGCAAGATGCACTCCCAGCAGCCTGCTGACCTGGTGTCTGTGCTTCAAGACTCATTTGTTTGCTTACTTAATGCTTTACAGACCAGGCTGTTAACAAGGCATTGCTTGCTCCCAGATATGTGCTGTTTGTGACTTGGGAGAGCCTCTGCCTGGGGGCAGGCATGTGGGTCTTGCTACAAATGGACCATTTAAAGCTTCTGGGGTCAGCAGCGGGAAAAGACACCTTCTGACACCTTCTCCTTGCTCATACACAGTCATTTTGCCACAGAACTGTCTCTGTTTACCTGCTCAAGTTGGACAGAAATGGGCAGCAGTTGAGCAGTGGTGGGCCGGTACTCTCTCCACCAGCACAGGCACAGCCTGCAGCTCACCCCATGCAAGGCAGCAGAAGAAAACCCCTCCAAGGTGCTAGGGAGAGGGTGAGCAGCCTACCTCTCTCTTATTTCCACCTCCTCAGCATCACGCTCTGTGGGAGAACTGTCCTTTTCTGCCCCCATAGCACAGACATCCGGAGCATGGGGTATGGGCTGCCCCTCCTCTGTGTGCCGGCTGCATGGGTACTCATGGCTCTTGCACTCCTCCTCTGAATCCGAGGAGGAGCTCTCCTCAGAGCTGGAATCATCACTGGATGTCGTCTCGTACCTGGGGGAAGAATGGGCAGGGGTGCTTGCTCGGTGCCATTCAGCAGCAGTTGGTACCTCCTGCCTGTGCTGCTGCAAGCGGCAAAATGTCTTCCAAAGCCTCTGTTCTCCTGTATTCTACACAGACACCTTTTCTACTCACTGAACTCAGTGTCACTGCCAACTGACAGTGATTATTATATGCACAGTGTGTAATGAAAGAACCACCTTTTTAATAAAAACAGAAGCCTAAACATTATGTCAGACCTTGCCTTAGACACAGAATGCAATTACTTTGTACAGTAAATTGTATTTTTGCCTTACTAGCCAGATATAAGCAGGGAAGCTAACAAACCTATGTAAAGACAACAGCCACAATTTTAACTTTTTTCCCTGAGATAATCCAGAACATCCTGATATTTTAGGTGAAATATAAGTACTGTGGACAATTATAATGCTGATTCTAATGAAGTGTCTTATCTCACCAACCTTAGCAGCTGAGGAGTTGAGGTACTAAGCCTATTCTTCTAATGTACAACGGTGATTCTATGAGTGATAACATTCTCCTAGTCTTAAGTAATACTACTCTTGGCCAATATGTATGAAGTGAAGCAACTGATATATTTAGGCTATATACTGCACATGACATTTGTACAAAAGTAAAACTAGTATGAGGAAAGGACTAGAAAAGTTACATAAAAACAATCTGGTGAAACCATTTTGAAGTTCTTTGCAACACCTTGCAAGGGTAAGTAATATTTTAAAATAAGAAAATTTTCCATACTGTTTTCTATACTTGTGTAGCAAATTTCTATATTTAGCTAGCTAGGTAAGTTAGTTCTTTGGCAGTGACTTCTCTTGTTGTGTTGTTCAATAGCACAATGCTGTGCTTGTCAGCTGCCAAAGACATACAGATCTAAGATATCGCCTGAAGAATGTTCCTGCGGCTCTTTGAGTTTGTTTCATTCTCTCATGTTAAATTTGGTAGTAATCTAACGTGAGACTGATGCCATGTATGACTTGCAAGCACAAGTTTCACAGAGGATTAAGATGAGCTCAGCTGTTTCCATATTCCCTCTAACCCCTTAATTCAGGCACCTCAGCCTGAAAGCCCAAAGCTATGCATACAATCCTGGGTCCCTCCTTTCCTTCCCACTATGAAAGTTCTACAAAGAGATTTTTTTTGGAGAAAGGTCTCTTACCCGCCATTAATGCCAACAAACTGCAGGTTCTTCTTGGTATTGTTCAAATCGTTCTTCCCATCCCTTTTCTTCATGATAGATTTGAGTGTGTTTTCATTATTTGTACATACTGTTGAAAAGTGACACAAAACACACGTATCAGTTCAAATCCGTAGCTGATTTTGACAGCTTTAGACATTTTTCTAAACAAACAGCTTTCTGTTTAATTGACCAACCGAAGCTGGGCTTTCTAAGCTTTTTATACATACAGTCATGATGTGAGATGCACACTGGAAATACAGAAGAACACTTCTGAAAACAACTTTAGAAACAGAAAACTAGTTTAGCTTAACTTTCCCATTTTCCAAGAAGCTACTGATCTTTAGGATGCTTTGGAAAACTTCAGGAAAAGACACTTTTTTTTCTTTTTCTTTGCTGTTCGTGAAAGATTTATCTTGAAATGGGTTACTCTACTCTGTTAAGAAAATCTTAATTCTTGGTGTCAGATGACAGCAGCCCATGGCCAGAACTAACACATTAATACAGAGAGGACATTTAACAATAACCAATTTAACAGAGTGGAGAAGATTCAATCTAGGCTAGTCTGTCAGATTTTAGTATTCACTGAAACAACTTTTAAACCAATCTCTAAGAATAAGACAGATAAAATATTCATGCAAATATGTTCTGGTTTGGGGTTTTTTTTTAATATGAAACCTTCCTCAGTAATTTTTTCTTATGAAGACACTAAATGGCATTTCACTGATGTACTACAATCTGCCATTTAAAAAACTAACCACTATCTGTAGATACAGGGTCCTATACTCTGACTTTCACCATACCCACATCTTTCCCTGCTTTTGCAATTCTGAGAACTCTGAAAACCTCCTTTAACTGTATGTCATATTCAAACTCCATCAACATGATGAAAAGTGAATGTGATCCAGTTATTACCATAGAGGCCTGAGGCAAGCTGGTCATCTGTCAGGTTAATTGGAGCAAGAGTTTTGTCCTGAGAAGAAAAGGACTTCCTTCCCTGAACAGCTTCCACCAGGGGAGTCTTTCTGTCCTCCAAAGCAGGTACAATGTCCTGCTCCAACATCATTGTTCGCAAATTTGAAGTTAAGTGGGCATTTGCAAGTTGGCCATGAGGGATGTACTCCAAGGTAGCACCTGCCAGAGAATAGAGTAGACATCATGGAGGACTCAGACCAAAACACTTCCATCAACACTGAGATCAACAGAGGGCAGAAAAAAAGCAAACTGGAGGGGAAAAAAAGGCAACACTTGCGCTTTACAATACTTTTTTCCAAGGATCCGATAGGAAAAGGCTGATTGCTTTCAGCTTGAGGTTTTTTTTCCATGAAACACACAATACATGGAAAAACTATAAAGATACTGGCTTTAAAATGGATTAAAAGAATGGTTCTTCCTTTTCCTTCTCTTTCAGTACACTTGGTGACCCCAGCTCCTGCCACCCTGACTCAAGGCAGACTTACTGAGCTTCTTCTTGCTGACAAGCCTGAAGAGCTCCTGTTCACAGGCTCTGCAAGCTCCTCTTGTAAGAGCAGTGTTCTTTCTATCTTACTTTTTTTTTAAATAAATGACATTTTCCATGAAAGCAGAAACTTTTCAGGAAACTTCCTTTTTTGCCAGCATTCCACTAATCCTGAAAGTTACATACTTTACCCAGTTACTGAGACAACTGCAATAAACTCCCATTCCATTTTTTTTTTATTTTGACAGGACTGTACTGAGCAAGTAGTTACATTTAAATCAAATTCCAAATGTCTGAGTTACCTTTTTTTTTTTTCCTGATTTGCTGGCATGTACTCATTTTTTCCCTTTATGTGTTTAAAAGGCAGTGCTAATTATGCACAGACATTCATAGATTCCCCGGGAGTTCCTCCAGCTGTGCTATTACAATTGCTCTACAAAGCTGCACAAATACTTTTGTTTGTGGAACACATTGGTTCTTTACACACACATTTGTCAAGTGATCTTGCTAGCATTTCAAGAAGAAAAAAAAGATGTTTAACTTAAACACTATAATTTCTTTATTTCAAAGCTTGCTTCAATCACTTATGCCTCCATCATTTTTCCCTTTGTATTTATCAATAATTAAGCCACAGGGGCCTCATTCAAATAGAAGAATGTCATTGCACAGGATGCTAACATACCGTAGTAAGGTAAATTCAAAATATGCACTTTCAGAAATACAGTCAACATCTTTACTGCTCTTGACAGAATGTCCTTTCCCCTTCTTGCTTTACCTCAGTACTTTTTTTTTCTATAACAGGACATAATGAAGCTGTTTTTCCAAACATTGTTACTTCCCAGCAGCTTCCCCTCTCTGCTGCTGTTCCTACCCCACATATATTTCCAAGGCACTTCCTCACAGCAAGATCTACTGCCCACTGTGCATTGCTTACTGCTCCTCCAAGCTACAGGGGAAACCCACCTGTGGGGCACATGACAGGGTATCAACAGTCATGTCACTATAAGTATAGCCAGAAAGCTTCTGCCATCTCAGGGAAGCAGAAGGTGAAGGCAGCAGCCACCCCAGTGCCTCCTGTGCAGAAGCAACACGTCTAGAGACATCCCTGTACACTTGGAATGAAATGGGCACCCATAGTAATCAAGAGGAAAGTCCTGCCCTTGCTCCCCCACTTCTCCTCATTTCACAGCAGTTACTAACTTTGGCTGGGTCTCTGCCTTACAGCAAAAGCCATCCCTCATCTGCCAGCCAAGGAGAGAAGGGCTGCCAAGGCAATGGGGAACTGAGCCAAACCCAGTAATTTTTAAACTCCCTTAGCTGAAAAACAAGGAAACCGCCTCTCCTGCTTGCTTGGAGCAGTGACAGCTACAATTAAAGAGTACCAAACAAAGTAACCATTTCCAATTACAGCTGGTGGTGGCTGCCTCAGCTGGTTTTACCTTCTGCTCCAGCCTTGCCACTGAGGACATAGAGATGGAGCTGGGGAAACCCGCTCTAAAGCAGCAGACATATGCAAAGCATCTGAATCTGCAAGGTTTACTGTCAGCTGAAGTCTCTCCGTCCTCTGCTAGGCATCAAAATCCTTCTCTGAAGGCAGCTACAACAACTGCAGCATGTCCTGGGGGCACATGGATAGGCTTGTGCATGCCAGAGCTGATGGCTCTAGCGTGGCAGAGAGTGTCCTGCCTGACCTGAACTAATGGCATTTTGTTGCATCCCGTCCCATCATCCTCCCTCAGCAATGTTCAACTTTCCAAAGCCAGTCTGAACTTCCTCGGGTGTCTCCCTCCTGCCCTCAGACACAGCTGGGAAGGGAGCTGTAGGGCAGGACAGAGAAAGGAAGACAGTAGCAGACTTCTCTCCTGCCTCACAGCCTCTCTGGTGGATAAACCTGCCATGAATAAAACAAGATCTCAGTGGGTTCCCTGTTCTGGTTCATCTCTCAGTGGCAGAGAAGCACCACACTAAGTTCAGAATCTGGGCGTATTGCCTACACCTTCAAAGAAGAAAATGTGTCCTGCTTAGCCCTCAGGACCTGACAAGAGAGGATAACATCAAGGCTTGAGGTCAAGCACACAACAATTAAGTGTGCACTAGACAAACTAGCCAGTACACTCACTCACCCAGCACAGCTGTTACATGTCCACACTTACTGCATCTACAATACTCAAGGCTCAAGGAAAGACGCTTTGGGCCCAATAAGCATTAATGCTCCAAACTGTTAATTGGCATTTAACATCAACTCTCAGGCCTTTCCCTTTACAAAACAGCCAACATAAAGATGCTTGGAAAGCAGCAATCTAGTGCGAATCACTTGGAAAAAACGTATAAAGGAAGCAGCTGTGCTACTCAACACTTGAATAGATTAATCAACTGCTGCCCAAACCAAAAAGCTGAATGAGCCAAGTTCCTTCTTCCTCCAAAAAGGCTGCAGCGTCACTGTCCGGCTGGATACACCACACAGTTCTCAAGTATGGAAATGAAACCCTGGCTGAAGGTCACCACTAGTCTACACAGACCTTAAAAATACACTCTTAGGCTCACCTCACACAGATCTCAAGTATGCTTGCACAGAACCCTTCTCAATGACACTAGGCGATGGTGCACAACTCTGACAGTAAATCAGCCAACAGGTTCAACACCTAGCTAGCCACTGCCTCCAGACAGAGCCACTTTGTGTAGATTCTCTCTGCTGATTTTTCTTTATATACTGTTGTGTGCCAATAATGCAAACTTGAAAGAATTTCTAAGTATTGATATCACATAACTAACCCATGGAGCTGACAGGAATTTCCAAATCTATTTTGCCATATAGTAGGTGGTCTTGGAAAAGTTCACGAGTAATTTAGAAGCAGATACATGATAAGAAAAAAAACTAAAAAAACTTACAGACTTTGACTGCTCATATACCCTTACGCAGAAAGCTACTCTCATGGATTTCAGATGAGAACAAGTGACTAAAGCATCTTCAGTAGTTTAGCCTCAGTCTTTTGAGGGAATGTCATTACCTGGTTTCTGGTTTTAATTTTCAGGAGAAACATCCTCTCCTGAATTACTTGTGATTCTTTTGAAAATCTCAACAATTTAAACCAGGGTGACAGCAAAACTACTACAGATCAGCAGCATACCCATGCCATTTCTGGCACTGAAAAAATCCATTTATTGAGATGATAGTTCCCTGCCTAACTGCACACCTTGCCTCTGTTTATGACAGCATGGTTCATGGTACTCACTGGGTGAGTTTTAAACAGTATTTTTTTCCCCCTGAAATTGTGATGAATTCATGATAATAGAAGTCNGATCTTTGTTCGCGAAGCCTAGCCATACAAGAAGTCTGGCCTTCACCTGCTTTTGAAAAATTCCATTTTGTCTGATGGAAGCAAACCTAAGTATTACTATAAAAACAATTTAGCTTGACAATGCTCTTATACTACTGGAAATCAAGAGAAGTGCAAACAAGGCCAGGGAATTAAATACTATTAGGATGAGAACCCTAGCTCTCTGGCTGGAACATTATAGGCTTCTAGCTACAAAAAGGGCACAAGCTTGCTGACTATGGTGTAGCTACACAGAGATTTTATTTTTAACTTATTGAAAGTTTATTTGCACAATATGTTTATAACAGCCAATGACACAAATTATATGCTAATTATATGCTCCCTATTAAAAACAGTGCATAAATGTTGTCTTGACCATACTTCCAGTAAGGAAATACTTCTCTTTCAATTTCTTTGCATTAGCAGTAAACTCCCTATGAAATTACTGTAACTGAAGAACACAAAGTCTTCTGTAGTGGTCTTTATTCTTACTAAGTTACTTTATCTTGAAAAAGTTCTCATGAAAAAAATTTTTAATCCACTTTCCATTTGGTCTACACATCAGAATAACTTAAGAAAAAAATGTTGTTATACTAAGGTAAATAAAAAGGCAGTGATGAGCAAACATGCTAGTTTAAACATTTACAACAATTGATATTAACCCATCCACCAGATAAATGTGGTACCTTCAGAAGACTTAAGTGTAGTTTCATTTTAAAAGGTACTTCTGAGTCATTCCACGTTAAAAGTCAACAAATTTAAATCTTCAGAACAAAAAACTGCCACCCATGAATTTTTCACATAATAATCCAACAGAAGCCAGATTCACTTGGGGCTCAGCCGTAGCTGTTGCAACTAACAGGGAAAATAGTTGATTCCAGGGAAAATGCTCCCTCTAACAAGATGGCTCCTTTAATAGGATTCCAAGAACAATCTCACTTTAACCATTTTGTGTTGAGAAGCTCCTTTCCATCCCCAAACTAGCTTGTGAAGCCAGTTTGTTGAAATTGGAAGTCAAAACCAATTCCCCTAACTGTACAAGAATAAGCACAAAAAAATTGCACATCTCTGAAGCAGCTAATAATCTTATTTATGAAATACTCTCTTTTCCAAGACAACTGTGTGTGAAACTTGGTGAAAGTCATCCTTAATTTCCTTCACGAGTGGTGGATCAAAGCATCTCTTGATGCTGGGCACAGCAGGAAGGTCATTCCAGAGCTTTTTTTTTTTTTTTCCCTTTCTCATTTACAAGGAGTTGATCTTCTCAGTTTTATGCTTCATTGTTGCTAAAATATGAAAACACATCCTTGGAAGAACAGGAATCTCTTGCCATTAAATATTCACAGATGTGCCTGTTACCACGGGAATTGAAATCTGAATAAAGCTCAGTGCCTGAACATCATGTCCCTGTGCCACAGAGCAGCGAGGAAACTGAGGTTTTACTAAAATCACTCTAATAGGCTAACAGCCTGGAAGTTGCCACTCTGTAAGAGGCAATAGATTTGAAAGAAAAAATTATCTACACCACAGCAAATTATATTCTCTATTAACTAAATCAGAAGTGAGGGAATAGAGCAGCTTTCAGATTCTAATACTCGATGTAGTACTGCCACAAAATGAAACCAGCAAACATTCTAGTGATAATAATAATAGTAATAAGCTTATGTTAACACATGACCACAGAGTGTACATCAGATCTCTTTAAAGAGGTTTATGGAGTTTCACTTGAATAATGCCTTTGCAGGACAGTCACTGACAAGGTCTCTTCTGATATAACTGGGTAGGTTATAGATAGTGAGAGAAAAAAAACCCAACCAAAATGCTAAATGCCTCAGTTCTTAATACAGAGCTCAATACCATTTTCAAATGACATAGGCTTTTGAGCTTTATGTATTGTCACAATCAGCAAGGTCAATATCTACCACCTAGCTATATCAAAAATGCAGAAGAGGCACTATATTCTTTAAGATCCCAGTCAGATACATGTGAATAAACAGTACTCATCTGGCACACAGATGGGACCATCTCCATGACTGTTTTGCACCATGCACTACCTCCTAAAGAGGAAAAATGCTTCATATTGTCAGTCACTGTTTTCCCTGCCAGAGAGAAGGATGGATCCTGTTTTTCACACAAGCAAGCACATCTGTACAGAAACTTAACCTGATGATTAAGGCATACTTTCATGGCAGAGTTGAAGCTGAGGGCTTCAGTCACCTGCCTAGATTTAGACAACTGGTATGATTTGTAGCAGCTCACAGCTTTGCAGGGTACACCAATACCGCTGCACTACGAACAGCACCAGCTCCTGAGCCTCAGGCAAACCTCAGGTCTTCAAATGCATGGGCATGGTCCATGCTGCCGGGAGTGAGGCTACCAACCCACTGAACTACACAGTCTTAGAGAAAAAAGGCTACAGACTTTGTCAAGCAGAAGAACTGTAATAAGAAAACATTTTTTTTTCTGTTTTCCTGCTTGTTTTGGATTACAAATAACCACACAGAGAAAGAGAACCATAGTAACAATACCTCCATTAGTCCTACATACTAGCTTTGGACAACCAGGGGCTTCTCATACCACCATCATTCTTTTTGTCTTTACATTGTACCTCAGCCTGCCTCCCCAGGTCTGGGTGAAAAGTTAAAAGAGTTGAAAATCTTGAGATGGCACATCACGTCTTCCTAACCACAAGAATTTCCAACACCATGCACTTCCTACTTCCTTTCACTTTCCTTATATCTTAACTCAAAAGTTGCCTCCTTCCTCATGATGATTAGTGTACTGTTTCCATTGGAGTACTCAGTCAGGATTGGTCCAAAAAGAGTCTGTAAAACTGATACTCCACAGATCACTGAGGCAAAAAAAATCACATATTTTCAGCTCAAATACGCTTGGGTAAATATTCAGAGCAACGGTAGACCAGTTGGTTTTAAATACCGACCTTGCAAATTCCTTGAAAGTTGGATGAAAGACTTCCATCGACAAGACTTGTGAAAAGTACATGTAATTAAAACCCCTAGAAGTGACATTAGGCCTCTGGTTGATATTTTGCAAAATGCATTACAGATTGTATTGGGTTTTGGCTGAGATGGA
>VWZO01010756.1:13660-41796 GCA_013396975.1 Bucco capensis | reverse complement strand
CACTACAATATTTCCCACACTAGACTCCCCCTTAATTTTTACCCATAAAGTTTCCACCTGCTTATCATTACCCCCCAAGGAGAGCTCAAATACATTCCAAATGCTCTCTCACATAGAGAGCAACTCCACCTCCTCGCCCTGCCAGCCTCTCTCTCCTAAAAAGGACATAGCCATCCATGACAGTGTTCCAGTCATGTGAGCTGTCCCACCATGTCTCAGTGATTGCAATGAGATCATGGTCCTGAGATCGCACATAGATCGCAAGTTCATCCTCTTTGTTCCCCATACTGCGTGCATTAGTGTACAGGCATTTGAGCGAGTAACCACTGCTAGAGCACCGCCTGTCCAGCACACCACCTGAGGTGGCACAACATCCTGCAAACATCAGAGGCTTGTTTCCTATGAGCCAGGTTTTCCCCCCTCCCCCCTTTGAATCTAGTTTAAAGCACGGTTAATGAGCCCAGCCAACTCCCATGATAAAATACTTCTTCCCCTTTGAGAGAGATGCACCCCATCTGCCGCCAGTAGGCCTGGCATCCTGTAAGTTGACCCATGGTGGAAAAACCCAAAGTCCTGCTGATAGCACCAGGCACGAAGCCAAGAACTGATCTGATGGGCGCTTCTCAGCCTTTCTGGGTTGGCCCCTGCAACAGAGGGGATAGAAGAAAAAACTACCTGCGCTCCCACCTCCCTTGATCAGGTGACCCAAGGCCCTAAAATCTCTCTTGACAGTCTTCAATTTTCTTTTTTCAAGATCACCATTGCCTACCTGAAAAGTCAACGATGAATAATAATCTGTAGGTTGTAGGAGGGAAGGAAGCTTTCTTACCATATCCTTAACTCAGGCCCCAGGGAGACAGCAAACTTCCCTTTGAAGTGGGCCAGGTCTGCATACAGGGCCTTCTGTGCCCCTCAGGAGGGAGTCACCTATAATGATGACTCTTCTCTTTTTTTTGATATATATATTTTTTTGACATACTGTCTCAGGAATCTCCATTTATGCCTATACTCCATATTTAAGTCGCTATTTCATAAAAATTATTTGTATTTCATGGTAGTGTTTACAAATAGTAAATAATCAATAAGGATCTCATCCAAAGGCCATCATGAACAAATTCAATACGGGAAAACCCTTGTAGTTCCTAAAATTCAGGCTAACTTAAAAACACCTAGTGCATTGTCAAGTTTCTTTCTTACACTGTGATTTTGATACTCTTCAATATCTGGACTTCCTTTTCAGAAACTTAAAAGAGATCTCCACATGTTTTCACCAAATACTTATATTTACTATGCAATGAAATGCACAGAACATTTCCATCAAGAGAAGCATACCGAACATTTTTCTGGGTAATAAATTCTGACATTTTGAAACATTCAAATACCTTTTCAGGTGCTCCTACTAAATTCATATATCTTTTGCTCTGAAGATACAGCTTTAAACTTACAAGTACAGCCTTACACTACAGTTCTATTTAATTCACCCTTTAATTTGCCAGATGGAATAAGAATCTGTATAGGACTGGCAGAAATTAAAGAACTGGGGAAAAGACCACTAATGGAACCTTTGCCACCCACTACACAGCACTGGCCATACTTAATCACACCACAATCAATATTGCTGTAGTCATGAGTTTTGTTTTCAGAAGTCCGAGGTTCAAAGGATCATGTTAATTCCGACAAGTGCATTTTGCATGTCTTCTTCATATAGGCAGTTAACAGATCTGCTTGTTAAGTGTACAAAGAATCAGGCATGTCAGCATATTTGCTTACACACTTGCCCAATTTTATGTTCAACTGTGAGAAGTGTGCATGCAAAGAAGTCATTCAGAGCATCTCAGCTTCTTGAGACATTAAGTCCTTAATTGGGATAGGTGCTACTGAATCTCTAGGGCTTGTGTCATGGCTGAGATGGAAAATACTCCATCAGATAGTTATCTTCCATCAGATGGAGCCAGAAATTACTGTTTCTTATCTTCGTTAACAACGAAGAGTAATCACCATCCTAAATCAATCAACCAGTTACAGGGGCTTTTTATCTTAGAGAGTTCAGCATGCCGAATTTGGTGAGAAAGGAACAACATTCCCCACTACGCTTATATTCATCTGTGCATACTATACAGTTTAACTGTATCAAGTTTTACACACAGTAATAAATGCATTATTAACCATGGTATCTTAAAATGCTTCAAGTTGGAAAATCGGATATAGCAAAAATAGTTTAGTTATAGGGTTTTAAAAAAAAAACAAAACTGAAAACTTACAACTTTCATAATAGATTTTTCCCATGCTATTGATTTCTGTAACTGCTGAATACACAGAGCTACCTGTGCAGCACTGCGCGCTTCTGACAATGCCCTTCTCCATACCCTTAGTCCTGGAGCAATATCCTCTTCAGTTCTGCATTGAAATACAGAGAAATTAAGTAGGTCATATCCGTGTTTGCTTCTGTTTAAACATGGAACAATCATTATCACAATGAAAGCCAAGCAATGACAAAACGTACACAGCCAATAAGTAAAAGGTTTAAGCAACTAAATTTCATGTAGTGCACAGACTGTGGCTACGTGCCTCAAAGCTTAGTCACAACCAGTTAAATGTAAGATAACTTTGCAAGATTATCAACAAACGTAACAAAAAATATCTTTACAAAGCATCATGCAGAATAACATGATCCATATGGATCACAGACATAAAAGAAAGTACAAAGATAACAGGCAATAAGAAAATAGGCTCCAGTTAGCAAAGAAGCACAATAATTTTTCAAGTTAATCTCAATAACCTACCCGTCACCATCACCACTAACAGATGGTGCAGGAGCAGGGACAGTAACTGTGCCCACATTATCCAGTTTGATCTGAATGGTGGTACTTAAGGGGCTCTTCAGATACCTTCGCTCTATGTTCCGCTCCAAGTCAGCAAGCCTGGTTACAGCTATATCTAGAGGGTTGTCACTCTTCCGCTCTAGAGAGCTGGCACTGCCTTCTTCGCCTCCAGCACTATCTCCATCGTGCTTCTTGTGCAATCTAGTAAGTGACTTATGCTCATGATATACCAAGTCGTCTCTCTCTGATGCAGGTTCAGGACACAGCCAGCCCTATGTCAATAGAAAGGTTTGTGCATTTATTGGTTGCTGGTAAGTTAGCCTGCAAACAGAGGCACTCTTTTAGGAATAAAACTAAGTAACGGAAGGGCTGTTTCCAGTAGATCCTGGTTACTTGTAATCCATCTGTAGAGACAGTTTCCAAAACATCCAGAGAACTAAAACAATTAATAAAGAATACAAGCATCACCAGATTTTATGAAGGGACCTTCCTGCAACAGTCTGCATTCTTATCTCCTTTTGAAGTGTCCTGTTTTATTGGTCGAAACATCAGAATAGCTCTAGCTGTTCAACAGGGTCAGGAGACAGTATCAACTAGTCACACAGAAGTAACATCCACCCCTACAACAAACTAGATCCTAAATACTACATCTGTACTATAACCAAACATAAGCAATTTGATATCCTTACACCCACTCTGGAAAAATTACAAACTTAAATGAGAGTCAGTGAATTCTTAACTCTCACACTCATTATGCTCAAGCAAAGGCTTTTCTGAAAGCATTAACAGCAACCATCACCACAACCAGGCAAAACTGCAGCAAAACCCTCTCTAATTAAACATTCTAGATGCAATAAAATCTCTTCATTCACAGGTTAAGGAATCACGCAAGGAACTGCACACTGTATAAAAAACACTCTCCAGGAGCTGCCATTCTGAGCGCCTTCAGCTGAAGATTTAACGGCAACAAAATGTTTCAAACACAAATATTCTACATGATGCTGCAGTGGATGTTTTACCTGCATACAATTAGAGATGGAATAAGGTGGCACTTACCATCAGCCAAAGTACTGCTACTATCTACTTTAAATGCTTACTTAAGGAGACGTTTTACTAAAAGTTGGTTTTACCTTAACTTGTAAACTAGCTGATGCAACTCTCCTCTCTAGATCTTCCACCTGCTGAAGAATAGCAAGATCCATCTCCATTGCTTGTTCTTCTACTGACCAGTTTTCCACAACATCACGAGTTACCTGGTTATCTTCATTTTCATTGGTATCAATAATTGCAACTGTATTTGAGAATCACATTTTTATTATTTTTCATTAGTATTATCACTTCTCTGAGTAAATTCAAGCTGATTTATTTACCCATCACTCCAGTCCAATGCTGACAAACTACTGAATAAAAGTGTTCTACTCTTAAGATACCCAATATGGACAACAAATTCTGTAGGGTTTCAATCTTGCGATTTACAGGCAAGAAGGGGAAGGAAAGGCTGATTTACAGGGTTTCAGAGTTGAAAGAGCTTAAAAACGTTACCAACACTTACACCACTAGAGCAATTGTTATGAAATGGGATTTTTCCCTAGGCTGATGAAAAGCCAACTACAGACAATGAGACCTTTACCCTTCTTCTCCAGCTACTCTTAACTCTGTATCTAAACAAGTATCAGAGAGCTCTAGGCCAGTCATCTTATGCCCCAGCACCCTGTGTAATGTTAAGTATCAATTACATACCATCCTTACTTTTGATGCAGGACAGAGCAATATAATCCATATGTTTCTGTATTTGCTTTTGTAAGGCCTTTTCTCTTATTCCCCTGAGATGGAGCACTTTAAGCAAAGATTTGAGGTCCTCCAGATCCGTAATCCTCCACCACCCATACTGCATTTCTAAATCAAGAGAAGCACACACACTTTGCAGGTATTTTTTTAATGTGATCACACACAATCAGATTAGAGGAATAATCTAGCCAAATTCAAAAGGCAAATTATAGAGCAATGAACTGCAATATCCTAGTGGCACTGTAGAAATTATACTTCACATAGTTCCATCTACTGCTGTATTGTACTTACCTTCTGGTATAGGTTTTGGGTTAGGATAATCTACAGGCTTGGCTACTTCAACTGCTGTAGAAGGGGCAGAAGCTGCTTTTTCAGTCTGTAGTGCTGATGAATCACTCTTACTTGCAGGAGTGCTAGATGCCACGAATGAGTTACTACCATTCATTTCTGATAGTTCCAGCCCTGATCCAAGAATGGGTAAAGGCGAGGAAAATGGAACATTCGAAGGAAGAACTCCTGTAGGCCATCCACAAAACTGAAGTCCCATTATAGGTAGTCCAGTCTTCATCTGCTACACAGAATATACTGTTAGCACAATCACAGCTACTTCTGTTAGTAGCAAAAAAACCAGAATTATGATTAGAACCAAAACATAAAGGCCACCTTTACTCTCAGGAATTCGACCAATCTAAGAAAATACTCCTTATTAGAGACTTGTTAATGCTCAAAAATTAAGAGCTTTTAAAGGGATGGTGTGGAGCGTCACATCTATGAAAATGAGATTTTGTTTAATTGCTTTTCATTTAATAGCAGCGGTGACCCTCTTAAAAGCCAAATTAAAATACTAAAATAAACATAGAAAGTATCATGTACTGGCTCACACTTAATTTTACTTATCTTAATCTTTTTGTCAAAAGAATTCTAATACCAAATATCTGTAACATGGAATTAGTTACTAACACTTAGGAAAAAACTGGTAAAGAAACTAAGATATAATGATAGCACTTTTGTGAAACAATTTAAGAGAAATTCCACCCAAATAAACACAGCAAATTCAGACAATTAAAAAATCTTTGATTTACCTGCAGTGGTGACAATGCAAAAGGACTTAAACCAATTGGACTCTGTGCAGAGGTTGAGCCCAGAAGAGGTGATGACACAGGTGAAGGTGACTTTGAGGGTGGATGTGACTGAGGCGTAAGTGAAGCTGTAGTAGGTGGTGTATCTATATAGGTAACGGACATGTCATCACAGGGT
The DNA here is from genome assembly GCA_013396975.1 of Bucco capensis. Lineage (NCBI taxonomy): Eukaryota > Metazoa > Chordata > Aves > Piciformes > Bucconidae > Bucco > Bucco capensis. The sequence goes on along the minus strand of VWZO01010756.1, from coordinate 35,929 downwards.
ATTCTTGGTAAAAGGCTGAACCACTGTCTGCTCTTTTCAGTAAAAGACTTCAACAATTGATCATTTGGAAGTAGAGGAGAACTGTAGAACTTTCCTGTCCCACTTGAATTAGGACTGAAAAGACTGTTAGAGTCAGGCTTGTCGAGCATGCTTTGTGACACAGCAGGCTGAAGACTGCTGAGAGAGTTTTTTGAGTTATTTGGGTAAGATAAGGCGCAGCCATTTGCTGCACTGCCATGAGGTTTTGCAGACATAGTATCAGACTCAGGAGGCATTTTTGCTACCTCTAACAGTTTGCTTAGTTTTGAAAATGACCCGGGCTTTTGTAAAAACAAATTTGTGTTGTCCTTTTCTTTCAAATCTTCCTTTTGCTCACAGTGTAATTTTTCTTCTGTCTGAAACTCTTCTTTGATGTGCAAGTTTTCTACCTTTTTTAACTTCTCTTTTTCTTTCACAATTTCTTCTAGGCCTAAAAATGTACAAGAAACAGGTATGAAGAATGACTGACCCACTAATTTAGACTATTTTTATCATCACAGTCAAATAAAAAATTGCTTCAATTTTGGCTCAACATATGCTAGATCACAGTGTCTTTTTTCTTTGTTTTTTTTATTAAATGAAATCACTTCTCACTTTGCAGAACACCTTGCAGAAGGAAACAAGCTTCAAAGCACACACGGATTTAAACCCTGCTAAATACCCGCAAGAGAAATAACCACAACGTAGTTATCATAGCTATATTATTCTCCCTTTAGATGCCTGTATGTCTGAGGAACTTTGTCAGCATGAAGTCTTTGAAAGGGACAGATTTTTGGCAGCTCCCTTTGCAAGACTCTCCATGATTTATCAAAAACCTCCCGTTTGTATCAAGAGGGCACAATGTTTATAGCCTTAAAGCTTATTTTTGCAAAAGACCCTTTCATTCAACTCACAGCCAACTACAAAAACGAAGACCAAAATTCCTGTTGTGAAACCAAGAATTAACCAGAGACTGAAATACAGCATTAAATATTCTGCCTCGTTCAATAAAAAATCATGAACAGTTGTAATAACTGAAACAATGTCAATGTTTACGTTTAAAACTCTTTCAAGTGCCACTCCCCATGACTCCACCCACAGCTACGCAGAGAGGTGCAATCAGACAGCGCAACATCTCAGCAATGTAAGTCCAGCAAGCAGAAGCTGGTTGCAAAAGCCAGTTTCTTCAAGAATAGGAGGTGCAAAAGAAATATCTTTTATGAAAAGGAAAAACACTTTTTTGGTCTTCTTTGCTCTCCTAGGCTTTCTTAACCATTTTTTCTCAGTATTTATACTGATGTGTCAACTTAGAAGAGAAGTCTTAAAAACTGTAAGATGGGATGGAAAAATGTCTGGAAGAGGAGGAGGAGGTAGAAAACATTCCAACTTCTTTAACTATTTGCAATTACGAATAAACAAACTTCCTGCTTATGGGTTGTGGCCAAAACATCCACAAAAGTTTACTTCTCCTTCTGGAAAATAAAAGAGTATTCACTAAAGAAAAGAAAATCCCTTCCGATTCAAAGAGCTGAGGAGAAGGAGAAGTAGTTAAGAACTTCACAACAATGTCCATTATGCTATTCAGGAAGGTAAACATTTCACTAAGACAATACACTAAAAAATACAAGTTTGCCCTGAAGTTCTTGGCAAAAACTTTTGTATGGTTCGTTCTTTGTTTGTTTTCACTATCTTAAGACAGGCAGGTGTATTTCAATGATCTTTCTTTGTGTACAACTTCCAAAGCACTTGGGGATTCATCTGGCTAAAATACAATAAACAGCGAACAAAAGGAAGGCAAGCAGTGCAGCGTACCAGAGTTTACCTTTGGTATCCAGCTACTCATGAGCAAAACAGTTCCTAACACAGAGCAGAGAACAATGCACAACAGGAGATACAGAAACATTATGTTTTATGCTACCCATTTTAGAAACATAACTTGAAGACCAAGGTTATATTTAGGAGAACAGCTTATTTAGGGGTCAAAACAGGGCTCAGGTTTCATACCATCTTGTAATGTTACAACTATTTTAATTAAATAGCTCTCTAGAATGATGCAAGTCTTACGAGATCACACAATTCTGATGTGTATCAGAGGGCTTTTTGTTATTCGGCGGGGGGGGAAATTGTGAGAGTAATGGGGTGTGGCTTCATCTACATTAGTATTAGAAAGGATTTTTCTGCAACCAAAATGAAGGCTTATGTTTAAAAAGTCTAATATTCTCAAAGAGGTCAGATTAATATGTATTTTCTGCATCTATCCAATTTAAACTGTGTGAAAAATTCAACCACAGTTACCATGTAACTGTCACAACCACAACATTACATTTTAATTTTAGTGAAAATAACTTCAGCATTTGCTGGACGGGATGAAAGATCAGTGCACAAAAGTACTGAGACTAACTCATATTGTTGATTAGAAAACACACTTTACACGTACTTTTTACACACTTTTTCACTTTACTGTGTGAAAATAATTTTATAGGTCTCCATAAATACAAAAATCTTCAAGTACAGACCAGTTTGTGTATTTGCACAAAATACAGCAATTGAAGAGGAAAAGACTTTTTTTGCATTCTAGTTTTCACATGCAGTGTTCACTGCTATATGCAAATATGATACAGACAAGAAAAAGCAAAAAAAATATCCTACGTAGATAAACATTAAAAATGAAAATACTTTTGAAGTTTTCAGTTGTCATAGTTCTATATGTTATACTTTTTTCAAGTTATTAACTGATACTCTGTAATCAGAAAGAGTATCAGAGACACCACATACATAGAGAAGCCTACTGACAGTAGCCTGTTTAGCCTCTGGTTGAAGGTGAAGCCTAAAGACCTTGCTGCACAAAATTAGAGCCTAGAGAGATGGGCAGGATGTCTTGGCACAGCATGACTTGGTTTGACATCATTCCTAAGTTTCTTACCTTCACCACTTTCCAGGCCTTCTACAAAAATACCACCACACTGGGGCAGAATCCAGTACCGTCGCCTGTAACGGTCCTGACCAAACATCATGGAACGCAAACAGTGTGAAGCTTCAAATAACTTCTTCCTGTATTGGCTTTGTTGCTGTTTTAAAGAAAAGGAAAGCAGATAATTCAATAGGTGAAAAAAAGGTCATTCTAACCTAAAACATCTCCTGGCTGTCAAACTAAACAGAAGTTCCACGGTCACAAGGAGGCTCTCTAAAGAGATTCTGTGTGTCTGTGTGACATTCTACTCAACTGCTGCCTTGATTTTACTTACAGAGCTCCCTGTAAAAAAGCAATTCATCTCTTCCTGGTTCATCTCAAGTTTATCAGTCCTCCTTTAAAAACACATTTGGTGATGGCAGGTAGTGTCTTTTTTAAGAGTAACTCAGAGAGCAACAGGATCAAAGATTTCATTGCAGGAGAATAGTTAAAATCCTATCAGTTGTACAGTAGTAGCAAATGGTAAACTGAGCATTGAAGATAGCTGATACTTCAGCTCCTGACGGGAAATAAATGAGCTATTTTTACCGATTCATAAAAGAGTGAGAATAGTAACGTTTGAAAATAAATTCTGTATTCAAATACAAACAGTTCTCTGAGGCAGGCCAACAAGGATCTGAGTTTGTTTATTCAGTTCTTGCTCTGCTAAATTGACCCTGCTGGAAGCCAGGTGTAAATCTGGACTGCTAGTTTATTGCAGTTTGGAACATGAGAGAAACCAAAACAGTCTTAAACAATGAATTTTACAATACCAAGAATAAAACTATGGGCCATGAGTCCCCCTATCTACGGCATTCTCTCTCATTTACATTTCTTTTCCTATTCCATTGTTACTTCTCTCAAAATCTGAAGCAGAGACAGCTCTCAGTATTGACCTGGAACACAGCTGCAGAAACTCGTCAGCTGTAGGAGAGGATGAGAATGGCAACCATGTGATAATGGAAAAGTCACTGCTTCTCACACACAAAATTTATCATTTCTAAGATCAACAAATGTATGAGTTCGGTCTGGACATTTTTTTTACTCTTGAGATGTGCAAATATATTATCAACAGCCTTCTAGCCGTCTTTTGAGTCATATCCACCTACTGCCACTAGCCTAAACTCAAAATTCAAGTGTCACAGACAGTAGCATTGCTCACACTCTCACAAAACAAAAATCCTTGTTTCATTTTATAGTAAGTTGGGGCATTAGAATGACGGTTAACATTCTAACTCATTACACTCAGTGATCACATTTTCAGTATAACAAAGACAAACTCTCACCTTTGTCAGCTTTTCAATCTGCTTCTCTAGTTCTTCAACACTTGCTGTCTGGTCCCCATCATCCTATAATCACCATATATACTGTCAGGATAAAATCACGCTAATATTACAGTTAAAAGATGTAACAGAAAATGAGAGGCAAATTGTAAGGGTAAACAAGGAGAACAATTTTTAACTTATTACATTTCACTATACTTAAAATCCCCCACCTCATCCTCACAAACTTCTGCCTTCTTTCCTTTTTTATCTTCTTTGTCCTCTTCATCCTCCTCATCATCATCTGCCTGATCATCACTGTCGTCATCGTCATCATCATCATCATCACTGTCCCCTCCCTTCCGTCTGCGCTTGCGGCCTGGCGTTGGTGTTTCCAGGGATTGCTGCTCCTCTCCTCCATCACCACCTCCTGTGGCATCTCTTTTGCCAGTTTTCTTGCCATGAATGATTCTAAGCCTGGAAAGATACGACAAGACGTAAAATTATGGAGTATATCTGTAGGATAAACATACCTTTCTTCCTAGGCGACTGAAAGTAAATCAGACATTTTAGATTCAAATTAGCTTTTCTGTTATGATGTGTCACTGTATGTTCTCAATACTTATTGCAATTAGTCAAAAAGAAAAATTCAGGTTATTAAAAAAACCCTTAAGAGTCTCATTCAGAATAAAATTTCTGTTTCTCCCAGGCATTAACTGTTCAGAATAAATGAAACACAAGGAAGTTTGAAAAAGTCAGGAAAGATAATTAGAAGAATAAACCGCTTCAACTTTTTTCCAATTTCAGATTTTTATTTGTTTTTAATTTATTATATACTATTTCACTTTAGTTCTTTGGCTGATCTTTTTATTCTAGGATATACTTTCTTTTCTGAGAAATTGTAGCTACCTCAACTACTAGGAGACTACCCAATCAAACTCTCATTTTTTCCTTTTATGAAAGAAAAGGGAAACTTACATACCAGTAATTATGGTTGTAGTAGACCTTCTTCTTCTACAAAAACCCTATAAGACAAGATTCCACACAGCAAAAATTATAGTTCCACCTATCAGGGAGCTAGCAGGCAAACATGCTGAATCACAGGAGGTATAAATAGCCAGGCCTATCCAGTCACTTATAATGCAGACCAAAAATGCGACTGACTTAGAAGAGATTCATAAACATGTGCAGAAAAGACAAAGATTTTTTCTAAGAGATGATTGGAAGAAGGCAGGATGGGAAAAGTAGAGCGGTAGCGACAAACACAATTACCAGTACATAATTCTTCCTTGTCGTACTTCTCTCTCTTCCCATCCTACAGAACAATATTCCATACAGCAAGTGGCTATAAGTATGAGTGCTGTACAAGTACTGGCTTCTGGACACACCGATCAATCTATCAGCCTTCCACACAATGCTGATGAACAAATCCAGTACTCAACAGCACAGATTTAAGTGAAGCTGTCACTGCTCAGCTGGCAGCAGCACTTTGTAAAGAGACAGTCAGCAAGAAATCATCAAGGGGACTTCTTTGCTTAAACAGTTGAACTTTGGGGTTTGTGTGTGCGGTGGTTTGGGAGGGGGTGGTTTATGCAGTGGTTAATCCACTGGAGAATTTAGGAAGTTTTACACTTTTACTTTTCAAAGATTTTTAGCTATTTTAGCAATTTTAAAATCTTTTTTCCATTTTAAAAACATGATCAAGTCTCCCAGTGAATCTGTAAGCAAGTAACATTTTCAGGTCTGGCTCAGAAAGACTCAGTCTCAACGAGTATCAACGCACTCGGGTTGCCACTGAGTGTTCTAAAAAATTAATTCATTCTTACAAGAATAACTTCAAACCATCAAATCATCTTCACCTGGACTGGAAATTCCTGCCTATACACAGGAATTAACTATCAAGTAAAGCCACTAGTCAATGTTTGGATTGACTGCTGCATGACTGGACAATTTTAGAGATAAATAAGACTAAGATAATCTTGAAGACAATTCAATAATAAAGCCGGCAACGGGATGTTCATTGACATACACATAGAAGAAATAAGAAGCAGCCAAGAACACTACTTTTGACGAAAGCCAAAGCAGAGATAAAAACCTGACAAGAACTGAAGGAGGTCTGCACGACTTCAAAAACTGTAAGGATGGAAATTAACCAAAGATGCTCTCATTTAATGGCACCATAAGCATAAGGCAGCAACAGCCTGGATCCAAAGCAGTGTAGAGGCAGAAATCAAAGAGAGCCTAATTTAAAAAATGTTCAGATATTTCAAGAGGCAGCATAATTTTTCTGCTGCTACCTTATATATGGCTCTCTAAGACAAGGAAACCTTCACTCAGAAATCCTTTCATCTTTCTCACTTTCAGGTGTATACCAAAAAACCCTTATTCTGCAGTATCTACAATCTTGTGAAGGAACAGGTATTACCTCAAGCAGCTTCAAGGTACTACCTTCAAGCAGCTACATTTCATTTTTATTCCCTTTTATAGGAATCAAAATACAAAAGAGATGCCAAGGAAAAGACACACAGTGGAGAAGGAGATGCTGAGATTACAATTACCTTGTTAACAAACAGCTGAATCATCTCAGGTGAGAGTGTTCTGACTGTGGTTGTGATACAGAAAGAGAAAAGAAGAGGAATTGATTGCACGAGAAAGGTACTTCTACAGAAATGGTAATCAGTATCAAGATGCACATCTAAATGTGGTAAGAGAAGGAATTAGATGCAACCTCTCACTGATCGTCAGCCCAGCAGAAACAATCCAGGCAGCTCATAATTCAGGGGAAATTCAGGGTTCAGTAGTAACGTTAAGAGGGGAAAAAGCAACCCTATGAAAACCAAAACCAACCAACCACCCAAAAAAGCACATCTTTATAGGCTTCCATATAATGATTCCTTTTTCCAAGGTGGGACTTTAATGTTGCTCTTTTGTATCTTACAAACACAAGTTTTCATATTACAGCACCCCCAATATCCAGTTCAGGAGCTAAAAAAGTGAGAACACAAGCACAAAAACCAGGCTGAGATGAAATAACCCCACCCTTCCTCAGCAACCCTTTCTTCAACCACTACACCCTTCCCACACATGATGGGCTTGTCTTGAGGATCATGTAAAGGTCTAGATGCATATGAAAGGAGTACATACCCATGGATCACATCACTAGTAGCCAAGAAACTAGATATTCCTATGTAAAACTGCTTGGGACTGGGATGCTTAAAAACTAGACTTAGCTTTGAAATGGATAGAGAAGGTAACATGCATAAGAATGAAGTATATAAGCAGAAAAAAAGAGCATACAGAAGACTGAAATGGACGGAATTCTTCTCAGAGAAGCCCCATAACTGCTGCAAGAGTTTATGAAAAATACCAACTGACATAACAAAGAAGAAAACACTTTTAAAAACTGATTTCAAAAAAAGGCTCTTCTAAAAATCTTCTCAGAGTTCATCAGGAAAACTGGAAAATCCAACGATTTTGAATCAAAGATGGGACATGAATCAAGTCCAGTGAGTTCAAAGAAGCAGTAGGTTTCTGAGCACTCTCATGATACTTATGCTCAAATACAGGGACAGCACTACTGGAACCTGAAATCCACATGAGGGGAAAACACAAGAGATAGAGAAATGACTGTAGAAAGGAGGAAGATCATTGAACTTTGGAGTATTATGCCTACTATTTGAAAGAGAAGAAAAGAAAGCTCATGAAGAAAAGGGAGGATCCTGCATCTACAAGTACTTACAAGTTTGATGGAGGGAAAGAAAGACTAAGGAGTTACTAAAGAGACAAGGACAGGTAAGGGTTCCATCCCACCAGTGGACAGTTGGCTACATCAGAACTTCAGAAACACTTTTTGAATTATATCCCATAGAGGGGACACGGTTGAAGACAGGAACAGGTATTTGCATTGTCCCAAAAGATAAAGTTCACTAACCCTATGCAGACTGGGATCTGCAGTACTAATAGACAGTTTCTTTCTATTGGCCTATTTTTTTCCTCTACCTCCCTCTTGTTCTTCTTTACTTCTTTCTTTCCTCCTTTCTAAGATACATTAAGGGAAAAAAGGCAGACATTAAGATTAGAAAGACAAGTACCTAAAGCAAGGACTAAGAAAGGATTCACTGTTCCTAGTAAGAGGTAACGATGACAGAGTTTGGCTATGTATTTTTACCCCCTGTGATTCATCAACTTTATGCCTTCTAGCCTCCTGGTAGTTGGAGCCGTTATGCTTGCTGTATGGAATTTTGTCTTGTAGGATGGGAGAACAGTGGATATGAAACTGACAACCCTTAAAATGTTCCAATTTTACCTTAAATAAAAATACAAAAAAATAACTCAAAGTTTGCATTTTACATCTGAGCCCTAGCTACAGGGAACAATGCAACAGCGACAGATGGGGAACACTAAGATAACATCATACAAATAGCAAAACTGTAACTGTACAAAAATCATGTCTTCTTAACATGCCTTTCAGAATGAACATTAGGAATCATGGTAGGTCCAAATAAACTTTGATGACAATGCCAGCAGCGATTTAACAGCTCCTTTAATACTCCAATGAGAAAAAAATTCGCTTTCTTCCAAAGAATACAAAATGGACTTACTTTGCTCCAATTCTGAGGGACAGTAACCTTTTGTATCTCATGTATCTTTAATAGCTTGTAAAAGACTGGTGCTGCACCTTCTTAATTAACCAGTTCAGCTAGTACCTTCTTGATAAACCTGTAATTGCATGAGCTAATTTTGTCCTTAGAACCAATTGCCTATAGAGCAGCCTATCTGAGCAAATGCAAGAGAGCAATATATTGTAATAGTTAAGGAAATAAAACTTACTTCCGAAGCTTGCCTTCAACCATCCATTTATCTCTCCTTAAGTTTGACATATAATCAATGTTTTTATCAATCTCACTGTCAAAGACAAAATAAACCATTAACCGTTAACTTACGTATCTTTTTGTGACAAGACATTTAGGTACAGATACTCTGTCTCAACGAACTATCTTGGGAAAATGTTTAGAGTTCAGAGTAAGTAATTCCAAAGCTAGGAAATTCCAACACCAGGGATGGGGCAGCAGCGCACCGCTGCACCTAAGTCAAGTACTCTTTATTTACAGTATCACATGAGCTGTCTTGCCATAGGAAACATATCATTCAAAGAATTTGGTATTTCTTTCCATTAGTTCTCATTCAGTGCCAAGCCTACAGATGTATTTGCCACAAAGCATCTAGCTCTGGGCTCAAAACAAATCTATAATTGGTATATCTACAGCATTCTAACCAGTGTCCATGGGATCTACAAACTGACATTCACTTCTCCCTGCAGAGATTGAAGAATCAAGAGTACAGTGACTGTCTGCCAGCATACTCCCAGTCCCAGTCTCAACAATTTAGCACACTATAGCAGCTTCTATGATGAAAGTACAGAAACTCAGGTTCTGAGTGATCATTTCCACAAATCTTTTGGTCACCTGCAGTGAGACAGTTTCTTACTCTGATGAATCTGATTAATACATGTGAACTCTTTTGGACACTGCCCACTTAACAGGAGGAAAACTTTACAGTGAGGGTGACGGAGCACTGGAACAGGCTGCCCAGGAAGGCTGTGGAGTCTCCTTCTCTGGAGACATTCAAGAGCTGTCTGGACACATTCCTGTGTGACCTTGTCTAGGTGATCCTGCTCTGGCAGGGGGGTTGGACTAGATGATCTTTCGAGGTCCCTTCCAACCCCTAATCTATACTGTGATACACTTCTGCTGCTTTTCTGAGGACGCTCATCTTACACAACGCTTGCAGCACAGTATACAAAAAGCAGCAGAATTCACCAGGAAACAAAACAACATCACTTAGGTGACTAGCGACTTAATCACATTAAGTATGTGGAAGCACAAGCATCTAGAGACTGCTATTTCCTATGCTTTTATTGCACATTGTTGGGTTTCCAGATGATGTTTAATATGGTGGGGGAGAGGTTGGGTGGCGTGTTAATTATGGAATACTATGCATTTCTGACCACAAATGAAATACAACCTTTGTTGAATGACTAACAGGATAAATCAGGCTTTCCTTCTCAGTTTATGACCCTAGCTATAAGGATTTGGACAAAAGAGGTCTTTAAAAAAGGGAAAACAGAGTACTGCAGAAGCCTCATGCAAATCCTTCTAAATGACTCCGCAGAACATCTAGCAAATTTCTTTGTCATCAACCTCACCATTTTACTCCAAAAAATAGCTGGAGAAATATTGATGCAAGCTTCAAAAACAAACATACAGACCAGACACAGAAAAGCTCTACTCTTCCATTGTATCAGAAATTCATGAAGCAGTAAGATAGCAAATTTCAGCTTTCATTCTAAGAATACCAAGACACCTCCTGTCACAGAACACAGTGTATACAGTATGAACTACAACATTCTTAAGGGCCCATTTGGGAGAAATCTTACCTTACTACACTTTTGCTGCAGGCTAACTCATTGACAAGAAAAGCAAGTACTGACGCTTTCTGAGCTGGAGTATGTGCCTGAAAAGCTTTTGTCTTCAAGCTCTCTACCAGCTCAGTTTGCCCAGAGTGAGCCTCCATGAATATCTGCAGAATCTCAGACACATTATCACGACTGATACCAACATTCAGCAAGTGCTCCCCAAGAATAGTTTTAGTCTAAAAAGAATAAAGATGTTTCAAACAATCACATTAAAAAAAAAAATTATTTTCCGCCGCAGGCTACATTATTGTCTACTTAAAAATGGGGTGGTTTTGTTTCCGTTTTTTAAATTAAGATTTTACTCAGGATTTTTTTTTTAATTATACAAAGGTAAATTTTCAACACAGCAACAAATCAGAATGTCTTTACCTCCAACCTTTTAAGAGCAGAGATAATATTAATGGAACAGGTTAAATGAAACAAAAAAAGACATGGTCCAACTGGGACTTGATTAATACTGTTTTGTACAATCATGCTACACAGAGCTCTAGAGTAGAAAAGAACTATGATGGCTTGAAAAAGAAAGATAATATGAGAATGATGAATGAAACAGTTTTAATGAAGTGGCACAGAGAGCAGACTTCAGAAAAAGAAATGGCAAGATTCACTGAGACTATAACATGAGGGTAAGAATAAAAGTAGGGAGAAAAAGGAGTTAAAATACACAGCCACAGATGTAATAGTGCCCTACAGGAAGTTCAAACATAAATGGGGGAGTGTAGATAAAGTACACAGAAACGTATCACTTCTGGAAAACAAGAAGGCTGACAGGCCACAGAAAGTCCTTGAATAACATTAAAACAGTGATGTGAAAGGAAGAATTAGTAAAGAACAGAAATCCATATCTTAGAGGTGTCAGAGATGCATTATGAAGGATGAAGTCAAAAATTTAAGGTGTTTATTAAGGATTTTTTTTTTTTACCTTGTATCCTGTAACAAGTCCTGGATCACAAACAGCTGCAGAGACAAGCTTCACAAGCAAGTCCTGTACTTCTCCCATGCTGTCCCCTATGTTTAGCAAACCTTCTTGAAGAATGCTGAGGGAAGGGACATCCACATTCACATCAAAGCCAAGAACTTTACCAAAGTTACTGAGGAACTGCACTACCATGAGACAATCCGAGAATGTGCTTCCATCCAGAACCAGGCCTGGTATGCGAGGCAACTCTGGCAAAGGCTAGAAAGGAAAGAAAATCAATGAGAAACTCAGCAGTGTATTTCAAAAGAAAAGTTTTGTGATGCTAGCTAGGGAACTTCACTGTGACCTACAGGATGATCATGCTAGAATGTAAAGGCTACAGAGAAGCTGCCTCCCCCCCAACATCCAACCCAGTAAATTTAATGTAAAGTTGAAGTACGTTTACCTTTTCACATATTCTAGGTGGTGAGGGTTAATAAATACTTTTCGGGCAGGAGATGGTCTTAGGCTCTGTTCTGAGCCAAAACATTACACTATATAAAAGGTGGTGTAAAAATATTTGGGGGACATAGAGAAATTCTTTGAAACAGAGAAGGCTTGAACTTGAGGTATGTTAAGTCCTGAAGGGCAAGAACTACCAACACAGAAGACAGAGAGTTGCATATGTCAGAACAGCTTTATCTCCTGCCTGTGTGTGCAGACATAATGCATGCCTGCTGCTGTAAAAATAACTCAGAAGTAGTGCTTTTTTTTTTTTTTGGAAGCAATCATGCAAGTGGTTTTTGGGAAGCAGATCGCTTTTAAAGAAAATGCATTTCATTATCTAAACATATGCTACTTCAGTGTCTGCAGTAACCTGGTTTTGTATCAATTTCAAATAGTTATCCAAGTATCTAGACCAAAACTTGAATGCTTTGGGAGCAGCTGCAAGGAAAAAGTTACTGCCATGATGTCAAAATATAGAACAAGAGTCAGGAAGATAAATCTGCACTATTACCACTACCTTCTGGTCTGCTAAGCACATATCTTCGTTAGGCTTCTTCAGCTCCTTTGCCATTTCTAACTCCAGCCTGCGCTGTTCCAGCCTACGTTCTTTATTTAACCTTTTCTCATCCCGTTTCTCCTGCTTCAGTCGCTCTTTTTCCTGAAATAGAATTAAAAAGGCAGAAAATAAACCCCACATATTATACTTAAAATGGAACAAAGCACTGCTTATGTAATCTTAGTAATTACCACTGCAATTAAGGAACCTTCCCCTAAAGGAAGGTGAGAAACCACAGAAATGGGGGGAAAAAAAAAATCATGAAATTTGTCAGCAAATCTAACATTCCCTTTGTTTCTCTCCTGTCTACATGGAAATGGTTATTGAATTCATGTTTATACTGACAGATTCTTTGGAGTATCACTTCAGAAAGATCATCAAGTGAAAATATGGTAAAGACCTGCCGTAGGTGCATGGCACCAGAATTTAAAGGCCCTGCTTTAGAATCATGGAATGGCCCAGGTTGGAAGGGACCTTAAAGACCATCTAGCTCCAATCCCCCTGCCATGGGCAGGGATGTCACCCACTAGACCAGGTTGCCCAGGGCCATATCCAACCTGGCCTTGAACATTGCCAGGGATGGGGCATCAGCAGCCTAAGCAACCTGCTTCAGTGTCTCACCACTCCAAGTAAAGAATTTTTTTCTAATATTCGCCCTCAATCTCTCCTCCTTCAGTTTGAAACAATACGAGTATCATCAACACGCATCTTCTAAGAGGAGGGAAGAAAGCAGGAGTTGGGAAGAGCTTTCTGAGTCATACATGGTTTACAAATTCCCGCAACACATAAACTGAATATGAATAGCTTATAAAACACAAGTGAGCTTTTCAACACATAGCTTCTGGCCCTAAATCACCACGTGCTTAGCATGCAGTCCAAAAATTGAACAGCCATTACTATCTTATTCTGTCCCAGAAGAACACAGAGATAATCAAGTGAGAAACCAAGCATCTGCTGTTTTTCTCTTCTAACACCCTCTACATTGATGTCCCACAGAATACTATACAAACTGCATCATTCTAACCTGCTAAGACTAACTCTGAATTTGGAGCTCCAACTGTCTTTCCCATTCCTAACTGCAGAGGTTCTGCTGCCACACGTCCAGCATGGACATGCTATGACCTCCCTACACAAGTCATACTGAATACAAAGCAGAAACCACATATGGAATTAAATCCATTAAATTAAATAAGGATTAAATCCTTATTCTTCTTACACGCTGGAGTAACATCAAGAAGAGAAATTAAAACTGCCTTTGCAGGAAATACTAAGGACTCTGAGGAGACTACGCAATTATTGGCTTCTTGCTCAGAATGACTGACGATGGAAGGGACCTCTTGAGATCATCCAGTCCCCACCCATGTTTGTCCTGTCCTTGCCATCCATCATCACCTGCCCCCAGCAGCATCAGCTACAGCAGCAGCTGGCAACTTCAAAACCTGCCTAGGCTATCTATGCCAGCGTTCAGCCATCACCCTTGTAAGTAAAGAAGTTTTTCTTAAGTTTAAACAGAATTTCCTGTATTTCAGCTTGTGCATATTGCTTCCTGTCCTGCCATGGCCACCTATACAAATGAAATTATACACACAAAGACACTGCTCTTCTACAGATCACTGCAGAACCAAACCATGAAAACCTTAGCTTTAAGACGTTAATACTCACTTCTGCTTTTTTACGTGCTTCCATGGCTTTCATAAGCATCATATGTTGTCTCCTCCTCTCTCGTTCCTATTGAAGCAAGTAAGATTAGAACAAAACTAATCCACATTTTCAAATCAGTAAAAAAGCTGAGTAACAAATTTAGCATTAATAGACAAGTCACAGTAAATACTAAATATAGGACAATAGCCAAGTCTGTGCATGTTTTAGTTCAGGTTTAGAAAGCAAATACAAGAACAATCAAAAGCAAAAAGGTAAAGCAATGAACATGGAGACGGTGTAAAAAAGAAGCATACAGATTTACTTATGGTCAGTTGTGATGCTCCTTCACAAGCTGGCATAACAAAAAAGCATAATGGTTGGCTGGAACAGGTCAGTTACCTTACATCTGCTAATACAGAACTTGCAATTTACTTCTTCAATAGCCAATTCAGCAGAAATTTTGTACTGGTCATTTTGAAACATTGCAAATATGAAATTTTTGTAACCAAGCAACAAATTAATAGGATTCATTTTCTCAGCTCTAGATCAGTTTTGATCTAAGTAGTGGTGGTACATATTTATTGATGCCTGTCCCTCAGTACATGATGGCAGGAACTTCAAATCATTAAGGAGTTGTATTCTAGAGCATTAATCATGCATTTTCTGCCTTGAAAGCTGAAGAGTAAATCTTGTCCCCAGTAAAGGCTATGGGAATTTTATCATCTAATTCAGTGAGGCTAGGGTAACAGTCTGATGTTTCATTGTTTACTTATATGTATTTACCATTGACTGAAAGCTTATTTCCTCAGTACCTTACAATCTTAGGGAAGACATCATCCTGATTTGTAAAACAGGTTATTCAAATTGTATTTAAAATATCTGGATTAACTCCCAGTGGATGGGACAAGGCTGGCAAAAATTATTCAAGTGCTACCTATCAATTTTGCATTAATTAATCCCTGATTTTATACAATAGTCAAATTTCTATTGGGACATCAGCAACATAGATTTCTGGTTAAATCCTCACTTATTTATCGCCATGTTCAATTTGTACACATGTTCAAGACATGGGATTGTTTTTTTTCCCCTAACAGACAACAAAAGCAGATGTATGCAATGCACTGTGCTGTAAAGCCATGCAGCAGTATGTAATATGACAGCAGCCAGTGCTACATTTTATGCATTGCTATGACAACCATATCACAACCAAATCACAATGCGGTGTTAGATGTACAAAAATAAACATACCCATACCATATCTAGTCTATGCCTCTCCAACTCCTGGTAGAAAGAGTTGGCACAACATTATGAAACAGAAATCACAAAGTCATAATACCACTTTATAATCCCCCAAAAGACCCCAATACCAAAGCAAAGCAACAAATTATAGGATGGAAGAAAATCTGCAGGAATCAAACCCAGGAATTTTAAAAGGGCATATTTTGAAGATTTCCCCCCCCACCACATAGCTTAAGCAGTAGTTCACAACTGGTATTCTGTCTGTTTGGTCATCAGCACAGATACTAACCTGGTGTTTCAGAAGAACAGCTTGCTGCCTTCGCATCTCTTTTTCCTTAAACAAAAGAATAAAAAAGTATTTAAAATATCTGTTGAAATAATACTTACCGAACTGCAGACTTTTGGCACACTAGAACAGCACATCTGAATTAAATTCTTGCTTTCCCACCCCCAATAAAGTGACCACAGAGTTCACAGTATACATGATAGCCAGTCTATTGAGTTGGGAGTTCCATGTTAAAATACACCAAGAGCGCCAGAGCAGGAACAGAAGTACATACATAAACTGTTATTTCCTGAGGTTTGTAATATTTGTGTATTTACAGCCTAGACAAGACTATGCTTGTTGAGAAGTGACTAAGTTTTTTGATACAGTGCGCTAAAACAATATGGTGAACAACGGTTACTGCATGAGCATTTTCAGTTCTGCAAACCAAGCATGATGCAAGCAAAAGTCATGGTGATGGCACATACAAAATTTGTCTCTATGTATTCATGTGTATACATATGAATGCATTTATGTGTGTATATGTGCTTGTGTCATACACAAACCTCTGTGTATGCTTTGTACATTTATATAAACATGTACCACATTATTCATATGCTGTCTCTATTTACACTTCCATTATCAATGAATATTCTTCCAAATGTACTGCTTTTATAAATTAACATACATTAGATACAATAACACACTTCTTGTTTATGGAGCTCCTCTAACCTTTATTCGTTTTTCAGCCTCCAGTAATTTGGCATTTGCTGCTTCTTCTTTCTTTTTCTTTTTTGCCTGTGTGTGCAAAAGAGGTCACACAACAGCACCATCACTACTTGGAAATAATCTGACTAGAAATGAAGTTACATGCCTCTAAAAGATCAAAGCATCATCACATACCATGTACATTGCCACAGATTTCTTCCCCAAGGCAGCTTTCATAATCAATCAACTCACAATTAATTTACTTTTTAAAAATAAAGCCAGAATTTCACATCCCACTCAGAATTGCTTCACCTAACTATCAGAACCAAGAAAGTAAGTATGCACAGAAACACTAAAATAAAAATGGTGGAAGAGATTAACAGTGATTTTTCCTTCAAAGGAGACTTGAAAACCAGCAATCTATCTTTGCTAGTGTATTAGCAATTACAGGACACTAGTATATTTCTAGCATATATATAAACTTAGTATTTTAAATCCACTGGACTTCACACAGAGCAGAGTATGACACTTTTAGCATCCTATTATTGCCAACTTCTTTTCTAACAAGGGAGGACTTATGCTGTTAACTGCAGCAAACACAGGACTATTTGTGCAGAAAGTTGGGAAACTCAAGTGAACATTGCTATAATTTATGTTGCAGTTAATAAACATTCTTTAATATTTTTGAACAGGCCTTTGGAAGTCCAACTGTTAGAGCTGTTACATTTACTTATGTTCCTAACGGCACATGCGACTATTAAAATTCAACACAAAAACTGTATTTGAGCCATTATTTTTACCTCTAAAATCTGCTGAGCTCGAAGTTCTTTCTCCATTCTGATTTGCTGGATTCGCTTAATTTTTTCCTACATGGGGAAGAAAAAGTTACTTCTTTCTTAAAAAATTATATGAGAAAGTAAATTTACATTTTAGAAAACTACCAAGTTTATACATATATTCTATTTGCTAGAGTCTCACAGCCACTGTAGTCAGTTGTTCCTTATAACAATGTATGTTTGAAGTATATTTATTTAAGAATACTGGAAGTTGTCTGGTATATCCCTGCACAAATCAACACTCAGTTATGCACAGATGCACACATCCTAGTTGTCATATTTTTGTTTTGTTTTTAAACAAGTATTTATAGAATCTCATGGAAGTTTCATTTACTGAAATGTTAAAGTTTCTATCACAAATAAAAGGTGCTGGCTTTAATAGTAAACACTCACCCTTTCCATCTCCATATTTCCCTCAGATTTAAGCTTCTATAAATACTACTATAATATGAATATGAACACTGAACATAAACCAGTTAACTCAACACTCAGACATTACTTTTTAAAAATAAATTACTATCTGTACTGCTCATGCACATCCTAATTCAACAGCAGGACAGGTTGGATTTTTAATTTCTTACTGATCTGCCCAGCAATCACAGAGGTTGGGTGGCTTAAATCAGCACACAAAAAACTGCTATGTCCTGACAACACCAACAAGTTGAGTTTGGAATGTTAATAATATATACTGTGTGCTCTTTAAACTAGATGTGAAATAGTCACTCTGCAATCAGCATACTTCATAATATACTAAATAATTAACACACTTCTAATTCAATAATCCAAAACATAATTAAAAGAGTTTATTTGGCAATCACAAAGTTTACCTGCTGCTTCATTATCTTTATCTGCTCCTTCTGCTTTCGCTTTTCTTCAGCTGCCATAATAGCTAACAAAGGAGAACAAACAAAACCATCAGAACATGACAAGAGACAGCTAACTTTTCACCAGTACCTTTCAAAATAAGCTGCAAAATAAGCAAAATAGCATGCACAAACTTTCCATGTAATATTTACCTTGCTGTTTTTTTGCTTCTTTCACAGCTCGAGCTTGTTCCTGCTTCTGGAGTTTTCTCAGTAGCTTTATTTGTGCTGCTTGCCTAGCTATTTCTGTTACAAGAAGAAAATACTAAGTTCATAAAAACAGTGCTGTCCAACAACAAAGATATAGCTCGTATTCCAGACATTTGCATGAGGTAAAGAGAGAGACAACCGTGGGTTTGGTCTGCACACATTTGTCTTGACATTTCAGAGAAGACTGGTAAAGCAAACAGGAGGTTAGAAAATAAAGAAAAGGCAACAGTTCCATCAATGGAAAATAAACAGAGAAAGAAAAAATATGCTTTCCAACATCACTCACAAAACATCTCAGGGTGATACAGTGCATATAAAAGGAACAAAATGAACCAAGAAGTGATCAAGTACATGTGCTTTTTCCAAGCAGCATCTCTTATGGCCACTCCTGGAGATAGACCTCTGCACTAGATGAACCCCTGGGCTGAGCCACTGAGACGTTCCTTACATTTGCATGAGGGGAACAAAAGCAGCAAGGTAGATTATGAACATCAGACATTATGCATTGTGAACCCTGTTGTATATACGGGCCTGGTTTTGCTCATTTTACTAAACACTACAGAGTACGGTGGGAAAATAAGACATGGGATGAGAAAATGGACATGGGAGAGTGCCCTCCCTCAGCCCTTTGCAGTGACCAGTATACAGGCATTTAAGTCTTGTAACTATCAGGGATTTCACAAGAACAGCATTTTCCCTGAATAGCCAAAAGCTTCACATTTCTATGAAGCTTCAGCAGTTCTCAATTTCCGTTTCAGTTACTAGGTCCACTGTTGCTTGAGCTGATAAAGGATAAAACAAAGATCTGTTACTTTCTGCCAATTTAAAAAACACATCAGAGGTAACCAGATTACTGGATGTCTGCTTTTTTAAGTTTTATAGATGTAAATAAAGTAGAGTAAGCTCTTACACACATTTACACACCCACTTCTTTCTTTGAATTATATATATTTACTGATCTTGAAGAAGAACAAGGTTTCAATAGAAGCATGTGACAGACTCCCAAAATAAAATGCTGTACAGTAATATCCTGGTGAAATACACCACTGCACTCCAGAAAAAAATACATTAACATCTTCGTAACTCTCTATATACTGATACCTCTGTTCTGGAAAACGAACACATTTCTTACCTTGAGCCTGGAGCTTTCTTAAGAGCTTTGCATCAGTGTTGTCTAGGAATTCAGTGCTGCCAACATTGGGAGGTCGGCCTTTGCGCCGTCTCATCCTTGACTCCGCTCTGGAGTGCTGTCTCTCTGGATTTGGAGGTCGTCCTCTACGTCCTTCCATAGCTCTGATACGGGGAATTACCTCCTCTTCCTTCAGAAGACACCACTGCATGCCCTTTTAATTGACACATTTCACAGATAGGTATTAAAAAAAAGAAAAATAAACCTAAGATACTTAAGGACATGAACAGCAAGACTTCAGTGGGTTTTTTAATTAAGTTTATATATATATATATATATATATATATATAAAATATGCAAGAGCTGTGATGTACTGGTTGGTTAGTACAATGTTTCTGATGATGCACAGAAGCTATATCATGAGAGCTTATCACTACAAACTTAAACTGTACTACAACACAAGAGTCTGAAGACCATTCAGTGACACACACAGTTATCACCTACCAGGCATGCCACTACTGTCTTATTTTTAATTATTTCTGTCCAAATCACTTATTACTCAGCTCTCCCTAAAAGGCACAAATGGATTCTTCCTTATTGCATAAACTGTAACTACTCTGCCTTCACATAATCCACTGCTCAACACGAATGAAAAAATCTGTCAAGCTACAAGTCACGATCTTCCAACTCTTGGTGTTTACAGACATTTTGACATATATAACAAGCAAATGCAGTAGTGTATTTTCAAATATTGCCTTCTGGGGCATTGCCAATTTCAACAACAGAGTTAAAATCACCACAGACTCATTTTAATCCTGAGGTTTTATTTTAGCACAATTTAGTTCTCTCATCCACTGCAAGAAAATTGATTTCTGTGTCAACTCAAAGCAATCCAAAGTTTGTGACTTTTAAGAATCCATCTACCTGAACTCAGGTTAACTATACTTCCTAACTAAACAAATCATGCAGCAGTATGGTCAGCCCTGTCACCACTACTACTGGGGGTTTATGAAACCTCAAATACTGAAATCATTTGTCAACATAAATACCCAAGTTATTCCCCACATAGAAACAAGCTTCACTTCACTTGATAAATTTATCAAGTAGAGTTTACTCCATCTACTCAGCAGAACAGGAGCACAGTTTATCTGATCCTGTTTGAACATAAGTATTTAAAAACTAACACCTTTTACCATTTTCCCAAGTTTTTAAAAAATTTGGGGGAAAAAAGGTAAGCTAAGCATCCTTCAGGAGTGCTTCGTATTTTCCCTTAAAAAGGTCTATAAAAGATTCTGAAAATGTTTGCTAAAACAAAAATCAAAGTTGGTAACTTATGAAACACGTTAATTAAACATCTGTTCAGGAAAAATACATTTGTGCTACTGAAAAGTTCACATTTACATGTACATAAATACTGAAATAAAATTTGCTGTACTATAAAACACATTTTTATTTGCTTATTCTGACAATTTAGCTTTTAATTCTTTCTGCTCATTCTTCATAATTACAAATGCTTAATAGCAGATTTGACAAAATAAATGGCATTTTCCTAATGAAACATTCAGATTCCAAGGAAGCTATCAGTATCTGCAAAGAGACCTTTTTTGAAGACTGAATCACTCCCAGTTAAGACCATCCCAGGAGTACACCTCCCACTTAGTTCCAGACATTCCAAAGGACTTGTTATTGAATATGTTCCTAAAAACACGACCACATCACTATGTACATAAGGCATCATCACTAAGGACTTTTTAAATCCAAAATAGTTACCTCCACCTCTTTAATAGAAGTTAATTCATTTTCTGTCTTTAAGAGTACTACTTTCATTTCACTGCCTGGTACCTGACATCAGAATTTTATCACAGGCTCAGTCTGTTGAGCAATGTAAGCTGGATTTCATCTGTACTTATGCCATGAACTGCAAGGAGTGGGGGGCAAGGGAAAAAAAAAATAAAATAAAAAAAGAGAAGTAGCCATAGTTCAAGAAGTTCCTTAGGCGCTGCAATGGAGATTGCTCTTGCTCTGTATTTGTATATGTCTTTGTGCAGTTAATGATGCAGTCTTTTCATTCAAAATATCACACATTTTGGAACATCTGAAACAGGTTGCCCTTGGTCCCATTTTACAAGACAAATTCTCCTTCGCCTAACCAAGTCCCAGCAAAAGCACTGCAAACTATACAAGTAGAAACTGCAGTGAGATGTAGAGCAGGGCAATACTCATATTGCCGACCACGCCTACAGAAACCTGCCCTTCCCAAGACCTTCATTCTGAAGTTTTACAATACACAAAGAAGGGCAAAAGTCTGAAAATCATCTCATGAATTAAAAAAGAGAAGAAAGAGGTAACTAGACTAAGCTTCAGACTAATGAAATAATATGGGCAACAGACACAAAGTTAACAGGGTAAAAAGCAAGCAGATACCATCGCATTACATTATGCTCACAGCATAAGGAACTTCAGCCAGCCAGTTAGGTAGGGCACAACTACACCAACCTGGAATTGTGTTATGAAGGCCAAACTCCAGAAGTAGCTGCTTACTATTAACACAGCCTTTATTGTTTTCAAAGCTGTACTACATATATGTTCCGTATTTCTACAGGGCATCCCAAGGACGAGGATTAACTACACAGAATCACAAAGACTGGAAAAGACCCCCAGGATCATCAAGTCCAGCCTATGACCCTATATACCCAACATCTAAACCATGCC